>CM051466.1:3000000-3460000 GCA_028015225.1 Carex myosuroides
ATCGGCCCGACATCGTTGAGACTCCAATTTAAGTGTTTAATCCCAATTTGAAAAGGTCACGAAATGACGGAAGCCACTGTTTAGAGATTCAAAACTTCAGTTGAAATTTCTGTTCGTGAGCAATTATCTAATTTTCTTTTATTTCAACCAGAAACGGCATGTTAATTATTCATCAAGATATTTAATTTAGCAATAATCAAAATCTTAAATTAGTACTATTTTAAGTACTAATATTTAAAGGTTTATTCAATATATTTTTGTCATTCTATAACACGATTCGTGAATTAACTATTTTTCCAAACAAATAAAAAATCTATGCAGATCCAAGCTGCATGGAACTCATTTTCCAAAAAACAAAAAATTAAGTTATTAGTTTTCTAAAAAGAAAAGAAAATTAAGTTCTTAAAACTCAGTGAATCTGCGCGGACGATAGTTTCTGAATTTCTCAAAAAATGAATGATAAAATCAGAATTTTGAAATACTAATAAGATGGTACCTAAAAAATTTCGGTCAAAATCCTTGCAAACATCGCTCTAGTTTATGGGAATAACAGCACGGCTATGCACGTGCCGTTGGCCCATCGCTCTAAATTATTGTAAAATTTTGAATTTTGAATTGAATTTTTTGCCTTTGGCTTTTTCTCAAAAAAAAAAAAAAATTGAATTTTGAATTGAAAGGCCGGAATGTGTTCCTACGGAGAACGGAGTAGGTCCAACGAGAATTATAACCGTCCGATATAGTTCAAGATTTGTGTACACGAAAATTGAAACATAAACGCACGAATTTTAAAGTATTTGGCACGAATCTTAAAATTAATCGACGGTGATTAAACTCATCGAACCAGAGTAGGTCCGATGCCGGGCATCGGACCTACTCTCCAGTGGTTCCTACGAACCGTTGGATCCTGCTCGCCGTTGTGCTGTAGTGGAATACAGCTAATATTACATCTCCTCACCGTCCATTTGAAAATCCGTTGATCCTCAACCGTCCAGTCCAATTTTTCGTTTCGTTTAGGTCTATAAAATGGCTAGGTCTCCACAACTCACTCTCTCACACAACCGCTCAAAAGGCGTCTTTGTATACGCCGCTTTCGCTCTCCTTCTCCTTCTCTTTTCCTCTCTAAAATCTTTTAATTCGCTCGATTTCTTGACAAATTTTCGATTCGAAAATGAGAGAGTGCATCTCCATCCACATTGGTCAGGCCGGTATCCAGGTTGGAAATGCCTGTTGGGAACTTTACTGCCTAGAGCATGGCATCCAGGTATACTTTTGTTCTGATTATTCTAACCATTGTAATTGTTTTCTTACACATCGGTGATAATACGTTAGATTAGTTATTTAACCTTGATATGCTTTGTATTTTCTCCCGATTTTGGTAATTTGTAGAGGTAATAGGGTAGATCTGTGTATTTTACGACGATTTTACATAGGGAAGGGAACAGATCTGTAGTATTTTACGACGAGTTTACATCGGGAAGGGAACAGATCTGTAGTATTTTTCATCATGCTTGTCATTTTACTAATTGAATCTACTGTTGTACAGCCTGATGGACAAATGCCAGGTGACAAGACTGTTGGCGGAGGTGATGATGCGTTCAATACCTTCTTCAGTGAGACTGGTGCGAGGAAGTATGTCCCTCGTGCTATCTTTCTCGATCTGGAGCCGACAGTGATTGATGAGATCAGAACTGGTGCATACCGTCAACTATTCCACCCGGAGCAACTCATCAGTGGCAAGGAAGATGCTGCTAACAACTTTGCTCGTGGTCACTACACAATTGGCAAGGAAATTGTGGATCTGTGTCTGGATCGCATTCGCAAGCTGGCTGACAACTGTACTGGTCTCCAGGGTTTCCTTGTATTCAATGCAGTTGGTGGAGGCACAGGCTCTGGTCTTGGTTCTCTCCTCCTGGAGCGTCTCTCTGTTGATTACGGAAAGAAATCCAAGCTAGGGTTCACTGTTTACCCTTCTCCTCAAGTTTCTACCTCTGTTGTTGAGCCTTACAACAGTGTTCTCTCCACCCACTCTCTCCTTGAACACACTGATGTCTCTGTGCTTCTAGATAATGAGGCCATTTATGACATCTGTCGCCGCTCCCTTGACATTGAGCGCCCCACTTACACCAACCTTAACCGTCTTGTTTCTCAAGTGATTTCATCTCTCACTACATCTCTGAGATTTGATGGTGCCTTGAATGTGGATGTGACAGAGTTTCAGACCAACCTTGTCCCGTACCCACGTATACACTTCATGCTTTCCTCTTATGCCCCTGTGATATCTGCTGAGAAGGCGTATCATGAGCAACTCTCTGTTGCTGAGATCACTAACAGTGCCTTTGAGCCTTCCTCCATGATGGCTAAGTGCGATCCACGCCATGGCAAGTACATGGCTTGTTGCCTCATGTACCGTGGTGACGTGGTACCAAAGGACGTCAACGCTGCTGTGTCCATTATCAAAACCAAACGCACCATTCAGTTTGTTGATTGGTGCCCTACTGGGTTCAAGTGTGGCATCAACTATCAGCCCCCAACTGTGGTGCCAGGTGGCGACTTGGCTAAGGTGCAGAGGGCTGTTTGCATGATATCGAACTCTACCAGTGTAGCTGAGGTCTTCTCCCGCATTGACCACAAATTTGATCTGATGTATGCAAAGAGGGCTTTTGTGCACTGGTATGTGGGTGAGGGCATGGAGGAGGGTGAGTTCTCGGAGGCCCGTGAGGATCTGGCGGCACTAGAGAAGGATTATGAGGAGGTTGGTGCTGAGGCTGCTGATGATGAAGAAGCTGATGATGGTGATGATTACTAAACTTGTCTGTTGTTGCTTGCTCAGTATTAGTAATGTGTGTTTCTGTTTGTTATGTTGTTTTTACCATTCATGTGCTTTTGTGGAATTCTAAGCCTACTACTGTGTTGAAGATTTGCTAGTTTGATTCTGCTTTATCTACACTAAGATAGAGGTCTCGTTGCTTCGGCAATTTCTTTTATAAAGCATGGAGAATTGTATCTGGAATGTTTTCTTTATCCCTTAAGTGAGATTGTTTTGTTGATGGGTTAATCATGATATGTTTATTCCTCCTGTTTTCCTTTGCTGCTTTCACTACTGTTCAAAATGAGAATATCTCATCAGTTTTAAGCGGCCAAGTCAAGAAGACAACATTTATTTTAGAATAACTGAAAGGACCAATGTCATGTTAATTTTGGGTTTTTCTCGAGTGAATGGGTTTCACACTTTCACTAAAATAAGGTACTAATATTTTCATCCAAGTGATGCATCAATCATGACAGTTTTTTGTTCGTATTTGATTATTTGTGTCAATCCAATAAATAAATGTTCGTGGTACAGGAGGACTGCAAGTTGAAACAGTACATGCATCACAGCATAACGCCATACTAACAATAAAGAAATTCAAATATCTAAATAAGAAGTAAATAGGTATTCGTTTCAAGTAGGTGGGGCTTGCTATATTATAAGAATAAGATTGGCTATGGCTTGCTATAGTAGGGCTTCTAGGTCAGACTTAGTACTCGGATTAGTAGGGCTGTTGGGACATAATAGGGCATGGTATTAATCTCGAATTCAGAGTAGGTCCGATGCCAATCGGGCCTACTTTTTTTTTTTTGATTTAAGACATGCCCGTAGGCAAAGATACAATACTCACCCTTGGTGGTGGGGTATTTGTAAAAAGAAACAAAATCTCCCTTCTCCCATATTCCTGAAAAAAAATCACCCGCTAAGCTAGAATGACCCAAGACATTAATCATTTGCGGGAAACATTGGATAAGTAAAGCCAGTATAGTCCATGTGTGCATTGGCTCCAAGGTCTGCTAACCGATCCGCCGTGTGGTTACTGGCCCTCTCAATGTACTGACATGTGAAACCGACATTTGCCTTGAGTCTCTTCCAAATATCAAAAATTTCTGAAAACGCCTTCCAATCAATATCTCGTGGTGCCTGATAACCCGAGCATGCCCGTATCAGGGTATCACAGTCTGATAGGAACACACATCCGTTAAAACCCACCTGTATTGCGTATTCAAGGGCACGGTTCAGTGCTTTGGCCTCAGCTTGCAGCGGGCTGGCGGCTTGAACATAGGCGGATCTGTAAACCAGAAGTCGCTCCCGCTCGTAAAAAACAAAACCTATGCCACCCTGCCATCTTCCTTTCCAGGATCCATCCACATAGCACCGCAACGAGGTGGCGGTGTGGTCTTCTCGGACCGGCGACAACGAATTCCCCCGCGGCAGCGCTATTTGGACTTCAGCACTTACCTCATGCCAGTACCTGAGAAAAGCGCCGAATTCAGGTTGTTTGCCCCCATAGATCTTATCATTCCTGCACCTCCATATAGCCCAAATTGAGATACATATGGTATTCCATTCCAGGTCATCTGTAGCCGAGTGCAGGGAGTTCAGAATGTCAGAGATGCCGCCGGGTAGTTGATCAGTCCTGAGGGGCAGGGGACCCGCTAACCAGCACATTCTTGCAAATGGACACATGAATATCATATGCTCAGCATTCTCGCTACCTGCTCCACAGGAGTGACAATACCCATCCCCCCTGGATATTCTCGCTTGCAATATGGCCCCCAGTGGCAGAGCATTCTGTATAAGCTTCCATAGAAAGATTCTGATCCTTGGGGGGAGGTTTCCTTTCTTCCAAATGAAATGGTAATAATCCGGGGACCAATTTGCAATTGTTACTGCACTATGCTTCTCCCTTCTCAGATGTTCGTACATTATTCCCACCTTATATCGCTGACCGCCGTTCAACTGAAACCGCAATATGTCTTCGCCCACATCCATTGCCGGCGGCCTGACGTGTGTGATTATTGATGCGCACATGTCATCCCCTAGCAATTCTGATATTTTGGCGGCATTCCAGGTTTCCGAGTCCTCCAGCAGTAAGTCGCGAACCCGTAACTGGCGCTGTGAGTTGCTAGTTGCAGTGATCCTGATACCCTCCGGGAACCACGGCTCTCCAAACACCCTGCACCTACCTCCATCACCGAGTTCCCATGAGATGTGCGGCAGCAAACGATCCCTTAGCTTCATCATGCTACGCCAGAAGACAGAACAGTTATATGTTCTCTTAGACTGCCACAAGGTAGATCTTGGCAGGTATTTTGCCATAACCACCTGAACCCACAACGGTGTATCGCCCCCGGCCATCTTCCATAGACTCTTCAGTAAGAGGGAGCTGTGTATATGCACCGGGCCTACTTTGATGAGCTTAATCACTGCCTGCTTTGCATAACACGAATCGGGCCTACTTTGATGAGCTTAATCACTGCCTGCTTTGCATCAGGATTTGTGCATTCTGCTTTAAAATCTGTGTATATGCTTTTATTTCTGTGCGCACAGATTTTAATCTAGATTGGACGATGTTGGAGCTCGTTGGACTCAAACATAGATTTGATGTCCATGAAACCTACTCAGTTCTCATTAATCTCAAGATAAAAGACTTGATTTAATAGAAGAATGGTACTCGTCTCTTCTCTTAATATTGACTGCTTAAGCCGACTTGGGGGGAACCAATTGAGTCCGGATTCCCTAAAGTAACCCAATTTTTGAGTTTAGACCTGTCCGGTGCCTATTCGGTGGTAGCGCAAGGGGCCAGTATTATTTGTGGGGTCCAGGCCCTTTAAGATTCGTGTTAGAGCATCTTGGACGGTTTGGATCAAAACTCAAAAATTGGGTTAATGCACTGGATCTGAATTCGAACCAATTTGGGTCTGATGCCCATCGGACTCAAACTGAGTTCGATGACCGTCCGATCTGCTTTAAAATTCGCGTCCCCAATTTTCGCGTCTACTTTAAAATTCGTGCGCATGAATTTTAAAGTGGATCGGACCCAAGCTGTTCTCGACTTGAGGATGTTTCTTGTACATCATCAGAAATAAGAAGTAATGATTAATTTATTAACTTATTACAAAGTATTTCGGTTTCTTGCCTGTAATTAGGCCTTTTATGGGCCTAAATGGGTCAACTCAGAATGTGGGCCTATTTTGGGCTTACGGACCCATTATAATGAGAGAGGTTGGATGACAAATGTATCATCATAATAAATTACATACTTTATAAATCATTTTGTATATACATTTCCATGGTTTTTGTGAAGCTATTCCTGCTTAAAAATACCTGGTAATCGAAGTGGATATTGCACCATGTTTCTGACCACCATTTAGAATCCAAGTGGAACTGTGTTATAGAGAGACACAGATATTGGTTTGTGATTTGACTACAATAGCAGTATTCACAAACTTAACATATTTTTTATTTTTGTTCATACTTTGGTTATTTATATTGCTATATTTTTTTAACAAACTTTTAGCCAGGAAGCCCAGGACAAAATAGTGAATTTGTACTAAAGAAGTATATATATTGTTTTAGTAATTAAACGTAAAGTAAGGGGTAATTTCATATATACCATTCAAAAACTTTGAAATTACGTATTCCCCCCTCTATATTCATAATATAATATTTATCCTTCTAACTTTAAGAAACTCACAAATTTATTTAATTTATTGTATTTTCTACTAAATTCATTTTAAATTTTTAAAACACCCATTTTACCCTTTATAAATAAATAAATTAGTAGTTTGTCTAAGAAAATTGTTTAGTTTTCTAATTGATCATTTTTCGATGATAAAATTTGTCATTCTTCTATATTGGTTATTTTTTGGTCGCATTTAGGCATACTTGTGTATGCGTCACAAGAAAATAAACAATTTGTCCTCACAAACATGTCAATTTGAACACGCTCATCTTTTTATTTTTTTAATAAAGAACAAAATAGATATTTTATGAATTTAAAATTAATTTTAATAGAAAAGACAATAAATAGATTTAATTTGTGAATTTTAAAAATTTAGAAGGATAAATATGATATTATGATTTCTATACGGAAAAATACATAATATCGAAATTTGTGAAGGGTATAACTTTAAATTCCCCCGTTAAATAAAATGAACAAATGAAGATTGAAGATACTAATGCCTCAATGGTGCATGCAATGCACCTATTCTCCTCAATCCGACAAAGAGTTCCTTTGACCCATTTTCCATTTGTTTTGTTAACGATCTCCCATTTCTTTAGCTCAAAAAACCCTTGATGAGTTATCACAACTAACACGCCAAGAAATGATGATTGGTCATTATTTATCAATGCAGTGGTTGCGCTAGAAAAAGTTGAGAGAAAAACAACATTATTAGACTACTATCTAAAAACCATTTCATTTCACTTGCTACTAAAAAAAAATTCAAGATGAAACACATGTATGTTCATATGATAATTTGCCTTCGTCCCTACATCAACGTAACATTAGATAATTTCTAATTTTCATATAATTTTTTGCATAATTTTCACAAAATAACATATGTATTAAAATATTATATCTTATATGACATGTAGTACTCTGTAATATAATTTTTATATGACATGTCATTAATATATTTATATGTAAACATCACATAAAGTCATGTTGACAATAAAATGTATGAATTATCCTAGCAAATTTTAAGAGAAGGATTGGAGATATGAAACATTTATGAGGGAAAAAAAAAGAGAGCTTGTGATCACCGCCTTCTTAATTGTAAGAGGTGCCTTGAGAAATGCATTACTGGTTCTCACATCGCTTACATTTTTTATTATTTAAATCAATTTTAAAATCATTCCACTAAAAGTATAGAATCATGATTGCACATCATTGCTCATTTTATTTTATTCTTATTTTTCTTACAATTGGAGAGATCAAAATAAGAAACTGAACTTAATTTTCTTTTGAAAATGTATTACTGGCTAATTGATTGCCTGAAATTTTTTAAACTAATCAAAATTATTTTAAAATTAAGTCCTTACACATATTTTCTCTGACATGAATTACACACATTATCTTAAAATTAAGGAGTTTTGTTTTGACAACTAATAAAATGCATCAAATTTCATCAGTTTTTATATGCACAATAATGCATGTTTTATGTAGCCAATGATTAAATTATTAGATTATAAATTAAATTTGATTTACGAAGATTCCCAAGTCAATTAATTTCCATTGGATAACAACCCATAAATTGAAGCAGCACAAAAGAATCTACAATTTTTTTTTTGTCCATCCAGTTTTTCTAAAAAAACTACAATATATTTGTAAATTCATGCATTCATAAGTAATATCGAGATCTATAGATTCATATCCTCTTATTGTTCAAATATTCTAATTATTCCCAGAAACATTTTGCATTCAAATATCTATAATAATATACTTAATTAAATATTATGATTTTTGATAAACAACAAAACATGAAAAGCATGCATTTAAATATTACATATAATTGTGTGTGTTCATAAAGCAAACATAATACATCAAACATTTACAAACACAAATATTATTTTTAAAATATTTGTTACTTTTACAAAAATGTTCTTACAAAGAGTCAGATCAGATCGTGGGAGATAGAAAAAAAAAATTTAAACAGAGACTTGCTCATAACTCGCTCAAATTCGTAGCTCGCTCATAACTCGCTCGCTAATTGCTCGTTTTAACTTACTCATTTACAACTCGAGTTGGCTGACTCGTTTAATAAATAAGTTGAATTTGAGCATACCCAACTCACTCATTAACAACTCGAGTTACACAAAATTCGTCACAATAAATCTCATGCCCTTCTAATTGACTCCTAAGTTGCTGTTTGAATTGTTTGATTTATTAGTTGTCTTGTTAATTATGTTTGAATTATTTGTGTTTAGATAAACTCTTTTGAGTATATAACTATAACTAAAGAAATTGACTGGTCAAACGAGTTGTGAGCAATTGGTAATGAGCTGAACTCGAGTTGACTTTACAACTTGTTATTGCCATCTAAATTCGAGTTGACTCGCTCATTAACTAAATAAGCTGAACACAAGTTGGAGGTAACTCACTCAAACTTGCTCATTTACAGCCATAGATCCAATGAATTCGTATCCTCTGCATTAACTCAAAAAAGAATATTTTGAATTAATATATCTAGACAGTCTGATTCGCTTTAAAATTTGTGCAGACTATATCTACACTAATACTAAAAGGCCCCTGAATTATAGACCGTGGCCGAATTAGCTCCGTTTAAAATTAGATGGCCGAGATGCGTTAACTCAAAATACTCAAAAGATAATCTTTCGAGTTAATGCAGACCACGCGGACTCAGATCCAATTCAGATTTACTATGTTACCTCAGACAACTTGAGAATTTACCGGGATCCGACTAATACACAAAAGTCAACCATGATCAACTTGTACGTGCATTAAATAAAAGCTCAAAAGATCTCCAAACGAAGGAATTCATAATATCTGAGGTAACAGAAATTATGAGTCTAGATATTAACCGTCCGATCGTATTCAGCTCGGACCGGATTGACCTAGATTCTGATCGGACAGTCCATATCTAAACACAAATATTCTGTTACCTCAGAGGATGCGGACTCCGAACGAAGAAGTTGCGATTCACGAAGGAGAACATCCTTCTCTTAAACCTTGCGATCATTGGATATTTCCCAAAGAAACCGATAGAGAAAGAGAAAGATAGAAAGATACATAGAAAAAAGAGAGAAAGAGAGGTGGAGAGACAATATAGGAGGGAAGACTAATTCGGGCAAGTCCCAATGAGAGCCCCGGCTAACCTCTCAGTTCTTCCCTTTATATGGGTGGTGGAGCTCACAGTGGGACCCACATCATCGGTCGCGCTCGCCGCTGGTTTCGTCGCCGCTCCCAACGCGTCCGCAGCGCTCTGAGCCAAGAAACCCGTCCCCGGCGCTCTCATTCTCGTTCCCATTCCAGTCTCAATTCCAATTCCATTTCCATTTCTAATTCTAGTAAACAGAGCGAGTTTTCTCAGAAGAGAGAGAAACCCAAGAGAGAGAAAGAGATCGTTGAGGTAGAGATTGAAGAACAACAACAAGAAGAGGAGGAGGAAGAGAGAGATCAACAACAGGTTGTTGAAATCGAAGAGGAATTAGGCATCCTTGGATTGAAGCTCATACGAGTTTCCTTTAGGTGGAAGATGGCAGGATTCGAAACTTTCAAGAAGGTTCTGCATTTGTATTTGCATTTATTCTCATTATTTTTTATCGTAATGTTTGGATCTTTATGGTTTATTTCGGTTGGGTTTGATTGTTCTACTATGGATAGAGGCTCTGTTTGTTGGTTTGTTGGTTTTTGTTTAGATTTTGGTTCAGTTAGTTAACAATTACAAAAACAAGGAAATGAAACAAAAAAAGGAAAAATATCTTTCTTCTTTTGAGAAGTTGGGGATGTCGGGCCTTGGATATTTGAGAGTTCCTCAAAGGAGAAGAAGATTTAATGCATTAGATCGTTACAGAAAGGTTTTCTCTGAAAATCTTTGAATTATTGTTTATTTTTGTATAATTCAGGTCCAATTTGTGTATTTATTTTTTGGTTTCTTAGGTGCATTTCCTGTGTTTGTCATGTTTTTAATATTCATAATCATAAGTTCAAAATGTTCAAAAAATCCAATAGATAAATGCTTCCTCTTTCTCTGTTTGATGTCATTCTATCCAAAATTCATTTCGTTTTAGTTTCTTTTACTTTGATTTTGTGTTGCATTTAGTCTGTCAAACCATTTCATTCTTACAACAGATTATACCTATTCCTCTCAAAATTTTCAACCATCTCCAAATCTAAAATCATTTATGGCTCATCAACTTGTTCTTAATACTCTTTTTCTAAATAATATTCTGCTTTGATTTAATCTTGTATTAAACAATTGAGCAAGAGGGACTAAATTATAATTATTCCCACTAAAGTCAACCTTTCCTAACATTCCCCTACTTGTCCCCACAGATAGCACTCTCATAAAATTCTTCACCAAAATTAACAGAAATTGCTCTCAGATAATGAAAATCATGACCAATTAAGTTCCTGACATTGTAATACAAGGGTGGATAAATGAGTGATTTCTTCTAAAAGAAAAAGTATTGTAAAATTAAAGGAAATAAAAATGAAATAACTCAGTCAAAAGGTAAAAATAGGTAAAGCAGAATATATGGACTCCAAAAGTAAAAAAAAGATACTGTTTTAGGTAAAAGAAATGGGAAATAAATCAGCTGTTATTCCAAAGGAATAACAGGAACCTGTGATTCAGATCCCAACCATTGATCTTCATTGAGATTTGCACATGAAAAAGTTATTTCGTTGAAATTCGCGCATGGAAAAATTTGAATGGTTGGGATCGGAATAACAGGTTCATGTTTTTCCTTTGGAATAACAGCAGATTTATATCCAAAGAAATGGGGTACTGCTCGTAGTTTGCCAGTCTTTTCGGGTTTTCGGAACATTTTGAGTTTGATTTAATATATTACCTCCTCATTTTGATCAGGTGACACCCGAATCAGAATTCTTTACAGAATATGGCGAGGCAAACCGGTACCAGATCCATGAGGTAATTGGGAAGGGTAGTTACGGGGTGGTGGCAGCTGCCACAGATACGCACACAGGAGAGCGTGTGGCGATAAAAAAGATTAACGATGTGTTTGAGCACGTGTCGGATGCGACCCGTATCTTGCGTGAGATCAAGTTGCTCAGGCTGCTACGCCACCCCGACATAGTCGAGATCAAGCACATCATGCTACCCCCTTCTCGCAGGGAGTTCAAAGATATTTTCGTGGTGTTTGAGCTCATGGAGTCAGATTTGCATCAGGTTTTTTTTTTTTTTTTATGAGTGAGGATGTGGTAATATGTATGCTACGGATTGACCCGTCATATAGACTCATGTCTCTTTTTTTAAATTTCAAAGAGTTGATCCGAACCGTTAAACGTGATTTTTGACCATTCAAAAGTAGTGATTTTCTACATATCTAAAAAAATTGTAAAAAAATTCTAAAACATATGAAATTTAGTCTGCAAGTACATTTTCATATGTAGATCATATTGAACGGTTCAGATCAATTGTTTGGAATTTGAAAATGAAGATATTGATCCATAGTACGGCCCAATCTATGCTATGCATAGTACCATATCCTCACTCTTTCTATTGGTGAGGCTATGGTAATATGCATATTATGGATCCACCCGTGCTATAGATTCATATCTCTATTTTCAAATTTTAAGCAGTCAATCCGCACCATTAAATGTGATTTCTGTATGAAGATGTACTTGGAGACAGAATTTTATGTTTTTTTAAAGCCTTTTTACTTTTTTATTTTAGATAGGTAGTTTCTACTTTCGGATTATCCAGAATTTTTATATCAGTGTAAAATTCTACCTATAAAAAACTAGTTAAATATTCTAAAAAATGTAAAATTCGGTTTTCAAGTACATTTTCACATGGAGATCATGTTTAACGGTTCGGATCAACTATTTGAACTTTGAAAATAGAGATATGGAGATCATGTTTACTCTTTGCCCTTTTCTTTTTCTTTGTTCTATTTGTTTTCCTCTTTCTAGTACCAAATTTCGTTCTAAGCATTGTATCTACGCGCTAATTTGGAGTCAGTTGGCATTGCTTACTGTCATCCTGTACCAAAGCTTACAAATTAGTAACATACAAATTTATGGACCAGGCCCATGTAAGAAACAACAAAAAAAAAATTTAGTGACCGAACTGCAAAACTATCTGTATTTAGGCACTCAATAATGAACTTTTAAAGAATTGTGTTTGAGCAAATGGTGTGAAATCTGTATATAGGTGATCAAGGCGAACGACGATCTAACCCCAGAGCACCATCAATTCTTTCTATACCAGCTCTTACGTGGCCTCAAATACATCCATTCTGGTTTGTTTTCTCCTTTCTCTGAATTATTTTTCTCAATTGTACATTTTGGTTTTCAAGCACATTCTGGTCAAACACATGGGTCAATCATATAAAATTTTCATGCTGAATATGGGGGTTAATTTTACAGTACTCATAGCATTTTACTATTAACTATATAGAAAATCATGATTAAGCACAAATTTTTTGAAAATTCACTCCATGTTGATCTGTCCATGGCCTCACCTCTATGGGTTCTCAGTACAGTCTTTTTTAACCTTAGCTTAAATAAGCCTCAAACATCAACACCAAGCAAACAAATAAAAAAAACTATTCTAACTGTCCGGTAACTGTTTTGGTACTATTTTGTGAGTAACTCTAAGTTTTGTTCTTTAGCAAATGTCTTTCACCGTGATCTGAAGCCGAAGAACATTCTTGCTAATGCCGATTGCAAGCTAAAGATTTGTGACTTTGGGTTGGCGCGTGTGTCATTCAATGACACCCCCTCTGCCATTTTCTGGACAGTATGTAATTTTCTTAAAAAATTAAAATATATAAATTGTGTGGTTCATTAAAAAAATTTAATTGTGTGATATGGTTTGAAATTTTTCTTCTATGTACTTAAGGATTATGTTGCTACAAGGTGGTATCGCGCCCCAGAACTATGTGGTTCTTTCTTTTCAAAGGTACACAATTTTTAGTTTGTGGATTTATAACTTGTGTCTTGTTCACTTTTTAAAGTAAATTTTAAATAATTTTATTCTCTTTTGACAGTATACGCCGGCAATTGATATATGGAGCATTGGCTGCATATTTGCAGAGATGCTTAATGGGAAACCACTGTTTCCTGGTAAAAATGTGGTCCATCAACTTGACCTTATGACCGACCTTCTCGGCACTCCTGCTGCTGAGTCCATATCTAGGGTATCTCTCTCTCTTTTTCTCTCTCTTGAAATCTTGGCAGAGGCTGACATGTGTAGGAGTGGAACTAGAAAATTTAGATTGGGGGGCTGAAACATAAAATGCATATTATGAATATGTGGTCACTGGGATTTGAACCAAGTCTCAATAATAACAAAATAGAATTCTAACCACTAGGCTACAAGCACACATTTGACATTTTATGAGGTGGTTGAACTGTAAAACTTTTTAGAAGAGAAATTTCAATATATATGATTAATTTTTTAAAATCATGAGGGTGGCTAAGCATCCCTGGCGTGACTTATATATGTGTGTGTATGTTATTAAGCTAATGTTATAATTTTTTATGTAATAGATTCGAAATGAGAAGGCAAGAAGATATCTGATGGGCATGAGAAAAAAGCCGGCAGTGCCTCTCACACAGAAGTTTCCGAAAGCAGAACCACTTGCACTTAAGCTGTTGGAGCGGTTACTTTCTTTTGACCCAAAAGACCGGCCTGGTGCTGAAGAGGTCAGAACTAGACCACATCTTTTGACACTTTTTACAAATTTTATTCATGCATCTGTTAATATTACAAAGTTTCATTTATTGAGCCAATGTTCATGAAAAAGTTTCATTTGTATCCCTGAAAAATGGGAATATTTATTGAGCTCTGTTTCCATGCTTCATGAAGATTATCATGGTAGTTTGTATTTTGTTGGGAGGTTAATATATTAATCGTTTTGATTGATGTGTGACATTGTTTGTTAGAAATAAGCATATCACTTTCAAGAGATGCAATGCAATTGTATGCTACCATTATGGACTTTATAGTTTAAAATTGCTAACTGTTCGCATGGTACCAAAGCAAATTTTATTTTATTGTACTAGAAGAAAAGCAAAATTTTGGTAAATTAACTTCTTTTTATATTTAGGCTCTATTGGATCCATACTTCCATGGATTGGGAAACTCTGACCGTGAGCCAACAACTGCACCAATTTCTAAACTTGAATTTGACTTCGAAAGAAAGAAATTGACCAAAGATGATGTCAGAGAGCTTATTTACCGAGAGGTAATTTCCTAAAATCACTTTTCAAGATTAGTTCGTATTTACCCTTCAAAAACTTGCTCTTTGTTGTGAACCCATTTATTTGCTTTTCCATCGTCATACATCAATTCAGTTGCGATGCAAATAGTACACTTCTTTTGGTCATAAATGCAAAATCTCACTTTCTCTTTGAACAGATACTAGAGTATCATCCTCAGATGCTACAAGAGTATCTCCGTGGTGGAGACCAATTGAGCTTCATGTACCCAAGGTTACTGATAATTATAATAATAATGAATAAATAAAATTAAATACTCGTAAAATTAAATCCTTGCAATAAAAGATAATATGAAAGAAGTAGGTCCAAGTAAAATGTATCTGATTTGAAGTCGTTTTGCACAGTGGTGTGGATCGTTTCAAGAGACAGTTCGCACATCTTGAAGAACACTATGGAAATGGAAAGGGATCAGGTGACAAGACAACTACTCCAGTTCTGCGACAGCACGTCTCCTTGCCTAGGTAATTTCAAATTTTCACAACAATTATCTAACTATGTTATATGCCCTTTTTTTAATTTTATTTTTACTATTTGTAGAGAGAGGGTACAGACAGTGAAAGATGATGCCGTGGAAATGAATGGAGATATGGTAATGCGAGAGAGTCTACTTATGCAGGGGGAGGAATCTGATCATGCATCGGTCACTGACGGCTTGAGCAAGTCAAACTTCAGCGCCCGCTGCCTGATCAAGAGTGACAGCATCAGCGCGTCTACTTGCGTGGTTGTCAAACCAAAAACTGTCTTAGATGTAAGTTCACTTAATGATTTGTAATGTGCTGATGTCTCATTTGATGAACACATTATATGATTGTGTTATTGTTTTTATTATAGGATGAGGAAGTTGCGATTGATGGTATCTCACGCCAAGTTGCCGAACTCAATGCGACAAAATGTTAATATATTTGAAACAGGTGTCATCGAAAGCTCTAGGAGAGTATTAAAAATTGTACAAGGATGTGAATTTGCCATAATAATCAGCTATCACTCTTTGTTCTTTCATTTTTTTATTATTGTAATTTGAACTGTTTATTCTTTGAACCAAGAACCCTTGAGATATTTGTCTTCAACGGGATGGGGAGAACCTAAAATTGCACCCCCTTTTGAGATTTTTTTTTTTTTTTTTCCTTTTCTCGTTCAACGAATTGTTTGTTTTAACTTTTTGATAAATTGATTTTCTGTAAACTAATAGAAGTTGAGAGAGCATGTAATATACAAAGGTATCCTTTATAATTGCTTGGCATTTTGTAATCAAGATACTGAGATTGAAGTGGTATGGTTAATAGTTTTATAAGAATGTTTATCCTAAAAAATAGTTTTTTTATTGTTTTTTTTCTTCTATTTTATACTCTTAAAAGTTTCCAATTTCAAATAGCAATGGTTCAAATTATAGTGAAAACAGTATCATGAGTTTTTTTTTTTTTAACCATTGCTTTAGGATGAGTTCTAGACTCCTCTAGTAGTACCGAGTTCATTGAATTTCCCTATGGCTATAGACTGTTCATTTTTATATTTGATAAAAGTGGGATCTTCCCACCGATTTTCCACTACTTGAAAAATCAATGTTCCTGATACAGGTACCAAACCACTGGTACATCAAAAGGACATAAGATTTGATAATAGAGTTTAGCTAGATGCATCTTTGTATTTTAAGGTTTGATTCTCTTTTGCTCTTGATCAATGGCCAACTATATATCAGTCTATCACCCAAAATATTAAAAGAAATGTCCATCGCTCAAGATGACAACAATACACGCCTAAACTCTCTTGATGATAATTAAGATGTTTTCATAGCCAGAACTAAGAATTTTGCAAATTAAAGCTCAATTAAAAAAAAAAAAGGTTTATGTGATTGTTTGCTCTTCAAAAACAAAAGGATTAATTTTTACAAAGATTTTAATTAGTCCCAAACAAATTAAAACAGTCGAGTCAAGACAAATTCTACAGTATCAAACAAATTAAACAGTCAAAATACTTTTGTACTGGTTAAGAATATATGTGTGCCGGACAAATTTTTATAGTACAATAACAGCTAATTTTTATGGTCAACATTACTACAAGTCATTACTGTTGTATGGTTAATGACTGTTAAGATGGCAATCATCATTGAGTAGTGAAATGCCCAAAGTACATACAATAATTATCTAAATTAAAAAAAAAAACCATCTTCAACCCGATTAAGCACTTAAAGAAGATCCTAGTTTGCAATCCCTTTAGAACCCAAAATTGATTTCTTCAACATTTCATAATGCTTCATCCCGTTTGGTTTCACATCCACAAAACGTTCAAGGAACTTCTTCTCTGAAATTGCAAGTACGTACTTCAAAGAAATCTTCCCTCCATACCTTTTCGTTGCCGCCCCTGTATATCTCACTACTCCTTTCTCGTCTGTAACCCAACTCACCATTTGAAACCTAAGTCTCACTCTATCCATGCTATAGCACAAAAAGATGGGGTAATCAACAAGCGAATCAAGTGGATAATCTAATTTGTTTGTAAGATAATCTATCTTTTTAATTAAGACATCAGTCGATTGGTTCAACACTGGAGGTACCATTTTTATCATCTTAACCACATCATGGTAATCCAAGCCAGAATTGACCAGACAGTCAAATCTCTCTTGTAACTTGTCACCTCTGCCTCTAAACTTGGAAACCACTTTTGCCATCTCATCTGAGCACTCGGCGAAACCTACTTTTCGCAAAAACTCAGTTTTCGCCTTTAGAAGAAGTTGTTCATCTATATGCACAGGTTCATCAACGCTCCTTGTACAAGCCAAGCTGGTAAACTTTGTCGGGTCTGCCTTTATCATGTCACTTAAGCTTTTCGGGGGCAAGCTCAGGTGGCATAAAACAGAATTCGAACTCCTGCATAGAGAAGAGCCCAATATTTGGGGGTGGGTAGAAATAATACTAGCTATGTCACCAAGTTCCATCCCAATTTCAGTGAGGAAAATTACAGAATGACCCAAAATTTTCACAAAGTTTCCAATTAGTATATGAGGGTTCTTCACAAATAAATTCAAGATCTCATCAGTTTTAAGACCAACCTTAATTAATATGGCCACAAGCAAGTATATGTTTTTTCCTGATTCGTGGAAAACAAATACTGGTGTCTCCTTGATTAGAGTTGCTAGTGCCTGTTTGTCAAAACCCATTCTGTCTAGAAAGGTTAACATTTCAGAAACTCGGCTCCAATTGTATTTGCTCCTGTCAGATAAAAACTGGATTACCAAATCAAACTGAACTCCAAGGCTACTTAATTTCTCATATACCCGAAGAATATTCAAATTTACTTCCCCCACCAGAAGATTCGGGCAACAAGTGACCAATTTTACAATTGCTGCTCTACTGATGCCAAAATTTTCATAATTTTTGAGTTTAGATAATAACACCTCCTCATTGTATCTAAACACCTCTGCTGATTCCAGGTAGATTCTACCAAATTTAATTCTTGGTACCCCATAACTCCACAAAACATGGTAATTCTCTAGCAAGAGAGGATCATCAGATAAATATATTATGTTTTTTGATAACAGGTGCTTGTATTTAGTAGGGGGCAAACCGATGCTTTCTAAAAAGGGTTCAAATTCATTAATTGGATGAAAACAAAGTAATCTACCGATAGATTGATCCTCCTCTAATTTTGAAACTAGCTTTCCGAGAAACACTGGAGTGTTTTTACTGAGGTGCTCGGCAACAGGGAATGAATAGCCTCTAGTGCAGTGGAAATAATCACAGAGATCCTTTTGAGCTTGAGAAAAGCGGGTACCGGTCCTTCGGATTCGGGTTGCCATTGTTTTTTTCTCTGTAGACATGTCTCCACCAGTACTGACAGTAGAGGCATTGGAATGAACAATCCGGCAAGTAGAAAAGAGCCGACTGTATCTTGAATTATGGATCAATTGTGAATGGATATTTGGGTTGAGTTCTATAGGTCGAACAATGCTGGTTGAAACTCTAAACGAAGTTTCTTGGGTCCAGCAGTTAAACAGTGAAAAGACAGTTGCATAATGGTTGTTTGAGTTCTTCATACGAGTTAAGGCTGTAAAGAGTTGGGTAAAGGAATAGATGGACAGTGCCGGGTTCTTAGCAGCCAGCAAGTGATCAAAATATTGAAGAGCATCTTTAATAGTAAGGGTGCCCGACCGACAGCGTTCTTTTACAAGTAATTCCAGCTGGCGGGTCCCCATGGCCATGGGTTGGAATTGGTTACAACTCCACAAAATGCGGTGACCCCCCTTGTTCAACTATAATAGTGTCATAAAAGTTCATCAATACATTCCCTCCAAATCATAAATGAAAGAATGGTTAATAAATTTTGCATAACATGAAAAAGGCTATAGGTAACAGAACAGTACTAGTTAGGCATCAGTCCATAATGTGATGTCCACCTTTGCTTAATAGTGATGCACAATGCAGATAGTCAAACACAAATAGATGAAGCTTTCCAGGTTGGTACAATTTCAATTTAGATCAGCTAATGCTGCTACTCTATGTACTGCTGGGTACTACCATATGCCTTTTTTGTGTTATACAATGTCATACTCATTTGTTATATTTCTTATTTGGACTAAGATGTGCTTTATTGTAGGCAGTGAAGGTCAAACTTGGGCTCTTCCCAAAGGGCTTTTTGGTCAATTTTTCTGGTTAGGGATTTGGTCAATGAGCAGGTCATCTAAGGAATCAAGAAGCAACACAAGATTCAAAACTTGATAAATAATAAGTCATAGTATCATAATAAATGTAGCAAAAGGCTAAATAGAGGACTCCCTATTTACTTAATTAATGTTCGAATTCAATACTCTTATACCAGTAATTATTCAGCTAGTAGTGGTCTTCATCAGACAAAGTTCGATTTTATGAACCAGATTTTAGTAGTTACTTGGGACTTTTTGTGTTTGCCTTTTGTCCAATTTACAAGTCGTTGCTATGTTGAGGATCTTAGATATGATTCCTATACTGTACTAAAAAGGTGAGATATCCAGATTTGGTATGATTGGACAAATATCTTATGAATAAAACAATCTAATACCAGCCTCTTTATTTCCCAGTAAACTAATTACTCCTACAGGAGATAAATAAACCACAGAAATCTCAAATTAAACTTAACCATACAAATTGAAACTGTGGCAGTAGATAGTGTGCATGCACAGTGGTAACCAGCAGATGCCAGTACCAAACTTGATCAGCTCAATTGCAAAATAAACTGATATTGGAGTCCTTGATTGCAACTGGTACTGTAACCTGCTCATAAAGATATTATGCTTAAGTAAATACTTGATCAAATAATGAATTGCCTTTTCATGATTCATTATAATATTATGTCACCATTATGCTTGTAACCTTCAAACCAAGTTTAGATGCTGTGAGGTAACATGCACTAATCCTAAGAACTATCAGAACCCTAATTACCTCATAAACTAGTAAATATCACACTAAGTACTGTACTAGTTAGGCTTCAGTATTTGGGAGCTAGCAATCCATACAGTACATGACGTGTTTAATGGC
This sequence comes from Carex myosuroides, assembly GCA_028015225.1. Classification (NCBI taxonomy): domain Eukaryota; kingdom Viridiplantae; phylum Streptophyta; class Magnoliopsida; order Poales; family Cyperaceae; genus Carex; species Carex myosuroides. The sequence continues at coordinate 3,020,255 of CM051466.1, forward strand.
AATGCACAATGTAATAGTCCAACACAATTAGTTACAGAATCTTGCAAGCACAATTTCAATCATATCAGCTACCATGCTATTAGACTACAGTTGGTACTGCCAGATGTCCTTTTTATGCTATACATTTTTGCATCGTTTTTTAATTTGTGCTTTGGTAGGTATAGCAAAGGGCAGTTGTATAATCAAATTAAGCTCTTCCAGATGGGCTATTTGGTATTTAACAGCCAAGGTTATGGTCCAATGAGTGATCCAAGGAATGAAGAAGCAACATGAGGCAGCAAAACCTTCAAAAATAATAAATCATGCAAAAAAAACTAAATAGAGAACTCCTATTTACTTCATTAATGTTTTGAGTTAGTACTCCTAAACCAGTCCCTACTGAGCCTGTACTGTAGTAATCTGTATCAAACCACCTTAAACTTTAAGGAACAAAGTTTAGTAGTTAACTTTGGACTGTTTTTGTTCACTTTACACATTGGTTCTATGTTGACCCCGTAGTAAATAGTTTCACCACTATGTGTGTTACCTCGAAATAAATTTAGCTCCTGGGTGATTATCACCACAAATCCTTAATCCTTTCAGAACTGTAATTAGCTCATACAACTAGTAAATATGTGAATAATATTAACTAGTTACTACTAAAAATAGTAGTTCACAATGGTATCCCTAGTGTGCTCTCATTGTCCTAAATTAAACATGACTAAATTGAATTCGTATTTGCAATTTTGATCTAACCCAACTTTTTAAATAAATAGTACTAGAGAATGATGCATAATTACCATCCTAACTGTAGTAAATTGGTTTTATTCTGTGTTACCAAGCACCTATTTGACAAAAAGAAGCAAAGGACAGTTTTCATGAAAAGACTTGACAAATTGAATTCCAGACTGTAACATCTCTGGACATTTTTCCAAGCAACTTGAATGCACATTCACCACGATCTACCAAAAGTGCTAAGTTTCAGGCCTAAATGCAAAGCAGCTAAAGAAATCGGCACAGGAAGGAAGAGCACTTACCACAGTTAGAGAGAGCCTAGTCATAGTCTGTCTTGTATAAACAGCGCTTCTTTAGGCAACAAGTATGACGGGTGGTGCTTGGAGCGACAATACTTCTCAGAAGCATTTTGACAAACAATTGAAGTGCAAGAGAGAGTTGAGAGAGGAGGTGAGCTGAGAGACAGGAGAATGAGGCGGCGGTGTGGCGCTGGGAGTAATTTAATTAGTTGAGTGGGGGAGAAGTAGATCTAGAGTGCTACTTTCGTCCGATATTAAAACCCTTCCTTTGGTCGGAATGAAAGATGCTGGATTGCTGGAGGAGATTAAGGGGGAGAAGGTAAAGCCAATTTGGTCGGTGGATTTAAGGTTGCGTCGAGGAGATTAAGGTGGAGAAGGAATTGAAATAAACGACAAGTTGGGCTTTTAAGAAGGCTTTGGAGCTGCACTGGAGGATCAGCCCCATACAGATCCATATATTGTTATAAAGCCTGATAATGGGCCTCCAATAATGGTGAATTTTAACCTCTTTTACAAAGTATCCGACATTATAAAAACAATTTATTGTGCAATTCACATGTTGTACACTTTCATGAACAGATATCTTTTACCTGAACTAGCACACTACGAACTCAAGTGTCCCTTGTGCATTTTCTCTATAATGGGAACATAATCAAATGAAGCGAGTGAGAAGCATTACTATTTTCTTCTTGTTGCAGCAGACAAACAAGTATGACATCCCTTATCTTTGGTGAAGGCTCATCCTATTGCCAATTTAGTACAGCCAGCTGCCTTCTCCATTCCTTGTTATATTCCATTATTTTGGCTCTAACCCAACTTGATGCATAATTTACCACATCTAATACATCTATGCCTTGTTTCTCAATTTGATAGAAATAGAAAAGGATATTTTTCCTTAAATAAATCAACATTAGATCCCATACCAGGCTTGGACTTGGAGGATGTTGACCAGTTGAAACCATCAGAAAACTCCGGTATTTGATTTCAAAGTTATAATGTTTTCTAATACTTGAATATACTGGGTTTGTCTATTTAATTTCACCTTTTATATTGGGTATCCGATTAAAATCCATTCGTCCAATGTCAGATCTAAGTCCATCTGCACAAATCTCGATACAGATTGGACGACTTCGACACTGGGGCTACACTCCATTCACATTCCCTCTAGTTCTCCAACCATAACCCAGCAACTGGGATAACTAATATGAATATCTTAAAAAAATTGTATAGCTCCTCAAAAAAGCATATATTGAATTTGAGTTTCTCTTTCATTGTGCTTATTAGCATATAACAACAGTAACCATTATATTAGAAGTTCCAAAATTTCTCTTAACAAACATTGCCATATATATTCAACACACATACCCAGCAGGTCAGATAACAAGGAATTTCTTCTTCAATTCTATATAAACTACCCGTCTACCAAATGAAAAATACTGAGTTATCTCAATTGATCCTAGGAAAAATTGATGCTTAGACAGCTTCTGATTTATATATTAGCTCTATGGCTGAAAACAGACGAAAATTCAAAGAAAATGAAGTAAAAAGTAATAAAGATAAAGATATTGAGTGATCTAAATCTAATGAAAAAGTCTGCTGACCTGGATATAAAGAAACTTATAACTAACGGAAAGGAAAAATTGTATCTGTAAATTCATAAAAAATAGCAATGGTTGAAGCCAATATGTATTGCAAACATGTTTCATTCGGTAAGGCCATTCAACTTTAACATATATCATTTTAGTTTTGATGAAAATTACAAGAAATTATGAAATGTTCAATAGTGAAATGCCAGAGATATCTCACTTCAATTAACAGCAATTGTACTTGATGTTCATAACACACATGCATAGCCTCATCTACAACATTGAATTTGGATACAAATTCAATACGGGTTTTAACTGACTGACCTATACAAATTAAAGACAAGTAGACTAGAATGCAAAGCACCCAAAAAAGCAGGTCAGATGTGTGGCTGCAAAACATTGAATCACCGAAAAATAAAAACTAAACTAAAAAAAAGAATCTGTCCAGGGCTTTTTCACGAACACTTTTATTGTTACAAGTAGCACTAAATGGAGCAACAAACTGCCCAAAAGTACATAAATTGATCATTTAAATTCAAATAAGCTATCTCTTGACAACATGATTAAGTACTTCAATCATTAGTCTTACCAATTGTCTGGTCCATGAGATCCCTCGCATCATCATCTCGTCCCATTTTCAAAAGCAGTTCCAACACTAGTGCAGAGGCAGCTAAATCGGGTTTCACCCCTTCTTGCTTCATTCTGTTCAACACGCACATAGCCTGATCTACTTTTCTGTTCTTTGCATATGCTTTCAACAAGGAAGGGTAAGTTGAGAGATCTGGCGCAACATGATTGAGTTGCATTCTATCTAAGATTTTCATCACATCATCGATAGTGCCATAATTTGCATAGCCGATAAGTAAAATACTATATGATACAGCATCTGGTTTTATACCTCCCCTTACCATTAAGTCAAGCAACTTTTGAGCCTCCTTCGTTTGTCCTTGTTTGCACAAAGAATCCATCATTGATCCATAAGTAACCTCATCCGGCAAAAAGCCTCGATCAATCATATCCTTGAAAACTCTAATCGACTCTTTCCAACAGCCTAGCTTAGAATATCCATTTATAACAATATTATATGTGATAACATTAGGTGTGGCACCTTTATCAATCATATGATACAATAGTTTCTCTGCCTCGTCAGTTTCCCCCCTCTTGCAAAGCGAATCCATAATTATATTGCATGTCACGGTGTTAGGCGGTATTCCCTTTGAAACCATCTCATTCAGTAACTCCTTTGCCTTTTCTAGTTTGTTCATCCTGCAGAGCCCATCTATAAGAGTATTATAGGTAAAAACATCAGGATCCTTCCCTCTAGAAATCATATTACATAACACCTCCTCTGCCTTTTCAATTGCCCCCTCCTTAAAAAGTGCATCCATGATGGTAGTATAAGTCACAACATCGGGATCATGCCCTTTAGAAACCATGGACTGAAGCAATTCCACTGCCTTGTCCCATAGCCCTTTCTTGCACAACCCATCCACGAGAGTAGTATCGGTCACAACATTCGGTTTAATTCCCTGAGAAACCATGTAGTGCAACAGTTCCTCTGCTTTCTCAATATCTCCTTCCTTGCACAGGCCATTAATCAGTGAGCTGTATGTGACTACATTAGGTAGAATACCAACTGAAAGCATTCGCTTAAACAAACTAAATGCTTGACTAATTGCACCTTTTTTACAAAGACTGTCAATCAGTGAGCTGTATGTCACTACATCTGGCACAATACCCTCTGAAAGCATTCGCTCAAACAAACTAAATGCTTTACTAACTGCGCCTTCTTTACAAAGACCGTCAATCAGTGAGCTGTATGTCACTACATCTGCCACAACGCCCTCTGAAAGCATTCGCTCAAACAAACTAAATGCTTTACTAACTGCGCCTTCTTTACAAAGGCCATCAATAACTGTGCTGTAGGAGATCACATTAGGTGCACACCGCAGCTTAGGCATTTTATGTAACACCATGGCAACAGCCTCACTACTCCTATTCTCATAACAGAGGCCCTTGAGTAGTGGATTGAAGATCCTAGCATCAGCTCTCTGCCCGCCCTTAATAAATCGTCCCAAGAAAACCAAGCCTAGTTTCGGCTGATTCATTCGGATACAGTAGGAAATCAAGATACAATAGGTGACGACATTGGGTGAAGGTGAGACCCTTTTAGGTTGGCTCCAGCGGTTAAACAGTGAAAAGACAGTTGCATAATGGTTGTTTGAGTTCTTCATACGAGTTAAGGCTGTAAAGAGATGATTAAAGGAATAGATGGACGGTGCCGGGCTCTTAGCAGCCAGTAAGCGATCAAAAAATTGAAGAGCATCTTTAATAGTAAGAGTGCCTGACTGATAACGTTCTTTGACAAGTAATTCCAGTTGGCGGGTCCCAATGGCCATGGGATGAAATGGTTACAACTTCACCTTTTGTGCTATAATCTTCCAGAAGGGCTTTTTGGTCAATGAGTGATCCAAGGAATCAAGAAGCAACAAGAGACTGCAAAACCATCAAAAATACAAATTATGCTAAATACAACAAAAGGCTAAAGAGAGAACTCATATTTACTTCATTAATGTTTTTCAGTTCAGTACTCCTATACCAGTTGTTACTGAGCCTGTAGTAATCTGTTTCAAACCAACTTAAACTTTTAAGGACCAGAGTTTAGTTGTTAATTGGGACTGTTTTCGTTTGCTTTTTGTTCACTTTACACATTGGTTCTAGGATTAATAATCTAAAATATAATTTCTATTACCATAATAAGAAGCTCAGGCCTCTACAATGAGCAGCCGTACATCATTGCCAAGAGATATGCTTGATCCTAGGTTGGAACTTGAACTGTAACCTGCTTATAGAATAATAGTAATCATTATGCTTAAGAGATATGCTTGATCCAACAATGAATATCTTTTATAACTACTAAAAAAATAGTAGCTCAGAACGGTATTCCTAATGTGCCCTCATTCTCCTATTTTTTGCATGTAAGATTACTAAATTGGTTGCTGGCTCATATAGTTGACTAGCCTAGCCAAAGGGACTACTAAAAAAATAGTAGCTCATAGAATAATAGTAATCATTATGCTTAAGAGATATGCTTGATCCAACAATGAATATCTTTTATAACTACTAAAAAAATAGTAGCTCAGAACAGTATTCCTAATGTGCTCTCATTCTCCTATTTTTTGCATGTAAGATTACTAAATTGGTTGCTGGCTCATATAGTTGACTAGCCTAGCCAAAGGGACTGCATTGCAATGCACCCCAATTAAGGACAATCAGTTGTTTGTACAAGTATACATTGGCCAATTTTCGCTCTAACCCAACTTTTTACTGCATAGTAGATGATGATGCTTAATTACCAGATTTATAGTGTTCATAACTGTCGTCAATTGGTTTTTATGCCGTGTACCCAAGCATCTATTTGACAAAAACAGCGAAGGATACTTCCCATGAAAAGATTTGACAAATTGAATTCCAGACTGTAAAATATATGGACATTTTTTCAAGCAACTTGAATGCACAGTCACCACGATCTACCAAAGTGCTAAATTTCAGGCCTAAATGCAAAGCACCTAAAGAAATTGGAACAGGAACGAAGAGCACTTACCACAGTTAGAGAGTGCCTAGTCATAGTCTGTTTTGTATAATTTGAAAAGAAGAGGCAGAGCGGTTCTTTAGGCAACAAGTATGAAGCGTGGCTACACAAAACTGGTGCTGTGAGCGACAATACTTCTCAGGAGCATTTTGACAAATAGTTAAAGTGCAAGAGAGAGTTGAGAGAGGAGGTCAGCTGAGATTAGAGTGGTACTTTCGTTCGATTTCAAAACGGCTAGCCCTTCCTTTGATCGGAAATTCGGAATCAGACAAGAAGGTAAAGCCAATTTTGGTCGCTGGGACCGTGGGATTTAAGGGGGCAGTAGTTCAATTCGATTTTTGCTGATTATTATTTCTACTTGGTCGGACATTTGGTTTGGTGGGGTCGAGTTCTTAAAATTTTCGTTCAATTCAGTTTTTTACTTATTGATATGATAATCTTATCGAATTCTAGGGAACCCATTTTCACAGTGTGAAATTTTGTGCGTACAGTGTTTGAATTTTTCACGGACCAAAATGCCCCTACAGCGAAGGCGGGCAGTGGAATAAATTAACAGGCAGACTCGGTTAGACCATTTTCCCAGTGTTTTTCTCTCTCCTCCTTTCGACCCCTTCGCGATACTCTTTCTCCTGGCGATTGACGATTCTCCAAGTGAAAAAGAAAACCTAGAAGAAGAAAAACCTGCGAGTGCTTCTGGCGAGTGCAAATCTCGTCTCGCTCTTCTCCCCCGCGACACTCCAGCTCACCACGCTCCCTGCGCGCCTCACATCGCGTAGTTTGCACATTTTCTCGTCCATCTCCGGTGGTGGCGGAGAGGCGCGGCGACAGCTAGTGCTTTACTCGAAGCCTGGTTGCTGCCTCCACTCAGTCGATCTGCAGGCACGAGCTTTGCACCCCCCCCTTTCCTCTTTCTTCCCATTTTAAGTTTCTAATACTTTACCGACTTATTGTGGCTAATAATCAATTGGAGGCTAAAAGCATAGAGACTGGAGATTTATTTTCTGTAGATGGTTGTAGTAAATTATTTTTCGCTAAATTATTTTTCGCTGGGACCTGTGCGCACCAAGGGGGAAACAGGGCAGGGGCCTTTTGGTCCATCAAAAATTCAAACGCTGTACGCACCAAAATTAACTCTGTACAAATGGGTTCCCGAATTCTAACTGTTTTTCTTAATTCAAATCAGCACTATAAAATTATTAATTAGGACTTTACTTTGTAATACCTTATATCCTAAAAGTGAGTCTGGCTACTATATCACTAGTGTCATTTCCAAATTAAATAACACCACATCTTAAACCATTGGATCTGCTTTAATATTCGTGTACAAGATAGTCTGGAATGACACTAGTGTCTTGTACGAATATTAAAGTAGATCCAATGGTTTAAGATGTGGTGTTATTTAGTTTGAAATGACACTAGTGGTATAGTAGCCCGACTCCCTAAAAGTTGTCAATTTTAATATTTTGTCAATTATTAGTTGACTAATTAAAATATCAATTTCAACCAATCCCAAAATACACAAAAAAATTATCCAGAAAAATTAAAGACTTTGACTGAAGATTGTAAAATAATTGAGGAGCTTAATTGAACAAAAATTCATAAACTTGATTCAAATAATGTTGATATTTTTACCCGCCAATCGAATAACCCGTATTGCTTTTTGTTAATTTCAGCATAGAAAGGAATTAAAGTTTGATCTTTCTGTTTTATTTGATAAATACCACTTAAGTATTTCTTTGTTTTAATATGTAATTGATGTCTAATCACATATATGCTATTTTAGCTTATTTTAGATTGATTTGTAATAAGCTGAAAAAATTGATGAGATTAAAAATTATATTTTTTTATATTTATCATGTTGTCTACATGATTTGCTTAAAGTAATACATACATTTAGGTATTGATAAGGCTAATTAATACTTCATGATAAGACTAAGTTAGATGATTATGGATACAAAAACATTTTCACTCGATCGATTCATACCGTACTCATTGACACCCCCTAATTAAATGAATTCACATCACCTCAGGTTACATGACTCAAGCAAATTATGATCGGACGGCCCATTTAACATGGCACAAATCTCAAAACAGCCCCCTACAGTTTAAATAGGCACCGGATTGAGATTAGCCCAGATAGAATTAATTTGGACCGGCTGTTGCAATTTGGTTGTGTCAGGTACCTGAGAGGATATCTGTCCTAATTAAACCTCATTAAAATTAAGGCTTTATTTTGCCAATTTTAAATTGAAAGCCCAATGTACTCACCTGGACGCACCCCTTGGCCCTTGTTCATCACTGTTATATATGCAATCAATTCTTGTTTGAAAAAGCAATAATGAACCAGGCTAATCTAATACGGTAAGATTCGCCAATATATATTTCGTTATTGGATTTTATAGTACGTCCTTTTTTAATTATGCTTTATATATTTTCGTTATTATATTATGCTACAATATATTTTAGAGATATTTTCTTTTTCCACTCTTTAAGTTTTATCTTCACATGCATGTAGAGTATGACTTAGTAGCTAGATTGATGTATTTTTTATTTAATTTAATCCCAAAATATATAAAAATGCCATACGTGATTTAAATATGCACAAATTAGACTTTTTAATATCACACTGATCAGTGATTTGTAATTCATATTTTAACGGTGGTGATTAATTTGTTATTCCATGTTGTCGTTCCACATTTAATTTTAATTATCTCTTTTAATTCGATGTGTCGATATTTGTATTCCAAATTACAAAAGTTTTGAATTTTTAAAGGGACGATTAAATTTTTGAAATTATTAAATTCAAAATGATGATTCAAAAATGAAGTTATGTATGTAGTTATATATGTATCATCATAAGCAAGAATGTGGGTTGGAATTGGCATCGCTTGCAATATGTTTTGTGTTGTAATTGTATGCTCTCTTTTTCCTTTTAGCCCCATCCTGTCCAGTTAAAATTTTCTCTCCTTTTGTTTATCTCATTTCAAGTCTTGAGGGGGCAAAATTATAAGTACAAATCATTCTGTACTTTTATGTATGTTTGGAAATTGAATGTGGGGCTGGTCTGGTCTTTTCTGTTTGGAGAAACTTTTGAATTTGGTTTTGTATGTATCTTGGGGACTCTTAATATAATATGTGAAATGAAATTCCTTATTTTCGACCATATTTGTCATTTTATATGTCAGATTAATTAGGAATAGTGTTGAAGAATAATCCATAATTTAAATTCATCATAGATTAGGGGTATATATGCAAAAATGTAAATAGGGACAGCTGTACCAAATAGGAAGGTACCAACGGTAAAAATTCTAACCGTTGGAGCAAATGTAATATATAGAGGTATCTCTACTGTAACAATCAGATGTTAAGAAATAAGAAAAATCAATTCTCCTCAGTTTTTGCATTTCTCAAAAATAACATAGTATCAGAGCATCAGGTTCTGTGACCGAAAAAAAGGCAACATCTCACAAATACCAGTAAACTGGTATTCACAACAAAATCCATAATAAAAAATCAGCAAAGAACAAATGGCTCAAGAGGGGCAACACGAGGCTACCAATTCCTCCAAGCTCACAAATACTTTGCTCAATGGCAAGAATTATCTTACATGGGCAAAGGCTGCATCTAGAGCGCTCAGCGGTCGAGAGATGCGAGAATACATCACCGGAGAAAATAAAGAGCCAACACCCGCAAACCCAAATTTGCTGACCGAATCCGAAAAAAGGCAGCAAAGAAATAGAGAACCCAAAACGACAAAATCATAACATGGCTCACAAATTCCATGGAGCCATCAATTTCAGAACTCTTTTTACTTGCTGACACGGCTTTTGAGTTATGGCAAGCCGTGAAAGACATGTACGGGCAAGAGAATAATTATTCCCGTATCTACCAACTTAAGCAAGAAATCCAGCAAGAAAAACAAGGCAATAGAAAGCATATAGAGTACCTTGGTGCTCTTCAGAAAAAAGATGAACTCCGATCGTACCGGCCGCCAACCACCGATTTGGCAATAATTAAACAACGGCAAGAAGAAGATGACATATTTGAGTACCTTGCCAGGTTGAATCCCAGCTATGAGGCGGTGCGGGCTCAGATTATGAACACTATTCCCCTTCCTTCTTACTCCCAAATCAAGAACATGATTCAACAGGAAGAGATCCGAAGAGAGACAATGGGTGGTCCACAACTCACAATTGGAGAGGGACACGAAACCCACGGCTTTGCAGCAGCAAAAAAATCTAATTTTCCCAATTTCGGCCTAAACCCTAGATCTCAAAATTACTCAAATCACAGTGAAATTGAAAAGTGTACGGGGTGTAAGAAGGAGGGACATACACATGAGAAGTGTTGGTTTCTTCATCCCCATCTGAAACCAAAATATTGGAAAAAGGGGATCTCCACAGGAGGCAGAGGAGACTGGAACAAAGAAATAAAAAATGAAAGGGGCGCTGATCAAAGAAGGAACGCGGAAATAAAAAATGCACCGCGTGGAGCCTATGCAGAATCTCTGGATGTATGCGATTCCAGTGACATCCGTGTGCTCCAAAGTGGGCCAAAAATAAAAAATTCTAAATTCGACCCATGTACAGTATTTGGCGCTAGAAATACTGAATATGTCGCTGGCGGGTCAGTCCCATGCCGAAACGGGTCAAGTGAGGCGGCATACTTCGCTGGCGGGTCAGATTCAGCCCGAAACGGGTCAAAAGATGCAGCAGATCAATTGCAGTCTCTAATTCAACAGATGTCTGTGCTGCTGACTCAACAAAATCAATCTAAATTTTCTGGTATTTCTTCACACTCAAAAAATTCTAATTTATTAGATAACATAATTATTGATAGTGGTGCTACGGACCATATGTTTGGTAATCAAGCACTACTAAAAAATTTAGATATGATAAAAAACGATCAATTTGTCTTTGTAGCTAACGGTATGAAGGCTAAAATAAATGGTATAGGTGAAACTATATTTTGTGATAAAAAAATATTTAATGTGCTATATTTAGATACGTTTCTTATAAATTTACTTTCGGTTCAAAAATTAACACAAGAATTAAATTGTGATATAATTTTTTCTTCCAAAAAAGTTGTATTTCAGGCCAGGAAACCGGGACAAAGATTGGTGAAGAATTTCTTGAAAATGGACACTATTTTTTGAACTCAAAAAATTATTTTTGCGCTTCCGCTAAATCCATCGATATTGGCCTTTGGCATAGAAGATTTGGGCATCCTTCCGACAAGATTTTAAATTATATTTTGGATTGTAAAAATTTAAATTGTACTAATTGTGAAGTTTGTAAATTGGCAAAACAAACTAAACTTCCTTTTGTCATTTCCATAGCAAGAGTGAGGCTATGTTTGATTTAATTCACTCGGATGTATGGAGACCGGCACCAATTGAATCATATAATGGATTTAAATATTTCGTTATTTTTATTGATGACTTCCCAAGAACCACTTGGTTGTATTTACTCAAATTAAAAGATGAAGTTTTTTGTAGCTTCAAAGAATTTTTTTGTCTAATAGAAAATCAATTTAATGCAAAATTAAAAATATTTAGATCGGATAATGGAACGGAATTTGTAAACAAGAATTTTGTAACTTTTTTTAAAGAAAAAGGAATTATACACCAAACCACTTGCATCAATACACCGGAACAAAATGGAGTATCGGAAAGAAAAAATAGACATTTGTTAGAAATGACAAGAACATTGATGTTTCAAAATAATGTTCCAAAAATATATTGGTCGGATGCCATACTATGCGCTACACATCTAATTAATAGATTACCAAGTTCAAAATTAGAAAATAAAATCCCACTAGAAATTCTTTATCAACGAAAAATAACCTTTGATCATTTAAAAATATTCGGATGTACAAACTTTGTACATATTAAAAGAAAAGATAAGCTAAATTTTGTATCAACAAAAACTATTTTTTTAGGGTATTCATCCTTTAAAAAAGGGTACAAATGCTATGACCCTATTAATAAAAATTATTTATTTCTAGAAATGTTATATTTTTTGAAAATGAGCCATATTTCAAAAAATTGGGAGAAATTCAAGAATCTAATCAAATTCAAAATGAAATAATAAATTCGGTAACACCCTACATTTCTCAAAATTATTTAGAAGAAAGTGATACAAGTGATGCCGAAGATGATAATAATAACGATATAAATGAGACCGAAGTAGTAAATAATTCGAGACTTAGACGAACATCTAGAATATCACAACCGTCGAGTAGACTTAGAGATTATGTAACTTATACCGTCCAATACCCTATACAAAATTTTGTTTCATATAAAATTTTTTTGCCTTCATACCATGCCTTTCTTGCTACTATAGAAAATGAAATAGAACCAAAAAATTACCAAGAGGCCATTCAAAATCCAGTTCGGAATAAAGCCATGAAAGAAGAGCTAAAAGCTCTAGAAAAAAATGAAACTTGGGAAATTGTTTTATTACCGGAAAATAAAAAATCCGTTGGGTGCAAATGGGTTTACAAAATTAAATATAATTGTGATGGTACCATAGAACGGTATAAGGCAAGGTTAGTGGCCAAAGGATTTACACAAACCTATGGTATAGATTACAACGAAACTTTTGCACCGGTTGAAAAAATGAATACCGTGAGGGTTTTATTCTCCATTGCTGTAAACAATGGTTGGAATTTATATCAAATGGATGTTAAAAATGCATTTCTTCAAGGAACACATGAGGAAGAAGTTTATATGACCCTCCCACCGGGTCATGTAAAAGAAAAAAAATGCTAACCTTGTTTGTAGGTTAAACAAATCAATCTACGGACTTAAACAATCTCCAAGGGCATGGTATGGCAAGTTATCTCAATATTTAATTTCTTGCAACTTTAAAATTAGTAATGCCGACCACTCCTTGTTTACCAAAAACGAAGGAAAAAATATAACCCTTGTGTTAGTTTATGTAGATGATCTAATAATTACCGGAAATAATTTAGAAGCAATTAGAAAAATCAAATCCCAATTAAAAGAAAATTTTGACATTAAAGATTTAGGGTATTTGAAATATTTTCTAGGAATAGAAGTAGCATTTTCAAACAAGGGCCTATTAATTTCACAAAGAAAATACACCTTGAATTTGTTAAAAGAAACCGGTAAATTGGGTTGTAAACCGGCCCCTACACCAATAGATAGCAAGTACAAATTAAATACCGAGGATGGTGAACCCTTAGAAAACATAAACCAATTTCAAAGACTCGTCGGAAAATTAATTTACCTTACGGTTACGTGTCCGGATATCTCCTTTTCCGTAAGCAAAATTAGTAAATTTATGCATTCACCGAGAACACCACATTTGGAGGCCATAAATAGAATTTTAAGATATTTAAAAGGAAATCCCGGTAAGGGCATATGGATGAAAAATAATAATTCTAATGCAATATGTGGCTATTCTGATGCAGATTGGGCCGGTAGCTTTGATAGAAAATCCACCACCGGGTTTTTGCACATTTGTAGGCGGAAACATAGTCACATGAAAAAGCAAGAAGCAAAATGTCGTGGCACGATCGAGCGCGGAAGCGGAGTATCGAGCCATGGCGTCAACCGCAAGCGAATTGATATGGCTCAAACAATTGCTTAAAGACATGGGAATCAACGTTGATCAACCCATGAAGATGTATTGTGATAATAATTCGGCTCGACACATTGCACTAAATCCCGTATTCCACGAACGGACCAAACACATAGAAGTCGATTGCCATTTTGTTAGAGAGAAGGTCCAAGCCAAGGAAATAGAAACACCATTTGTTCGGAGTAAAGACCAACTAGCGGATGTTTTTACAAAAGAATTAGACCCTAAACCATTTGAAGAAATCACAAGCAAGCTAGGATTATTCGATATTTACAAGCCTAGCTTGAGGGGGTGTGTTGAAGAATAATCCAGAATTTAAATTCATCATAGATTAGGGGTATATATGCAAAAGTGTAAATAGGGACAGCTGTACCAAATAGGAAGGTACCAACGGTAAAAATTCTAACCATTGGAGCAAATGTAATATATAGAGATATCTCTACTGTAACAATCAGATGTTAAGAAATAAGAAAAATCAATTCTCCTCAGTTTTTGCATTTCTCAAAAATAACAAATAGTGAAGGATTTTTTGCTGGAACATGATCATTTTAAGGACGGATCTACAGTCTAAAAGATCAAATTAATTATCAAGCAGACAAACACTCTCTTCATCTTATTCTGTTTAAAAGATTTAAGTTGGTACATATATGGTACTAATTAAAGCACACAAGCAATCCAGTAGTAAATAAAACATCCCACAAAAACTAGAAGAAATAACTTAAACAGAACACACAGAAATGAACTTAAAAAAATAAAAATAAAGAACAACCGAGAAAGCTAGCTGTAACGAAGATCATGAACTCCAAGAGTTTTACAGCTTAAGTTGAACTAACTTTATGAACTTGAGCAATTGATAATTATCTACAACAGATTTCAGTTATAGAGGGGAATTTTACCCCCATAAAAGCCCAACTCCGAAGGGTTCTTTTGTGGAATGCCCATGTGAACCATCAGCAGCATCACGTGCGTGAGAAGTTCTCCTCCCTGGCTTAATTGCTTGGAATGGTAGTATGTCTTGCAATTAATCGCCGCATAAATCAACATCTCCACCCAAACTCTTCTGAGAATGCGCCACCTCCTGTTCTCTGCCAACTCATTTAGCCTCCTTACGAGCTGGCATGCTTTCCGAAACACGACAATGGGCCCACTTGAATCCAATTTTGATTCTATTTCTCGAATGAGTGCTTCCCTCGCCAATTCTTCTGTAAGCCCCTCTCCCACTGCTTGAAAGATATTTTTGGCTTTACTATATATGATCTGATATTTTCTTATTGCCTCAATCCCATCTGGCATCATGGATGATTGCATGATTAGAAGGTACATCATGTAGTTTGACATTATCAAACTAATTTCACGGTCTGAGTGACTGTTATTGTCATTCCTACCATGACTAGTGTCAGGGTTTTCATTCATAGAACCATGATTGTGGAAGCAAAGATCCGTGGCAATGTGCCACAATAGAATCATCTCGTCAAATCCAAATCTATCGAGGTCTAATCCATAGTTCAATTCCTCCTGCTGCAATACTTCATTTAATTTCAAATCTCTTAATCTCAACTGTACTGTCCATTGGTATACATCACCCCTCGTCTTGGTCTTAAGCTCTTCAAATAAAAGCTCTTTTAGCTCGCATGGCACACGAACAGAACGAATGTAAATAAAGTTATCCCATAAGTCCTTCACCTTAACAGCGTCCAAAATCCATCTAAATATGGTTTTTTTATCTCTCAGGGAAAAGCTCAACAAGCTGTATTGCCCCATCGTGTTTGACCATCGGGGCTTGCCCTTGGGGAAAAAGCACGACATAACTTTGGCAATATTAACTGCCAGATTCTTTATGAAACAGTGTCTCTTTTCTTTAAGTGCGATTATCATCCAATCAGAGGTTATGATTAGAAGAAGGGAAATCAATTCCATGAAAACAGCAGAACCAAATAAAATATAAGATATTATGATGTCTGCTTTTTCATAACCACTTTTCCCGCTCTTAAGAAAGAGTACGAAAGTCGAGGCGATCATCCCAAGAGAGATAAATCGCCAGATGCAACCACGCAGACCATTGAAAACAACAGCCTTGGTGTGAAGCACATCGTATAGGAAGGAAAGCTCTATTTCCACCATTTTAAATGCCTTCCATACATCACAGTTCTGGAAATAGGTTTTGCTTTGCATATAGTGATATGTGCTGACCCTGTGGTCTACCAGAAAAGGCTTGTATATCTTATAGAATTCATAGGCCTCAGTTATCTGGTCTGTTTCATCAATATTACCTGGGGCAACAGTGTTGGAAGGCAATTGCTCTTGGTTTTGCACATCATATGACTTTCGCAATTGACCCATGCGGGAAGAACAGAGAGCCCAAGTTCTCTCTGAGTACTTGACTAATCCAGCAATGAAAACAAAGAAAGCTGCTACTCGCAGCATGGGAATTGCCACCAAATTAAGCAATACCATAAATGCTATGACAACATGTATGGCCAATCCGAGAAAATGCCTCCACCAGAGCTGGTTATCCTCGATTGAATATGAAGTGATGGTGTCAGGCCCACCAAGGTGGAGGAGGAGGAAAGGAGCCCAAAAGGCCATCAGGCCTACGTTTTGCCTCCTGAGAAGGTTGCCGAGTGCCAAGATGGCAACAGAATCAGCAAACAGGTAAAAGAACCAGAGAACAAGGATTAGGAGCTTTTGGCCAGTGCGTTTTCTCAAGGGAGACAAGAAGACCAGGCCATATTGCAAGCATAGGCTTAGCAGCACCAGGATTCTTATTTCGTCAGCATTCCAGAGCCTTTTCAAACTCTCTTGTATAATTGACATTGTGGTACCTTTTTCACAAAGAAGAGAGAGGTTTCAGTTAGGGGTGTCAATGGATACGGATGGAGACATTTTCATATCCATATATACTCTATTCTTATTCATTAAATTTTGGTGTTTACT
The DNA here is from genome assembly GCA_028015225.1 of Carex myosuroides. Lineage (NCBI taxonomy): Eukaryota > Viridiplantae > Streptophyta > Magnoliopsida > Poales > Cyperaceae > Carex > Carex myosuroides. The sequence goes on from CM051466.1 coordinate 3,036,987, forward strand.
CATACTCTATCCCCCGATTAAGATAATGGATAATTATCGAATAAAACAATAGTTCATATAATTTAACCTAAAATATAACAAATAAATAAATATATTAAACACATCATGTACGTATATCATAAAATATAAAAATAATAATTTTTATTCCATTAGATTAAAAATTAAAAATTATTAATCAAATATAACGATATAAAATGTTATATAATTCAATTTTGTCATAAGTTAGTAATTAAGAAACAATATTAAATGTTGTATAACTTCAAAATAATAATTAATTATATAATTAATTATATAATTAATTATATGTATAAATAAAAAATACCATATATAATTTAAAATTGGGGGAATCGGTGATATACCCATCAAAACTTTTGAATTTGGATATTTGCCCATATCCTATTCAAATTTGAGGTAAATTTTGAATAGGATATGGGCAAATATCCAAATTCAAAAGTTTTGATGGGTATATAACCGATTATGCCTTTAAAATTTATCAATTACTCTATATGGTAACGGTCTATATGGTAACGGGTCCGAAATTGGTCTTACCCATACTATTATTTGATAAGCTAATAATTTTTTTTTCTTACCTATAACAATATCTGTTAAGTTAACGAACTTTTTTTTTTAACCATACTTGCCATATCGTATATGATACGAGTCGGGTAAATGGTTAAAAGGGATTCACTGACGCTTCCTAGTTTCTGTTCTGAAGAATATAACTATACATGTTTTCATATTTTAGAATTTTATTTCAAAATTTATACCATGAACTATAATGTGCTTTGCTTGGTAGAATTAACTGGTTGTAAAGAGAAACGACTGCCCGCTGGCAAAGGAAATCCGATGTATGGCTACTAAATTAATTATGAAAAATATAATCTTAGCTTCAACAATGAATATTGAACTCTTTTTTCTTTTTTTGAGATGAAAAATAAAGTCAAGCCATCCAACTTTAAATTTGCAGTCAATCCAATGGTGAGTGGTTTTATTATTATAGCTGCAGTTAAGTTGCCAGTTGGTCAATTAATGGAAATTAGAAGGAAAAGCCAACTACCGGATTCAAAATGAAAATATTCCCTTTTAAATAGGAGCAGTGCTTAATATCAATATATACATTAATTATACAGTGCTTACTTGAAAACTCTTTGAGGTGCTCCATTGACGAGGTCAGCTCTGAGATTCTTGTGCCGAAGAATTAAATCCGGAATGAGATGGTTGTAGATGGTAATGGCATTGGAAGAACTAACTCTCCTAGATCTATCTTATTTGAACCAAAGGAGGTATTGTATTCTTTCCTTCCATGTAAAGAAAAGTAGAGTTTATATATGCTTCTTACTTTCACTGTTAGTTTCTGAGCGCAGTCACATGCTTCGTGTGTTGTTGGGTAAATCCATCAAAAGTCTGATTATTTATTTTAGTGGTGGCGAAAACATTTTTTTGATCCGAATCGATCTTAGACGATTTAAAATTGAACAAGCTGAAACTAGATTTCACCTCAAATCCGAATTGAGCCAAGGCGAACAACATAAAATTTGACCGATTCGAAACTGAACGATTCAAAATCCATGATAATCTAAAGTCAGATAACCGAAATCTGATTTGAGCAAGCCAATGTGGTCCTAAATTCACTTTTACTTGTCTCCTCAGATTTGTTCACAGTCGAGTAAAAAATGACAGCTATCTGATATAATTTTATAGGAATATTACTAGAGTAAGCATATGTAAAAATAATATCAAGCGTTGTGCAAAACCCATTAATCAAAATGAAACAGATCTTCCATTTCATAGGCATATTGCTTGTGAATTACAGAATTATCCATTGAAATTGATTTGTACGCAAGTTTAAATAAGTCAAAAAAAATTAAGTGATATGATAGTGGTATGAAACTACATATATATATAATCATGTATCACTTGATCCATTCCTAATGAATATTAAAATAATCAGAGTGGGTTTTTAAGTTCTGTACCACAGAATCCGGGTCCAAATATCAAATCATTTACAACGACTTTAAAGACATATTGAGTCTTTTAAACAACAGTTTGTACCCAAATAACCAAACTCCTATCTTTTCAGAAAACCATGATCACTATTTGGACCATATGATTTCAATCGAAGAGTACAGATTAAATAACTGTAATCAAAATATAAGTCAGAAGTTCAGAACTAACAATAATATTGATAATTCAGCCTCAATTTAGGCTACTTACAAGAACATTTCCCCAATTCAATAGTCTCCCAGTTTTCTCGACTGGATATTAACTGCTAAAACCTTTGTGAAATTGAGGAAGATTTGCATGGTACAAAATTTGAAACTAGAATTCAAATGTTAGTGTAAGTTGACTCCCCAAACACCAGCTTTATACGGCTTAAGATTAAGGGCCAGTAGTGGAGTAGCTGCTAGGTACTGGTACATTAATTGTACCTGGTAAGTACTTGATCAGCAAGTTGGATGCAGCGACTGCAAGTAAAAAATCAATGAAATCACACATAAAAATAAAACTAAATGCAGAATGAGCAAATAAAACATTACAAATTATAACAGGAAAGAACAGTGAAAAAAAAATAAACAATTCATCCAGAATAAGAGAAATATTCAGCAAGGCAGTACAAAAACTTCAGTTAATGGCGCAACAAGCTGCCCAAAGCATAATAATTGATTATCTACATTAAAAAAAGCCATCTCCAACCCGATTTGGCACATCAATCATTTGTCTTACCACTTGTCTGCTCCATCAGATCTCTCGCATCATCATCTCGTCCCATTTTCAAAAGCAGTTCTAATACTAGTGCAGAGGCAGCTAAATCGGGTTTCACCCCTTCTCGCTTCATTCTGTTCAGCACACACATAGCCTCATCTACTTTACTCTTCTTAGCATATGCTTTCAGCAAGGAAGTGTAAGTTGACAGATCTGGCGCTAAATGATGGAGATGCATTCTATCTAGGATATTCGTCACATCATCAATATTACCATCATTTACATAGCCAAGAAGTAAAAATCGATATGACACAACACCTGGTTTTATACCTCCCCCTACCATTAAGTCAAGTAACTTTTCAGCTTCCTTGCTTTGCCCTTGTTTGCACAAAGAATCCATCATTGATCCATAAGTAACCTCATCTGGCAAAAAGCCTCGATCAAACATATCCTTGAAAACTCTAATCGACTCTTTCCAACAGCCTAGCTTACAATATCCATTTATAACTGTATTATATGTGATAAGATCAGGTGTGACACCTTTATCAAGCATATGATACAGTAGTTTCTCTGCCCCGTCAGTTTCTCCCCTCTTAAAAAGTGCATCCACAAATATATTGCATGTCACAGTGTCAGGCAATAATCCCTTCGAAACCATCTCATTCAGCACCTTCTTTGCCTTTCCTAGTTTGTTCATCTTGCAGAGCCCATCTAAAAGAGTATTATAGGTAAAAACATCAGGATGCTTACCTCTAGAAACCATAATACAAAGCAACTCCTCTGCCTTTTCAATTGCTCCCTCCTTACATAGTGCATATATGAGGGTATTATAAGTCACAACAGTGGGATCATTCCCTTTAGAAACCATGGACTGAAGCAATTCCACTGCCTTGTCCAATAGCCCACTCTTGCACAACCCATCTATGAGAGTAGTATAGGTAACAACATCAGGTTGAAGTCCTTGAGAAACCATGTAGGACAGCAGTTCCCCTGCCTTCTCAGTATCTCCTTCTTTGCATAGACCATTAATCAGAGAGTTGTATGTGACTACATTTGGCACAATACCCTCTGAAAGCATTCGCTCAAACAAACTAAATGCTTTACTAACTGCCTCATCTTTACAAATGCCATCAATAACAGTGTTGTAGGAGATCACGTCGGGTGTGTAGCCAAGCTTAGGCATTTTATATTGCAAAATGGCTACGGCCTCACCAATCCTATTCTCTGAACAAAGACTCTTGAGTAACGAATTGAAGATGAAAGCATCAGCTCTCTGGCCCTCCCTAATGAACCGTCCAAATAAAATAAACCCAAGTCCAGGCCGGTGAATTCTGATACAGTAGCTGATCAAGACAGTATAGGTGCAAACATCAGGTGAGGGTGAGACCCGTCTAGATTGGGTCCAGCGGTTAAAGAGTGAAAATACAGTTGCATAATGGTTGTTGGAGTTCTTCATACGAGTTAAGGCTGTAAAGAGATGATTAAAGGAATAGATGGACGGTGCCGGGCTCTTAGCGGCCAGCAAACGATCAAAAAATTGAAGAGCATATTTAATAGTAAGGGTGCCCGATCGACAACGTTCTTTTACAACCAGTTCCAACTGGCGGATCCCCATGGCCGTGTGCTGCATGGGCCTTACTGAAGGTGTACTACAAGTTATCAATGGATTACCTACAAAATAAAAATAAAAAAAATGAAAGAATGGTGAATAGATTTTGCATGAAGTGCTATAGTCTTGCAGGTCAGTACAATATGTACAGTATTTGGGAGCTAGCAATCCATACAGTACATGACGTGTGTTTAATGGCAATGCACAATGTAAATAGTCCTACATAATCTTGCAAGCACGATTTCAATTAGACAGCTAGCATGCTATTAGGCTACAGTTGGTACTGCCAGATTTTTTTTTTTTTTTTGTGTTATACATTTGTGTATCGTTTTTTAATTTGTGCTTAGGTAGGTGTAGAAAAGGGCAGTTGTATAATCAAATTGAGTTCTTCCAGAAGGGCTATTTTGTCATTTACCTGCCAGGGATATGGTCAATGAGTGATCTAAGGAATCAAGAAGAAATAAGAGGCTGCAAAACCTTCTAAATTAATATATCATGCTAAATAGTTGTTTGTACAAGTATACATTCGCCATTTTCGCTCCAACCCAACTTTTTAATACATTGTAGATGATGATGCATAATTACAAGATTTATAGTGTTCATAACTGTAGTCAATTGGTTTTATGCCAGGTACCCAAGCATTTATTTGACAAAAACAGCAAAGGATACTTCCCATGAAAATATTTGACAAATTGAATTCCAGACTGTAACATTTCTGGACATTTTTCCAAGCAACTTGAATGCATCACCGTGATCTACCAAGGTGCTAAATTTCTGACATAAATGCAAAACACCTAAAGAAGCTGGCACAGGAACACAGAGCTCTTACCGCAGTTAGAGAGAGGCTAGTCTGTCTTGTTTCATTTGGAAGAAGAGGGAGAGCGGTTCTTTAGGCAACAAGTATGACGGGTGGTGCTTGGAGCGGCAATTCTTCTAAGAAGCATTTTGACAAACAGTTGGAGTGCAAGAGAGAGTTGAGAGAGGAGAAAGACAGAAGAGAATGAGGCGGCAGTGGGGATTCGAAGAAGAGTACTACTTTCGTCCGATCAATCTCAATTTTGCTTTGAGGGCAATTTAGTTCAATTGGGGATTTAGTTCAATTTAGTTTTTCGCCAATATTATATAATTGTTTTTTGTTTGTTTGCTGCTTATTATCGCGTAAGTTCTTAATTTTTTTTTGTTCAGCCCGGTTTTTTTAATTATGGGACAATAATTTTATCAACTTCTAAAGGTTTTTCTTAACTTAATTAGCCTTCTAAAATTATTAATTAAGACTTAACTTTGTAAATCCTTAAATTACTGGTTAAAATCATCGATTTTGTTATTATGTTAATTATTAGTTGACTAATTAAAATACCAATTTGAACCTATCTCAAAACATGAAAGAAATGATTGTCAAGAAAAAATTAAAACTTCGATTGAAGGATGGGAAATAATTGAAAGGCTTAATTATTAGAAGTTACAAAAACTTCATTCAACCAAATACAACAACTATTTATCACCACAATTTTGTTCACATTAATCAAACACCTGTTTTAACCCTTAATTTTTTTATTGTAGTGTTTTATTTCTATTTTTAGCAAAGCTATTATTCAAAAATAATATCATATATGTCCAAGGATTAAATTTGGAAATACCGCATGTTGACTATAGTAAGATGTTGTGAGGAGTCAAATAGTATGTTAAACACATCATATGATTAATATTTTCATTTATATAAATTCAAAAATATTTTCTTTATACTGCATGATTATTTTTTCTAATTGCTTTAAGATACAAAAAAAATACCTAAATGTCACACAAAAGGCACAGACAATTCCACACTCGACAAATGCTTTTGGGGAAGCTGACGTGTCAAAGTGTCAAGTAATAATTGGTGCTTGCAAGATAGGGTTCAAATATTTTTTCTCACAATCTTCCGTGACATATCATTCGTTCAAAAATAAAACAGAACTCTCTGGCAGCCAGACCCACTTCAGCGTTCTAATTTATTCCGCAACAACATATTATATATAATCCATCTATATCTTGCAATTTCGTTCTAATTACAAATCTAACGTGTTAACTTTTTTTTCAGTTTTTAAGATGAAAATTTTATAAATATCAAATTTAATAAAATCCCTTTCAGAACACCACACTGGTAAAATAATCGATCCCCATTCGTTTATCTAACTCAAAATATAAGGAGGAATTTTAAAATATATCTTTAAAAGTTACAAAATTATGTATTTTTAATTTTTTATTCCAATATTTAATAACATATTTATCCCTCTAAATTACAAAATATTGGGGCGCGCTCCCAATTTCTTTTAATATCCCCAAAAGATAGAAAAATACAAAATCATGGGCAATTTTGTATTTTTCTATTTAAAAAAAAACAAAAAAACATATTTGTCATGAAATTTCTTATTTTCGACCATATTTGTCATGTTATATGTCAAATTAGGAATAGTCAAGATTTTTTGCTGGAACATGATCGTTTTAAGGATGGATCTACAGTCTAAAAGATCAAATGAATTATTAAGCAAACAAACACTCTCTTCATCTTATTCTGTCTAAAAGATTTAAGTTGGTACATATATGGTACTAATTAAAGCACACAAGCAATCCAGTAGTAAATAAAACATCCCACAAAAACTAGAAGAAATAACTTAAACAGAACACACAGAAATGAACTTAAAAAAATAAAAATAAAGAACAACAGAGAAGGCTAGCTGTAACGAAGATCATGAACTCCAAGAGTTTTACAGCTTAAGTTGAACTAACTTTGTGAACTTAAGCAATTGATAATTATCTACTACAGCTTTCAGTTATAGAGAGACATATTATTCCCTTTTATATCCAACCGTGAAGGGGTCTTTTGTGGAATGCCCCTGTGAACCATCAGCAGCATCACGTGCGTGAGAAGTTCTCCTCCCTGGCTCAATTGCTTGGAATGGTAGCATGTTTTGCAATTAATCACCGCATAGCACAGCATCTCCACCCAAACTCTACTGAGAATGCGCCACCTCTTGTTCTCTGCCAACATATTTAGCTACCTTGCGAGCTCGCATGCTTGCCACAACACGGCACTTTCTAACATATTAAATTCTTCTGAACGCACTTGTCGAATGAGTGCTTCCCTTGCCAATTCTTTTGTAAGCCCCTCTCCCACTGCTTGAAAGATTTTTTTGGCTTTACTATATATGATCTGATATTTTCTTATAGCCTCGATCGCATCTGGCATCATGGATGATTGAATGATTAGAAGGTACATCATGTAGCTTGACATTATCAAACTAATTTCACGATCTGAGTGATTGTTATTGTCATTCCTACCACGACCAGTCTCAGGGTTTTCATTCATAGCACCGTGAGTGTGGAAGCAAAGATCTGTGACAATGTGCCACATTAGAATAATCTCGTCAAATTCAAATCTCCGGGGGTCTACTCTATAGTACTTAAATTCCTCATGTTGCAATACTTCATTTAATTTCAAATCTCTTAATCTCAACTGTACTGTCAATTGGTGTACATCACCCCTCGTCTTGGTCTTAAGCTCTTCAAATAAAAGCTCTTTTAGCTCGCATGGCACACGAACAGAACGAATGTAAATAAAGTTATCCCATAACTCCTTCACCTTAACAGCATCCAAAATCCATCTAAATATGGTTTTTTTATCTCTCAGGGAAAAGCTCAACAAGCTGTATTGCCCCATCGTGTTTGACCACCGGGGCTTGCCCTTGGGGAAAAAACACGACATAACTTTGGTAATATTAACTGCCAGATTTTTTATGAAACAGTGGTTCTTTTCTTTAAGTGCGACTATCATCCAATCAGAGCTTATGATTAGAAGAAGGGAAATCAATTCCATGAAAAGAGCAGAACCAAATAAAATATAAGATATTATGATGTCTGCTTTTTCATAGCCACTTTTCTTGCTCTTAAGAAAAAGTACGAAAGTAGAGGCGATCATCCCAAGAGAGATAAATCGCCAGATGCAACCACGCAGACCATTGAAAAGAACAGCCTTGGTGTGAAGCACATCGTATAGGAAGGAAAGCTCTATTTCCACCACTTTAAATGCCTTCCATACATCACAGTTCCTGAAATTGGTTATGCTATGCACATAGAGATCATTGCTGAGCTTGTGGTCTACCACAAAAGGCTTGAATATCTTATAGAATTCATAGGCCTTAGTTATCTGGTCTGTTTCATAAATATTACCTTGGGCAACAGTGTTGGAAGGCAAGTGCTGTTGGTTTTGCACATCATATGACTTTAGCAATTGACCCATGCGGGAAGAACGGAGAGCCCAAGTTCTCTCTGAGTACTTGACTAATCCAGCAATGAAAACAAAGAAAGCTGCTACTCGCAACATGGGAATTGCCACCAAATTAAGCAATACCATAAATGCTATGACAACCTGTACGGCCAATCCGAGAAAATGCCTCCACCAGAGCTCGTTATCCTCGATTGAATATGAAGTGATGGTGTCAGGCCCACCAAGGTGGAGGAGGAGGAAAGGAGCCCAAAAGGCCATCAGGCCTACGTTTTGCCTCCTGAGAAGGTTGCCGAGTGCCAAGATGGCAATAGAATCAGCAAACAGGTAAAAGAACCAGAGAACAAGGATTAGGAGCTTTTGGCCAGTGCGTTTTCTCAAGGGAGACAAGAAGACCAGGCCATATTGCAAGCATAGGCTTACCAGCACCAGGATTCTTATTTCCTCAGCATTCCAGAGCCTTTTCAAACTCTCTTGTATAATTGGCATTGTGGTACCTTTTTTCACAAAGAAGAGAGAGGTTTCAGTTAGGGGTGTCAATGGATACGGATGGAGACATTTTCATATCCATACTCTATTCTTATTCATTAAATTTTGGTGTTTACTCATACTCTATCCCCCGATTAAGATAATGGATAATTATCGAATAAAACAATAGTTCATATAATTTAACCTAAAATATAACAAATAAATAAATATATTAAACACATCATGTACGTATATCATAAAATATAAAAATAATAATTTTTATTCCATTAGATTAAAAATTAAAAATTATTAATCAAATATAACGATATAAAATGTTATATAATTCAATTTTGTCATAAGTTAGTAATTAAGAAACAATATTAAATGTTGTATAACTTCAAAATAATAATTAATTATATAATTAATTATATGTATAAATAAAAAATATCATATATAATTTAAAATTTATCAATTACTCTATATGGTAACGGTCTATATGGTAACGGGTCCGAAATTGGTCTTACCCATACTATTATTTGATAAGCTAATAATTTTTTTTTTCTTACCTATAACAATATCCGTTAAGTTAACGAACTTTTTTTTTAACCATACTTGCCATATCGTATATGATACGAGTCGGGTAAATGGTTAAAAGGGATTCACTGACGCTTCCTAGTTTCCGTTCTGAAGCATATAACTATACATGTTTTCATATTTTAGAATTTTATTTCAAAATTTATACCATGAACTATAATGTGCTTTGCTTGGTAGAATTAACTGGTTGTAAAGAGAAACGACTGCGCGCTGGCAAAGGAAATCCGATGTATGGCTACTAAATTAATTATGAAAAATATAATCCTAGCTTCAACAATGAATATTGAACTCTTTTTTCTTTTTTTGAGATGAAAAATAAAGTCAAGCCATCCAACTTTAAATTTGCAGTCAATCCAATGGTGAGTGGTTTTTTTATTATAGCTGCAGTTAAGTTGCCAGTTGGTCAATTAATGGAAATTAGAAGGAAAAGCCAACTACCGGATTCAAAATGAAAATATTCCCTTTTAAATAGGAGCAGTGCTTAATATCAATATATACATTAATTATACAGTGCTTACTTGAAAGCTCTTTGAGGTGCTCTTTAATTAGACGAGGTCAGCTCTGAGATTCTTTTGCCGAAGAATTAAATCCGGAATGAGATGGTTGTAGATGGTAATGCCATTGGAAGAACTGACTCAAGGAGGTATTCTTTTTTGAATCAAGTTTATCATGCTCAAGATCATGAACTAAATTATGCAGTAGGTCATTCAACCAATACTATGGATTAGTGAGGAAACAGAAGTATACTATCAACTCAGACAATGGAGGACTTTTCATCCAGTTCTATTGAATCCTCGCTTTTACTTGTCTCCTCAGATTTGTTCTCAGTCGAGTAAAAAATGACAGCTATCTGATATAATTTTATAGGAATATTACTAGAGTAACCATATGTAAAAATAATATCAAGCGTTGTGCAAAACGGATTAATCAAACTGAAACAAATCTTCCATTTCATAGGCATATTGCTTGTGAATAACTGAATTATCCATTGAAATTGATTTATACGCAAGATTAAATAAGTCAAAAAAAATTAAGCGATATGATAGTGGTTTGAAACTACATATATATGTAATCATGTATCACTTGATCCATTCCTAATGGGTATTAAAATAATCAGAGTGGGTTTTTAAGTTCTGTACCACAGAATCCGAGGTCCAAATATCAAATCATTTACAATGACTTTAAAGACATTATGAGTCTTTTAAACAACAGTTTGTACCCATATAACCAAACTCCTATCTTTTCAGAAAACCACGATCACTATTTGGACCATATGATTTCAATCAAAGAGTACAGATTAAATAACTGTAATCAAAATATAAGTCAGAAGTTCAGAACTAACAATAACATTGATAATTCAGCCTCAATTTAGGCTACTTATAAGAACATTGGTACCCAAGGTAGAGGGAAATGTATGAAGGACAAAAGCTTAATTTGGTTTCGAATGATATTTCAATTTTGTGGACAATCATATCCCCAATTCAATAGTCTCCCAGTTTTCTCGAGTGGATATTAATTGGTAAAACCTTTGTGAAATTGACTCCCAAAACACCAGCTCTATACGGCTCAAGATTAAGGGCCAGTAGTGGAGTAGCTGCTAGGTACTGGTACATTAATTGTACCTGGTAAGTACTTGATCAGCAAGTTGGATGCAGCACGACTGCAAGTGATAAAACAATGAAATCACACAGAAAAATAAAACTAAATGTATAATGAGCAAATAACACATTACAAATTATAACAGAAAAGAACAGTGAAAAAAAAAAAGAATTCATCCAGAATAAGAGAAATATTCAGAAAGGCAGTACAAAAACTTCAATTAATGGCGCAACAAGCTGCCCAAAGCATAATAATTGATTATCTACATTAAAAAAAGCCATCTTCAACCTGATTTGGTACATCAATCATTTGTCTTACCACTTGTCTGCTCCATCAGATCTCTCACATCATCATCTCGTCCCATTTTCAAAAGCAGTTCTAATACTGGTGCAGAGGCAGCTAAATCGGGTTTCACCCCTTCTCGCTTCATTCTGTTCAGCACACACATAGCCTCATCTACTTTACTCTTCTTAGCATATGCTTTCAGCAAGGAAGTGTAAGTTGAGAGATCTGGCGCTAAATGATTGAGATGCATTCTATCAAGGATATTCATCACATCATCAATATTACCATCATTTACATAGCCAAGAAGTAAAAATCGATATGACACAACACCTGGTTTTATACCTCCCCTTACCATTAAGTCAAGTAACTTTTCAGCTTCCTTGCTTTGCCCTTGTTTGCACAAAGAATCCATCATTGATCCATAAGTAACCTCATCCGGCAAAAAGCCTCGATCAAACATATCCTTGAAAACTCTAATCGACTCTTTCCAACAGCCTAGCTTAGAATATCCATTTATAACAGTATTATATGTGATAAGATCAGGTGTGATACCTTTATCAAGCATATGATACAGTAGTTTCTCTGCCCCGTCAGTTTCCCCCCTCTTGCAAAGTGCATCCACAAATATATTGCATGTCACAGTGTCAGGCAATAATCCCTTTGAAACCATCTCATTCAGCACCTTCTTTGCCTTTCCTAGTTTGTTCATTTTGCAGAGCCCATCTAAAAGAGTATTATAGGTAAAAATATCAGGATGCTTAACTCCAGAAACCATGGACTGATGCAATTCCACTGCCTTGTCCAATAGCCCTTTCTTGCACAACCCATCAATGAGAGTAGTATAGGTAACAACATCAGCTTGAAGTCCTCGAGAAACCATGTAGGACAGCACTTCCCCTGCCTTCTCAGTATCTCCTTCTTTGCATAGACCATTAATCAGACAGTTGTATGTGACTACATTTGGCACAATACCCTCTGAAAGCATTCGCTCAAACAAACTAAATGCTTTACTAATTGTGCCTCCTCTACAAAGGCCGTCAATCAGTGAGCTGTATGTCACTACATTTGGCACAATACCTGCCGAAAGCATTTTATCAAACAAACTAAATGCTTCACGAATTGCGCCTTCTTTACAAAGGCCATTAATCATTGAGCTGTACGTGACAACATTTGGCACAATATCCACTGAAAGAATTCGCTCAAACAAACTAAATGCTTTACTAATTGCGCCTTCTTTACAAAGGTTGTCAATGAGTGAGCTGTATGTCACTACATCTAGCACAATACCTGCCGAAAGCATTTTCTCAAACAAACTAAATGCTTTACTAATTGCGCCTTCTTTACAAAGGCTGTCAATCAGTGAGGTGTATGTCACTACATCTGGCACAATATCCTTTGAAAGCATTCGCTCAAACAAACTAAATGCTTTACTAATTGCGCCTTTTTTACAAAGGCCGTCAATCAGTGAGTTGTATGTCACTACATTTGGCACAATACCTGCCGAAAGCATTTTCTCAAACAAACTAAATGCTTCACTAATTGCGCCTTCTTTACAAAGGCCATTAATCACTGAGGTGTATGTGACAACATCTGGCACAATACCCACTGAAAGCATTCGCTCTAACAAACTAAATGCTTTACTAACTGCACCTCCTTTACAAAGGCCATCAATAACAGTGTTGTAGGAGATCACGTCAGGTGTGCAGCCAAGCTTAGGCATTTTGTATAGCAAAATGGCTACGGCCTCACCAATCCTATTCTCTGAACAAAGACTCTTGAGTAGCAAATTGAAGATGAAAGCATCAGCTCTCTGGCCCTCCCTAATGAACCGTCCAAATAAAATAAACCCAAGTGCAGGCCGGTGAATTCTGATACAGTAGCTGATCAAGACAGTATAGGTGCAAACATCAGGTAAGGGTGAGACCCGTCTAGATTGGGTCCAGCGGTTAAAGAGTGAAAGACAGTTGCATGATGGTTGTTGGAGTTCTTCATACGAGTTAAGGCTGTAAAGAGATGATTAAAGGAATAGATGCACGGTGCCGGGCTCTTAGCGGCCAGCAAACGATCAAAAAATTGAAGAGCATCTTTAATAGTAAGGGTGCCCGATCAACAACGTTCTTTTAGAACCAGTTCCAACTGGCGGATCCCCATGGCCGTGTGTTGCATGGGCCTTACTGAAGGTGTACTACAATTTATCAATGGATTACCTACAAAATAAATAAAAAAATGAAAGAATGGTGAATAGATTTTGCATAAAGTGCTATAGTCTTGCAGGTCAGTACAATATGTACAGTAATTTTTTTTTTGTGTTATACATTTGTGTGTTGTTTTTTAATTTGTGCTTAGGTAGGTATAGAAAAGGGCAGTTGTATAATCAAATTGAGTTCTTCCAGAAGGGCTATTTTGCCATTTACCTGCCAGGGATATAGTCAATGAGTGATCTCAGGAATCAAGAAGAAATAAGAGGCTGCAAAACCTTCTAAATTAATATATCATGCTATATAGTTGTTTGTACAAGTATACATTAGCCATTTCCACTCCAACCCAACTTTTTAATACATTGTAGATGATGATGCATAATTACAAGATTTATAGTGTTCATAACTGTAGTCAATTGGTTTTATGCCAGGTACCCAAGCATTTATTTGACAAAAACAGCGAAGGATACTTCCCATGAAAATATTTGACAAATTGAATTCCAGACTGTAACATTTCTGGACATTTTTCCAACCAACTTGAATGCACAGCCACCACGATCTACCAAGGTGCTAAATTTCTGACATAAATGCAAAACACCTAAAGAAGCTGGCACAGGAACACAGAGCTCTTACCGCAGTTAGAGAGAGGCTAGTCTGTCTTGCTTCATTTGGAAGAAGAGGGAGAGCGGTTCTTTAGGCAACAAGTATGACGGGTGGTGCTTGGAGCGGCAATTCTTCTAAGAAGCATTTTGACAAACAGTTTGAGTGCAAGAGAGAGTTGAGAGAGGAGGAAGACAGAAGAGAATGAGGCGGCAGTGGGGATTCGAAGAAGAGTGCTACTTTCGTCCGATCAATCTCAATTTTGGTCGGTGGGACTTAAAAGGGGGAAGGAAGATAATTTTGCTTTGATTGGGCAATTTAGTTCAATTAGGGTCACTAGCATATTCTATACTCTATTATAGCAAGAACCTTCGCCAATATTATTAATTTTGAAGGCAGGAGAGTGGAGACCATATATGATTTTAGACCTGGTCCATCGGACCTACTCTGGTTCGACGGGATAAAAGACCGTTGATTTGTTTTAATATTCGTGCGAACCGCTTGAAAATTTGTGCGCATCTGTTTCAATTTTCATACGCTCAAATCTTAAATTAGATCGGACAGTCGTATACTCCGTTCTCATAATTTTATAAATGATTGTCAAGTTCTTAATTTTTTTTGAAGGCAGGAGAGTGGAGACAATATTATTAATTGGGGTCACTAGCATTTTATTGCGTAAGTTCTTAATTTTTTTTGTTCAGCTCAGTTTTTTCAATTATTGGACAATAATTTTATCAAGTTCTAAATGTTTTTCTTAACTTAATTAGCCTTCTAAAATTATTAATTAAGACTTAACTTTGTAAATCCTTACATTACTGGTTAAAGTCATCGATTTTGTTATTATGTTAATTATTAGTTGACTAATTAAAATACCAATTAATTTGAACCAATCTCACAACATGAAAGAAATGATTGTCAAGAAAAAAAAATTAGAACTTTGATTCAAGGATCGAAAATAATTGAAAAACTTCATTCAACCAAATACAATAACTATTTATCACCACAATTTTGTTCACATTAATCAAACACCTATTTTAAACCTTAATTTTTTTAATTTTTTTATTGTAGTGTTTTATTTTTATTTTTAGCAAAGCTATTATTCAAAAATTATATCGTCCAAGGATTAAATTTGGAAATACCGCATGTTGACTATAGTGAGATGTTGTGAGGGGTCAAAGAGTAAGTTAAACACATCATATGATTCATATTTTCATTTATATAAATTCAAAAAAAATTTCTTTATACGGAAAAGATTTTTTTTCTAATTGCTTTAAGATACAAAAAAAAAAAACCTAAATGTCACACAAAAGGCTGCACCGACAATTCCACACTCGAGAAAAATGCTTTTGAGGAAGCTGACGTGTCAAAGTGTCAAATAATAATTGGTGCTTACAAGATAGGGTCCAAATATTTTTTTTCTCACAATCTTCTGTGACATCCTTCATTCAAAAATAAAACATCTCTCTGATAGCCGGACCCACTTCAACGTTCTAATTTATTCCGCAACAACTGATGCCTCATTATCATATCTATAAATCCGACCTATTTCTGTACCAAAATCTGTGTTCCAAACCACCGAATCGTGTCTTTTACATTGAAAACACATTAAATATCTATAGAATGTGGTACTGCTATGTTTTCATTCTTACTTTGCAGATAACAAGCGAAATCAGGGAAATTATGAAGTTCTGACGCCTTACACGCGGGTCGCGCCACTTCTGACGCGGGTCGCACAAACCCCTGACGCGACCACAAGACGCGACCTCTATTCTACGCACGAGGAGCACAAGCACGCGGACCGCGTCACTTACACGCGGGTCGCGTGAATCTATTTCGGAAAGAAAACAGAAAAGGAAACAGAGGCTCAAGGATGGAAGGTCGGCCAAATGGGCTATATTACGGGATCCCTTGCCACAGAAGGGTATCTCATTGATTATTGTGCATTCCAGAGAGCAAGAGACAGGTTCGAGGGTTGGAGTTCGACGGCTACCTTGGAGGCGAAGTTGAGAGGAGCAAGACGAGAGTTTTGCGACGAATCTTCATCGTTCTTTCAGTTTTTCTATGAACTCTTTTATCTTTATTTGTGTTATTTGTTCTATGACTATGCTTGAGTAGTTTTCTTTGTTTCTAGGGTTACGATGTAGTTTGATACTTTGTTTTGTATGCATGTTGTTTGGATTTGTGTTGAACAATAGTGTTTAATTGTTCGAGTATTATCTTAATTGCTTTGTTGAAGTTGATTGAATGATTCATGTTTGTTTACTGTTAGATGCCTATAACATCTTTCTTGTACTTTGGCCTTGATGTTTCTTTCAACCAAACTTAGTATCTGAGGTAGGTTTACGAGCCGCAAGGCTAGACCAAAAAGTAACTGAGAGGTGAACTTTACCATTTATCGAGAGATATTGGTTACCTTTAGTAAACCGGACGATTAACTTAGATTAAAACCCTAAGAAGGTAAAATTGCATTTCTGATACCAAGTTTATTAAGCCAACAAACGAGAGTTGAGGTTTAGGAACATTAGGTTCGGTCAATGAATCCTTACACTAAAGAACAACGCAAAAACAGACAACTGCTGCATTTGCTCGAGGTCCACGCGGGCCGCGTATGAGAGTACGCGGGTCGCGTGTGAAAGCACGCGGGTCGCATGGGTACCGAGAGACAAGGTTGATAATGAATCGAAAACCCTGGAAACGCCTTTCCTCTATTTGATAAAACCCAAATTTACTTTCTGTCAATTTAATTTACTTCTGTTATTGATTGAACTTAGGATTTAAACAACCAAACCAACCTTTTTCCAACTTCTAGTACCTAATCAATTTAAATAGAGTTCCAGAATTGATTAGAGAACCGTCATGTGGATCGATACCTGATTATACTGTACGACGGGACTGTGCACTTGCAGTCTAGTCGAAAGTTGAGTAAGGTTAAAAGCTATAGCTTGCTGTAGTGAAACTTTGTGATACACTTTTGTGCGAACAAGTTTTTGGCGCCGTTGCCGGGGACGGCATCATTTATCTTTTCTGGATTTTTGTTTATTTTGATTAATCTAGATTTTAATCTGTAGCTTTTTGTTTTTCTCTTTCTCTCCTTCAAGAATACTGGCTTTCATACCACCTCCTACGGGCGATTACCATCTCAGGAGCAGAGGACCGATACCCGACGCGGACCGCATCAATTTGCACGCGGGCCGCGTAGCTCTTCTCGAAACCGACCAGAGGTCTGTGCACTCAGCTCCAGCAGGACCATCCTCTCACGCGACCCGCGTCCAACACACGCGGTCCGTGCAGACCGACCCAAGCAGACAAGGAACTTCCAGCAGAGCAGCGATGAGCAACAACGGAGACGAGGAACGGGCCGGGAATCTGACTGACAATGAGTATCAGGAGGACATTGTGCCAAGGACATTGCGAGAGTTCAATGTGCCTAGGGCTGGAGACGTGAGAGGCGCAATCAGACTGCCGCAAATACAAGGACAACAACCGAACTTCAATCCGGGCGTTGTTAACATTGTGCAGCAAAACACCTTCCACGGGTTGGATCATGAGGATCCACACTCTCACCTCTAAACTTTTCTTGAATGTTGCACTACCATTAGAACAAATGGCGCAACAAACGATTACACCAGACTTGCTTTATTTCCTTTCACTCTTAGGGATAAAGCCAAAAAATGGTTAGGGTCACTACCAAGGGATTCAATTACCAACTGGAGGGAATTGTCCAACTCATTTCTGACTAGGTTTTTCCCACACAAGAGAACTGCCAAGGTAAGGACCCAACTGACCAGTTTTAGGCAAAGGTCTGATGAACCCCTAAACGAAGCATGGGAAAGGTTTAGGGATTTGCAATATTCGTGTCCACACCATGGTTTACCTGACTGGCTTTTGATTCAAACTTTTTATGATGGGTTGACAGAAAGCACTCGTACTTCTGTTGATGCTGTTGCAGGTGGAGCTTTGATGTCAAGAGAACCTCTTGAGGCGATGAACTTGATCGATAACATGGCTCAGAACCAACAATGGTCCGGCCGCGACAATTCCAGACCTGGAGGAGGCGGCCGATTCGAAGTCAATCAGATCACAGCTCTAACCGCCAAGATGGAAGCCATGCAAAAGGCTTTCGACAAAATGAGTGTCAAATCTGTTGGTAACTATCCATCACAGCCGGAGTCATGTGCCATGTGTGGGGAGGGGCACTCTTATGAACACTGTCCATTGGCGCAAAGGGACGATGACGAGCTCGAACACGTGAATTCTCTCAACAGCGAGCCATCCTACTTCCCAAAACCTCCATTCAACCGAACCTACTCCAAGGATCCGGTTGAACAACAGAATTGGAGGTGGAAGCAGAACAACCCAGCACCTTTCAACAGTGGCCCAAACCCCTCTTACAACAACTCCTTCAACAACCCTTCTAGTAATAACAACAACTCTTTCAACAATCCTTCTGGCAACAACAACAACCGAAACTTTTACCACAATGCATCCTTCAACAACCGAGCAGGCCAGTCTGGACCTTCCAAGCCGTATGTCGCTCCCGCTGTGAGTGATTTCATGCATGAGCAAGGAAAAATGAACCAGATGTTATTCGAGCAAATGCAACAAATGAGTGCTCAACTGACTGCTCAGAACCAGATGATGGAGCAATTGGGGTACAAAGCCGGTCCAAGACAACCACCACCTGGTAAGCTTCCCAGCCAGCCGGAGATCAACCCCAGAGCAGAAGCCAAGGCGGTCACTCTGCGGAGTGGGACCCAGTACGAAGGACCAGCCAAGCAGACAGATCAGACCGCACCGCACGCGGGCCGTACCAATTCCACGCGCCCCGCGTCGCCACCTGAAGATGAGAATCCGAGCCGCGTCGAATCGACTCGACCGGCAGTCACACCCGAAAACCCAGTGCACGCGACCCGCGCCACTGACACGCGGGCCGCGTCGAAAGAACCCGAAGGTCAGAAGAAATTAGGGGCCGAGAAACCTCCACCATACAGGCCACCTGTTCCCTTTCCACAAAGACTAGCTGAGACCAGACTAAATGCCCAATTCACAAAGTTCATTGATGTTCTCAAGCAGCTACACATTACCATTCCATTCACCGAAGCATTGACTCAGATGCCCACCTATGCCAAGTTCTTGAAAGACATTCTATCCAATAAGCGTAGTTTGGGGGGGGTACGAGACGGTGAAACTGACAGAGCAGTGCAGCGCAATTTTGAGCAACGCGCTACCACCCAAACTGGAAGACCCTGGTAAATTTTCTATTCCTTGCACTATAGGGAAAGCCACGATCAAGAAGGCTCTATGTGATTTGGGAGCCAGCGTGAGTCTCATGCCACGCACAATCTATGATCGGATGGGGGTAGGTGAGCTCAAACCTACGCGAATGACATTACAGCTAGCAGATTCATCGGTAAGACTTCCGCTTGGCATAGTGGAAGATGTACCTGTTCAGGTTGGTAAGTTCTATGTACCTGCTGATTTTGTTGTTATGGAAATGGAAGAGGACAAGGAAGTCCCCATTATTCTGGGACGACCTTTCCTCAGAACTGCAGGTGCAATAATCGATGTATCTCATGGAACACTAACTCTGAACATTGGAGATGAGAAAGTGCGATTTCAGATTGATCGTGCTATGAAGTATCCTTTAACTGAATCTGTATTTCGAATAGATGTGAATGAAGAATGTCTAACAGATTTGGCTGAGGATTACTTTCTTGAACAGCTTAACGAACGCTTGAATGAACACACTAATTTCTTATCTGAGCTGCAGGTTGAACAAAGCGAGACCGAATCTGTTTTTGCAGCAGACATGAAGTCAGGCAACTTTGAGGAATTTCCACGCGGGCCGGATGAATCACACGCGGGCCGCGTGCCACAATCCGAGGACTTGGAAAATGATGAGAGCGGGTCGGATGAAATTGACGCGAGGTCCGCACGCGACCCGAGTGCGCCAGACGCGGAACGCGTCAAGAGCCATACAGAGAACCCGACTCCTGAACTCAAGCCACTTCCGGTAAATCTCAGGTATGAATTCCTCGGTCAAGATAATTCTTTTCCTGTGATCGTAAATGCAGGTTTAAATCCCGATCAGACCGCCAAACTTCTGGAGAAGCTGAAGATTCACAAAGGCGCGATTGGGTACTCGATCAAGGATCTCAAAGGAATCGACCCATCCATCTGTTCTCACAGAATCTTACTTGAAGATGATCACAAGCCATCCGTGGAACACCAGCGACGACTCAACCCGAACTTGAAAGAGGTAGTGAAAAAGGAAATACTTAAACTTCTTGATGCAGGTATTATCTACCCAATTTCTGACAGCAAGTGGGTGAGTCCCGTCCATGTGGTGCCAAAGAAAGGAGGCGCGACAGTGGTGAAGAACGAGAAGAATGAGCTCATCCAGACACGAGTAGTCAATGGATACAGGATGTGTATCGACTACAGGAAGCTCAATGCAGCCACACGCAAGGATCACTTTCCGTTGCCATTCGTCCATCAACTCCTTGAAAGGCTTGCTAATCACTCTTACTTTTGTTATCTTGATGGTTATTCTGGTTTCTTTCAAATACCCATTCACCCACAAGACCAAGAAAAGACCACTTTTACTTGTCTGTATGGTACATTTGCATATCGCAGGATGCCCTTTGGTCTTTGTAATGCACCAGCGACCTTTCAAAGAGCCATGATGGCTATCTTTTCCGATTTTATTGAGAATGAGGTCGAGGTCTTTATGGACGATTTTTCTGTGTATGGTGTTTGTTTTGATTCTTGTTTAACTAACCTTTGCAAGATTTTGCAGAAATGCGAAGATGTCAATTTGATTTTCAATTGGGAGAAATGTCACTTCATAGTTCAAGAAGGTGTTGTCCTAGGACATGTTGTGACCTCCAAAGGCATCGAGGTTGATAAGGCGAAGATTGAAGTAATTGAGAAACTTGCAATCCCAACTTGTGTCAAAGGGGTTCGCAGCTTTCTGGGCCATGCAGGATTTTATCGCCGCTTTATCAAGGAATTTTCTAAAATTGCGAAACCATTGACCAATCTACTTATTAAAGATTCTGATTTTGTTTTCACTGATGATTGTGTCAAGTCTTTTTGCAGTTTGAAGGAAGCCCTCATCTCAGCACCCATTTTGCAGCCACCTGATTGGTCTCTACCATTCGAGATCATGTGCGACGCGAGCGACTATGCTGTAGGAGCAGTTCTTGGGCAAAGAAAGGACAAGAAGCCGTCCGCCATTTACTATGCTAGCAAGGTGCTAGATCCAGCCCAAATGAACTACACAACCACCGAGAAGGAGGTTCTTGCAATTGTGTTTGCTCTTGACAAGTTCAGATCTTATCTAGTTGGCTCGAAGATAATTGTTTACACTGATCATGCCGCACTCAGGTATTTGTTGAGCAAACAGGATGCTAAACCTCGTCTAATTAGATGGATTCTTCTTTTGCAGGAATTTGACATCGAAATTAGAGACAAAAAGGGAGTTGAGAACACTGTGGCTGACCATCTATCCCGCCTTCGGTGGGAAGAGGAGGACTCAGCCAAATTGCCGATCAACGACTCATTCCCTGATGAACATCTCTTCTCAGTCTCAATTCTGGACACCTCTGACGCGGGCCGCATGACTTCGCACGCGGGCCGCACGACTTCACACGCCGGTCGCATGTCTATGCACGCGGACCGTGTGACCTTCCAGCCGACACCTTGGTATGCTGACATTGCGAACTACTTAGCTTCTGGATTGTTACCTAGTACCATGTCTTACCAACAGAAGAAGAAGCTCAGATCAGATGCCAGGTATTATTTTTGGGATGAACCATTTCTTTTTAAAATAGGTGTTGATGGCATTTTCCGACGATGCGTGCCATACGAGGAGACACGCTCCATCCTTGAGCATTGCCATTCATCCACCTATGGGGGACACGCTTCGTTCTCCAAAACAGCCACCAAGGTATTGCAATCTGGTTTCTTTTGGCCTTCTCTTTTCAGGGATGCAAGAACCTTAGTCATGGCTTGCGACAAGTGTCAACGGACCGGGAACATCACCAAGCGCAACGAGATGCCTCTCAACTCTATTCTTGAGGTAGAGGTTTTCGACGTGTGGGGTATTGATTTCATGGGACCATTTCCATCATCGTGTGGGAATGAGTACATCCTGGTTGCCGTCGATTACGTGTCCAAATGGGTCGAAGCGGTGGCATGTAGAAAGGCAGACTCCAATGCAGTGAAGCGACTGTTAAATGACATCATTTTTCCGCGCTTTGGGGTGCCAAGAGCTGTTATCAGTGACGGAGGCAAGCACTTTATCAACCGCCAATTTGACAATCTCTTGAGCCGGCATGGGGTGACTCATAAGGTAACCACTTCTTATCATCCTCAATCTAATGGTCAAGCTGAAATCTCTAACAGGGAAATCAAGTCCATTTTGGAAAAGACGGTGGCAAGAACAAGGAAGGATTGGTCGCTAAAGTTGAATGATGCACTTTGGGCGTACCGCACCGCATTCAAAACACCGATTGGGATGAGCCCTTTCAAGCTGGTGTATGGAAAGCCATGCTACCTACCTGTGGAGATAGAGCACAAAGCATTCTGGGCCACGCGAGCCATCAACATGGACATGCTTGCAGCTGGAGAGAAGCGTATCCTCGACTTGCACGAGTTGGAAGAAATGCGTTTACACTCTTATGAGAATGCGAGGATTTACAAAGAAAAGACCAAACGGATCCATGACGAGCGCATCATGCCTCGCGAGTTTAAGGAAGGTGATCTTGTACTTTTGTTTAATTCTAGATTAAGACTCTTTCCAGGTAAACTCAAGTCTCGATGGTCCGGGCCGTTTGTGGTGAAAAAGGTGTACCATTTTGGTGCAATTGACATTGGCAATGAGGCATGTGGGACTTTCAAAGTAAATGGTCAGCGTCTCAAGCAATATGTTGCTGATCATCCACACCCACCACGGTTTGTTCAGGATCTCTCCGATCCTGCCACAGAAGAAGCTTAGCGAAAGGTGGTCGAGCTTGAGACCTAAAACAAGCGCTTCTTGGGAGGCAACCCAAGCCCTTTTTGATTTTCTTGCACTTCGATCAGTTTTTACTCTTTTCTGCATAATTTTCCTTTGCATGCATTTTCTGTTTTGTTTTTAGTTATTTTGCATTTAGGTTGTCGAAAGAGAACTGCAGATTCAGTGCCCCACGCGACCCGCGTCCAACCAACGCGACCCGCGTCAACACCAACAGTCGCGGTAATGAAGAGGCGCGTCCGTTACGGGCCGAAACGGCGCGACCTGGCCCTTTTAAGCCCGCCCCGTTTTCACCTTTCTCCCTCTCCTTCTTCGCAGCACACCACCAACCCTCACACGCGCCCCGTGCTCGAACCCGCGCCGCTTAAACCCTAGCCGCCTACTTCCGCCACCGCCGCGCCCTCTCCACCGTCCACCGCCTATCTCTCGCTGCCGCGACCTCTCCACCAGGTGCCACATTATCCCTTTCCATCCCTTCCACCACACCGAGCGTCGCAGCCCACCTCCTTCTCTTCTCTTCTGATCTGCTTCCGCCATTGCTGCACCTCATTCTATATCGACGCGCCCCGCGTAGACATCCAACGCGCCCCGCGCCAGACATCCAACGCGCCCCGCGCCATATCCACGCGACCCGCGTCCATCCTTTCCAGAGCACCATGAACCGCGAGAGACGATCCAAATATGCACAAGAACGACGGCAGGACGCTCTCCGCGCCCAGCAGCAACCACCTGTGCGCACTCCTTCTCCTTCTGGATCGCAACATACGTCTGACTCACATCACAATGGTAATTCTTCTCACTCTCCTTCTCACAATTCATCTAACTCTCATTCTGTAGCAGCAGATCCAGATCCAACATACGACGAATTGTATGACACCGACGCTACCCACAACTCGTCCAGTGAGTACACAGCTAGAGCAGACGACTACCCACCTCCGCACTTCGTCATCAACTCCCGTCGCATGTTCAACCGCTTTGATATCTTGCGACGACGAAGCTTTGACAACACGCGCCGTGTCGACTTTGACACTCTCCGCGCATTTGGTATCGCCGACCTGTTCCTCCATCTCACAGGGCGGATTGGATTCACTCCCGCCTTCTGGGAGATCGCGCACGACTGCTACCAGGAGCTTACCCTTGAGTTCCTCTCTTCTCTAGAGCTCAAGTGGGACCCTGAAGGTCAACCCTACATCAAATTCCGGATGCGCAGTGGGACTTGGCGAGTTGGTATTTCTCATCTTCGTGAGTGGTTTGGATTCGCGCCAGACCCTCAGGTTGCTTCTCTTAATTTTCGCGTGGGCATGGACAAGGACCACTTCTGGCGCTTAATCTCTGGGATGACTACAGCCGACATCAACGATTTCAAGAGCCTTGCCATTCCTCACCCCGTCCTTCGCTGCATCCAGCGAGCCCTCGCTGTTACCATCTTCGCACGCGGCGAGACAGTTGCCCGTGCGAATGTCGATGACCTCGCATTGATGGACCATACGCTCCGTCGAGACGAGGAGTTAGAGCGGCCAGATCTGATGCTCCTTATGGTCCATCATTGGCTCAGTCTCCAGAATGCAAAGAAGATAGGTGGAGTCAATACCATCGGTGCTTATGTCACCCACATCGCTGTTTAGTGTGGCGTATCGCTCGCCGGCCTCTCTCTCTCCACAGGCCCGATCATCATGGATGCGACAGCCTACCGCCTGGCAGCCTTCATCAAGATCCAGCAGGGCACTGCTGGCCACCGCGCCATATACTCATGGCGTATGCCGGATGGGACGTTATACGAGCTACCCTTTCCAGCACCTATTTCATTCGCGGATATGCGCTCTTGGCTTTTCAGAGGGCCTCGGCCACTGCCACCTACTGCTCCGCTGCATCCACCCCCTCCTCATGCTGCGGATGTTCATATGGCCGAGGCACACCATTCTCCACCACAGTTTCATGCCTCTACTTCTGCCGCGCCTCCCGTCTATCCACCACCGATTCTCGACCCGACCATCCAGGATGTGTACACACTCATGTATGACATGCACCGTGAGCAGGGTACTGCCCTCTATGATCTACAGAGCCGGATGACAGCCGTTGAGGAGCAGCTCCGCGCTTGGTGGCTTGACCCTCCCGCCGACGACTGATCAGGTTTGTTCTTCTCTTTCCCTTGCTTTATTTACTTCTTCTATCTTTCAGTCTTGAAGCATTGAGGACAATGCTCGGACTAAGCTTGGGGGGGAGACTTTTGACTTTTAGGATTTGTTTTTCTTTTTACTTAGGTCATGTTTACTTTTTCTTGCATGTTTAGGTGGAAAATTTGCGTGATTGCTTGAATTATAGACTTTGATGAAATTTTTTGATTGTGATTTAGATAACCTTGAGAGATTAGAACTAACCCCACAATTGATAAAAAGAACTGATTAGGAAAAGATGTTTTGAGAACTTGAGAAGTAGAGAACTCGAATTGGATCGAAACAACATTTTGAAATTGAACTGTGCCTTTTAAATAGGGAAATGGGGATTTAAAACAAGGAAAAATTGAGATATTCATCGGTATGAATGAATACCATTGAATGTGTGTATTCATGGTGTAAGCATAAAAATAAGAACATAAAAAGGAGCAATGAATGAAAAGATGGAGAACATAAGAGTACTGGCAATAAGCCCATTTGGGCGCCTTTGAGCTCGTCTCCCAATTTAGAAAATAAACAAAAGCTTTGCATACACCAACACACGAGGTTCTCGTTTTTCTGACCTAAGCTTGTTCCAAGCTTGGGGGAGCAAAAGAAAAGAAAAATCACCACAAATGAGGGCATAGATTCAATGAAGGAATGAGAAATTGATTAATTCGGGTAATTAACTTTGCAAATCTTAGAAACATTTCGAATTTGAAGTTTGATTAGTCAGTTTGTGGAGTGAATCAAAATTGATCAAGGAGGTCTAGATTATACCAAAGAGGTTCTCAAAGTTTTTATTAAAGCAACTCATGTAGATTTCCACTTTTACGAGTTTAGTTTGAATATAGATTAGCTTAGAGTCCAACCCAGTACCTAAGTACGATCTTTGCTTGAGGACAAGCAAGATTTAAGCTTGGGGGAATTTGATGCCTCATTATCATATCTATAAATCCGACCTATTTCTGTACCAAAATCTGTGTTCCAAACCACCGAATCGTGTCTTTTACATTGAAAACACATTGAATATCTATAGAATGTGGTACTTCTATGTTTTCATTCTTACTTCGCAGATAACAAGCGAAATCAGGGAAATTATGAAGTTCTGACGCCTTACACGCGGGCCGCGCCACTTCTAACACGGGTCGCACAAACCCCTGACGCGACCACAAGACGCGACCTCTATTCTACGCACGAGGAGCACAAGCACGCGGACCGCGTCACTTACACGCGGGTCGCGTGAATCTATTTCCGAAAGAAAACAGAAAATGAAACAGAGGCTCAAGGATGGAAGGTCGGCCAAATGGGCTATATTACGGGATCCCTTGCCACAGAAGGGTATCTCATTGATTATTGTGCATTCCAGAGAGCAAGAGACAGGTTCGAGGGTTGGAGTTCGACAGCTACCTTGGAGGCGAAGTTGAGAGGAGCAAGACGAGAGTTTTGCGACGAATCTTCATTGTTCTTCCAGTTTTTCTATGAACTCTTTTATCTTCATTTGTGTTATTTGTTCTATGACTATGCTTGAGTAGTTTTCTTTGTTTCTAGGGTTACGATGTAGTTTGATACTTTGTTTTGTATGCATGTTGTTTGGATTTGTGTTGAACAATAGTGTTTAATTGTTCGAGTATTATCTTAATTGCTTTGTTGAAGTTGATTGAATGATTCATATTTGTTTACTGTTAGATGCCTATAACATCTTTCTTGTACTTTGGCCTTGATGTTTCTTTCAACCAAACTTAGTATCTGAGGTAGGTTTACGAGCCGCAAGGCTAGACCAAAAAGTAACTAAGAGGTGAACTTTACCATTTATCGAGAGATATTGGTTACCTTTAGTAAACCGGACGATTAACTTAGATTAAAACCCTAAGAAGGTAAAATTGCATTTCCGATACCAAGTTTATTAAGCCAACAAACGAGAGTTGAGGTTTAGGAACATTAGGTTCGGTCAATGAATCCTTACACTAAAGAACAACGCAAAAACAGACAACTGCTGCATTTGCTCGAGGTCCACGTGGGCCGCGTATGAGAGTACGCGGGTCGCGTGTTCCATGCGGGTCGCGTGTGAAAGCACGCGGGTCGCATGGGTACCGAGAGACAAGGTTGATAATGAATCGAAAACCCTGGAAACGCCTTTCCTCTATTTGATAAAACCCAAATTTACTTTCTGTCAATTTAATTACTCCTGTTATTGATTGAACTTAGGATTTAAACAACCAAACCAACCTTTTTCCAACTTCTAGTACCTAATCAATTTAAATAGAGTTCCAGAATTGATTAAAGAACCGTCATGTGGATCGATACCTGATTATACTGTACGACGGGACTGTGCACTTGCAGTCTAGTCGAAAGTTGAGTAAGGTTAAAAGCTACAGCTTGCTGTAGTGAAACTTTGTGATACACTTTTGTGCGAACAACAACATATTATATATAGTGCGTCTATATCTTACAATTTCGTTCTAATTACAAATCTAACGTGTTAATTTCTTTCTTTCAGTTTTTAAGATGAAAATTTTATTATAAATAACAAATTTAATAAAATCACTTTCAGAACACCACACTGGTAAAATAATCGATCCCCATTCGTTTATCTAACTCAAAATATAAGGAGGAATTTTAAAATATTTAAAAGTTACAAAATTATGTATTTTTAATTTTTTATTGCAATATTTAATAACATATTTATCCCTCTAAATTACAAAATATTGGGGCGCGCTCCCAATTTCTTTTGATATCCCTAAAAGATAGAAAAATACAAAATCATGGGCAATTATGTATTTTTCTATTTTAAAAAAAAAATAAAAAAACATGGGAAATTTTGTATTTTTCTATTGTTTTAGGGATATTAAAAAAAAATTGGGGCGTGCTTGAGGATGAAGGCTTGAGGATCATAATATTTCTCAAAAAAAAAAATCATAACTCTGAAATGGTTAATTTGACTGATGACATCCTCCATAGTAGCTCAAAAGCAGCATTGGGAGTTTGGAACCATTTGTCACAAGTTTCAAAATAACTTGTACAAAACCTAAGCCATTATAATCACCTCTCATATTGCATATCAAAATATCAATGTTGTAATGATAGAATTCAGGACATTAATTATCATGATATATTAAATAGGATGTTAACTCAAACTGCCAAAAATTATGGGAGAATTTCATGTATATCCCTTCAATCTGTTCTGAAATGTACACTTTACTGCATTAAAATTTCGGAAGAATTTCATGTATATCCCTCAAAATTTTCAAAATTATGTATTTTCCCCTCCACTTCATACCCATACACTGAAACAAATCTTCCATTTCATAGGCATATTGCTTGTGAATTACTGAATTATTCATTGAAATTGATTTGTACGCAAGATTAAATAAGTAAAAAAAAATTAAGCGATATGATGGTGGTATGAAACTACATATATATGTAATCATGTATCACTTGATACATTCCTAATGGGTATTAAAATAATCAGAGTGGGTTTTTAAGTTCTGTACCACAGAATCCGAGTCCAAATATCAAATCATTTACAATGATTTTAAAGACATATTGAGTCTTTTAAACAACAGTTTGTACCCATATAACCAAACCCCTATCTTTTCAGAAAACCATGAAGTTCAGAACTAACAATAACATTGATAATTCAGAAGTATAAGTCAGAAGTTCAGAACTAGGGTTGCACAAAAAATTCGTAGTTCGTAATTCGATTCGAGTTTGATTCGAAAAAGTTCTTAAAAAATTCGATTCGAAATTGAGTTCGTTCGAATTTAATTCAAACCAAACTTAGTTCGAAATTAATTCAAACCAAACTCAAACTGGACCTAGTTCGTTCGAAATAGGTTCGCAAACCAAACTTAGTTCGAAATTAACTCAAACGTGAACCGTTGATTTCCACTGATAACTTATGTTCGCTGATGAAAATATAAGGCCGCCCAGTCCATAATTACTCTCAATTCTGACATCTGAAAAATGTTTCTTGAATACTTTCGATATTTGAAAACTTTGGTGATATTTCTCCTGTTGGGTATTTGGAAAACTTTGAATAATGTGATTGTACCGAACTTTGATTGATTGTACTAAACTTTGATGTTTGATATAAATTTTAGTATTTGTAATGAAATTTGATTTCCAACTTTGGTGTACTGTGTAATTAGAATTCAGAATGCCGAGTTTTTATTAAAGTGCTGTAATTTCGAACTATGGCCAACCATAAGTCATAACTCGTAAGTCGTAACAAAATTCGTAAAAGTTCGAAATTGAGTTCGTAAAAAGTTCAATTCGAAATTAAGTTCGTTCGAAATTGAGTTCGTTCGAAATTAATTCAAGCGAAACTTAGTTCGAAATTAATCCAAACCAAACTTAAACTGGAGATAAGTTCGGTTCGGTTCGGTTCGTTTGCAGCCCTATCAGAACTAACAATAACATTGATAATTCAGCCTCAATTTAGGCTACTTACAAGAACATTGGTACCCAAGGTAGAGGCAAAGTATGATATCAAAAGCTTATTTTGGTTTCGAATGATATTTCAATTTTGTGGACAATCATTTCCCCAATTCAGTAGTCTCCCAGTTTTCTCGAGTGGATATTAATTGCTAAAACCTTTGTGAAATTGAGGAAGATTTGCATGGTACAAAATTTGAAATTAGAATTCAAATGTTAGTGCAAGTTGACTCCCCAAACACCAGCTCTATACGGCTTAAGATTAAGGGCCAGTAGTGGAGTAGCTGCTAGGTACTGGTACATTAATTGTACCTGGTAAGTACTTGATCAGCAAGTTGGATGCAGCACGACTGCAAGTAAAAAATCAATGAAATCACACAGAAAAATAACACTAAATGCAGAATGAGCAAATAAAACATCACATATTATAACAGAAAAGAACAGTGAAAAAAAAACAAAGAAAACATCTACGATAAGAGATATATTTAGAATGGCAGTACAAAAACTTCAGTTAATGGCACAAAAAGCTGCCCAAAGCATAATAATTGATTATCTACATTAAAAAAAGCCATCTTCAACCCGATTTGGCACATCAATCATTTGTCTTACCACTTGTCTGCTCCATCAGATCTCTCGCATCATCATCTCGTCCCATTTTCAAAAGAAGTTCTAATACTGGTGCAGAGGCAGCTAAATCGGGTTTCACCCCTTCTCGCTTCATTCTGTTCAGAGCGCACATAGCCTCATCTACTTTACTCTTCTTAGCATATGCATTCAGCAAGGAAGTGTAAGTTGAGAGATCTGGTGCTAAATGATTGAGATGCATTCTATCTAGGATATTCATCACATCATCAATATTACCATCATTTACATAGCCAAGAAGTAAAAATCGATATGACACAACACATGGTTTTGTACCTCCCTTTACCATTAAGTCAAGTAACTTTTCAGCTTCCTTGCTTTGCCCTTGTTTGCACAAAGAATCCATCATTGATCCATAAGTAACCTCATCCGGCAAAAAGCCTCGATCAAACATATCCTTGAAAACTCTAATCGACTCTTTCCAACAGCCTAGCTTAGAATATCCATTTATAACAGTATTATATGTGATAAGATCAGGTGTGACACCTTTATCAAGCATATGATACAGTAGTTTCTCTGCCCCGTGAGTTTCCCCCCTCTTGCAAAGTGCATCCACAAATATATTGCATGTCACAGTGTCAGGCAATAATCCCTTTGAAAGCATTCGCTCAAACAAACTAAATGCTTTACTAATTGCGCCTTCTTTACAAAGGCCGTCAATCAGTGAGTTGTATGTCACTACATTTGGCACAATACCTGTTGAAAGCATTTTCTCAAACAAACTAAATGCTTCACTAATTGCGCCTTCTTTACAAAGGCCATTAATCAGTGAGTTGTATGTGACTACATCTGGCACAATATCCTTTGAAAGCATTCGCTCAAACAAACTAAATGCTTTACTAATTGCGCCTTCTTTACAAAGGCCGTCAATCAGTGAGTTGTATGTCACTACATTTGGCACAATACCTGCCGAAAGCATTTTCTCAAACAAACTAAATGCTTCATTAATTGCGCCTTCTTTACAAAGGCCATTAATCACTGAGCTGTACGTGACAACTTCTGGCACAATACCCACTGAAAGCATTCACTCAAACAAACTAAATGCTTTACTAACTGCACCTTCTTTACAAAGGCCATCAATAACTGTGTTGTAGGAGATCACGTCAGGTGTGCAGCCAAGCTTAGGCAATTTGTATAGCAAAATGGCTACGGCCTCACCAATCCTATTCTCTGAACAAAGGCACTTGAGTAGCGAATTGAAGATGAAAGCATTAGCTCTCTGGCCCTCCCTAATGAACCGTCCAAAAAAAATAAACCCAAGTCCAGGCCGGTGAATTCTGATACAGTAGCTGATCAAGACAGTATAGGTGCAAACATCAGGTGAGGGTGAGACCCGTCTAGATTGGGTCCAGCGGTTAAAGAGTGAAAAGACAGTTGCATAATGGTTGTTGGAGTTCTTCATACGAGTTAAGGCTGTAAAGAGTTGATTAAAGGAATAGATGGACGGTGCCGGGCTCTTAGCGGCCAGCAGGCGATTAAAAAATTGAAGAGCATCTTTAATAGTAAGAGTGCCTGACCGATAACGTTCTTTTACAAGTGATTCCAGCTGGCGGGTCCCCATGGCCATGGGATGAAATGGTTACAACACCTGTTTGTTTCAGGTACAACTTATAAGATGGGGGGCAGACTCAAATCTGCTTCTAGAATATGGACAGATACAAGGGCCTTACTGAAGGTGTGCTACAATTTATCAATGGATTACCTACAAAATAAAAAAAATGAAAGAATGGTGAATATATTTTGCATAAAATGCTAAAGTCTTGCAGGTTAGTACAATAGATACCACATAAAGTACTGTTAGGTTATGCCTTTCTGAATTAGGAGGGATTAGATTCTGCATCAAGTTGAACTCTTCCAGAAGGGCTTTTTGGTCATTTTTCCTTGCAAGGGATTTGGTCAACGAGCAAAGGAATGAATCAAGAAGCAACAAATGACTAAAAGTTATCAAACAATAAATCATACTACTAGGAAAAGGCTAAATAGGAACTCCTATTTACTAAATTAATGTTTTCTGATCAGTCCTCTTATACAAATTAACAAACATGGAGTCTGTATCAAACAAAGTTCGACGTTAAGAATCAGATTATAGTAGTTGGTTCGGACTGTTTATTTATTTATTTTTGTTCACTTGACAAATCGGTGCTTAGTTGAGGCTCTAAGAAATGTCTCCTAGTACTTTACGAAAAGAGGTGATGCCTCTAGAATTGGTAGAGCAGTATAACCAGCAATTCAATTTTATGATTAAACATTATATATAAGAGATTTCAATACTTATTATATCAGATTCGATGCCTCTCAACAATTATGATTAAACATTATAACACCAGCCTAATTTATGCCCCCAACAAACAAATTACTCCTAAGAAAGTTAATTAAACCGTCTCATTTAAAAAAGCAAGACTTGATCAGCAAAAGGAACCTGAGGTTGCACCATTGATTGGAGCTCGAATAACCAGCAGTGAAAAACTAATAATGATTCTGCTAAATAGAAATACTTGATCGAAAAATGAATAGGTCTGACATGATAATTAAGATATAATTTCACCACTATGCTTGCAACCTTTGAACTGTGCATTAACAAGCACAAATCCCAAAAAATTTTAGAAGCCTAATTATCTCATAAAACCAGTAACTATTTGAACAATCAGATGGCACTCTTAGTGTGCTCTCATTCTCTTATTTTTTGTATTCAACACATAAAGTAAATTGGTTGTTGGTTCATAACCTAAAACCCCATTTCCTTCTTATCCAGATTCACATGTAGTTTAGCCAAAAAATACCAGTTAACTGGCACCCAAGTACAACCAGCTGTCTTCTCCATGGCATTGACTCTAACCCGACTTCTTAAATAATTAATAGACAGATGCATAATTATAACCACATTTTTAGGGGGTCTAATTGGAGTAAATTTATGCCTTGTTTATCAATTTGATAGAAATAGCAAAGGATATTTTCCCTTAAATGAATCAAAAGTACACTCCATACTGAAAGTCTCTTTGGGACATTTCATCAAGTAACCTGCGTGCAGGGTCAGGTATTAACAGATGCGGTACCAAATACAGAACAAAATTTGATGAAAGAAAAGAGTCACCGCGATTTATCAAAACGCTAAAATTATGGCCTAAATACATAGCACCTAAAGAAGCTAACACAAGAGAGCAGAGCACTTACCAGGGTTAGAGAGAGCCTAGTTTGTCTTGTTGCATTTCAGAGAAGAGGTCGAGAGCGGCTTTAGGCACCACGTGTAAAGCGTAGGCGCAAAATGCTTGTGCTCCAGGCGACGATATCTTTGTGGGGCATCTCAACAAACACTTGTCTTGCGAGAGAGAAAGCAAGAAGAGATTGAGGCGGAGAAAGGTTATAAGAGACGGAGAGTAGTTTTTGTCACTGGTGGGTGGGACCGTGGGAGCCGAATCTGAAATGAGATTGGATTTATGTTTGGACACAAAAGTGAATATCCTCTGAGATATCTCATATTTTGCGTGACCGACGTGTCCGGTGCCTATTCGGGGATAGCGCAAGGGCTAATATTATTTGAGCTTTGAAATTCGTGCAGAACGTATTTAAACGGTTGAGATTTTTCAAAAAGTCACGCAAAATATGAAATATCTCAGAGGAAGCTAGTTCCAAAGGGCTGAGATAGCTACATTTTTTTTATTCATAGCATTAACAAAAAATTAACTCAAATTTTTTCACCAATAAAGTTATGGATGCAACTCATTTTTTTTTTCTTTAATATTATAAATAAAAAAATTGTGAGGACAGTTACATTGTCACGATTTTCAGCTTCACGATGATAATAATAATAATAATAATAATAATAAAGTTATTGATGTGCACATGTCATTTATTATTCCAAAGAGCAAACAGCAAAGAGACGGCTACACCAAACAAGACCTCAATAAAACAAAGAAGGCCGTTCGTCCTTATCAACACCATAGTGACAAAACTCGCGAGAAATTCGCGTTTAATTTGCGTATTATTTTTTTTTTACTTTACTGAATCGAACTCCTAATAAAACGCAGAAAAACGTATAATACGTTTTATTCGCAAATAAAACGCGTATAAAACGCGAGTTGACAAATTATTCGCGATAAAAACGCGAAAAAAAAATTTCAATTTTTTTTCAACTTTTTTTTTTTTTTACTGTTTTTTTGGGTTTTTTTTTTCTTCCTAGTTGTACCGAATCATTCCCGAATTATACCCGAATCACGAACTTTTGATCTCGCCGAACCAAACCCGAATTTTTAATTTGTCACTATGATCATCAACACGAACTTGCTGCTAGTTTAAGGACAACTGGGTTGTATCGGATCAACTCTACTACGTGTCCTTTTCAATTTAAGGTGCATTCATGCGATATATGTAGATAGCCTTGAAAAAAGAAAAAAAATTCGAACCGGTCATTAAATAATCGGTTCTAATTTTTATTCTCAACCAGTTATTTAATGACGAGTTTGAATATTTTTATTAAAATCTAACTAAGCTGAATATATTTATATATATTAATTTCTATTTAACTTTGTATATTAATAAAAAATCACAGAGGTACAAGTTAGGACGAAAATTGTGTTTTATCATGTGCATATGTTTCCCTTATCTTCCTCAGCCTTTCTTTTAACTTTTCTTCAAAATTTTAGTTTGTTGAATAATTAAACATGAGTTCAACAATTCAATCACCTCTCTTCTCTTCCATTTTAGTTTGTAGATAGTTATTTTGTGTTTAGAAAATTTTGAACACAAATAATTAATTATCCCTTGCCACATAAAATGTATATCTTTTAAACTAGGAGAGAGACGTGATACAAAAGCCATTTCATGAAAAAAATTGAGAAATAAAATTGAATCGGATTGACAAAAATATAGTTGATAAAAACTTTGGAGACTTAACCATAACGTATTTAAAAAAAATATATCATATTGACATAAATAAAATTAAGATAGTTGAATGTTCATCAAACTACATATAGTATGAAATATAGTTGGATGCAAAAGTGGTTTGAGATTTTAATTTGAACAAAAGGAAGAAGTTTGCACTTCAACTTTTTAGACAAAGAACAAAAGGAAGGGAGAGAATCAGATGGCCTTTAAATAACTTTTAGACAAAGAACAAAAGGAAGTTTGCACTTCAATTTATGACTTTGGGGCCTTTAAATAATTCCAAGATTATAGATGATAATATCAAAGTTATCATATATCTTAACCGTTGGCATACCAAAGCAGATTTTTGCTTCAAAAAGAAATAGTTCATATTCAACTATCATTTAAATCTAATATTATATTAAACAGTGAAAACATTTGGAGGCTATAAATTTTTCTTTCTTTTAAAAAAAAAAGAGAATATGTAAAAGCAAAAAAAAAATGTTGAGTACATTTAATTTGATTTTCACCGAAATTCAAATTATGTTCAATACATTTTGTATTAAAATCTGAATAAGAAAATGATTTTTTTTTTAGTTTAATAATAATCACAACACAACACCATATCTATATATGTATGTATGTATGTATATATATATATATATATATATATATATATATATATATATATATATATATATATATATATATATATATCTATAGAGTAAGGCTACGGTGCTTTGCAAAGTAAACCCACCCCTTTACTTCGGGCCACTTTTTGGATTTTGAAAATCCAAACAACCGATCCGAACCGTTCAACATGTTTTAAATATTGAAATGTGCTCGGAGACCAAATTTTACATTTTTTGGAATTTTTTTACTATTTATTAAGCCACTTTGAAAATCGCTGATCCAACGGTAAACAGTAAAAAACAGTAAAATTTTCTGGACCACCGGATCAGAAACTTTCCGAGGACTATGATTTTTATTACCAATCTAGAGGACTATGATTTTTATTACCAATATTACAAAGAAAAACAAAGTATATGGCGCATACCTATTGTATACTTTTTGTGCGAGAGTCGTCTTTCCGAGCCCACCAGCACCCCAAATCGAAACCACAGAACGTCGCTTAGTGGTCGCATTGAGAAATTCATTGACAATATGATCTTGATCCTTATTGAAACCAATAATTTCGGGATCAATGTCCGGCAACACGAGTGGCCTAATGGGCAGTTGGACCTCTCCACTACCCTCGCCCAGATTATTGATTCCGTATCTACAGGGACAAAACTAGAAAATTTAGATTGGAAGAACTGAAACTTAAAATGCATAACATGTGGCAACTGTGCCTTGAAACCACGTCACAACCACAAAGTGGAATTCTAACCACTAGGCTACAAACATACATTTAATATTTTATGAAGAGACTGAACTATATAAAAACCTAAGAAACAAATCAATATATATGATTAAAATAAATAAATTGTAGGGTGGCTAAGCATCCCTAACTTAAGTGTAGATCCGCCCTGCATACCTAAGTCTGCTCGCCTCGATCTCTTTCATCTTTGTCTCAATCTGACTCATTTCATCAACAAGTTTGCATACACTAGGGAGTTTATTGGCTTTGTTTATCATCCATTTTAGTTTCTCCGTCATGCCGGAGGATTTTTGCAGAAGCTCTGAGAGAAAGGTGTCAATGACATCTTCTATTGAGTAGGCGACATCTCTCACCTCCTTCACCCAATGCTTCTGCCTCTCATCTGTTATTTGTTTCCTGTCAGCATCTTTGAGAAAAGCCTGAATTCGACCAAGTTCACGACTCACTCTCTTCACTTGCACATCAACACCATACAAGAGGAGAGCCTCCTGGACTACAACATCAGCCAGCTTGCCCAGCACAAAATTTACAATACACTCAGCCATCCCGCTTCTGTATTCTTTGTGGCAGGATAAACTTGAGAGAAACCAAAAATGTTGATGTAATATGAGAAAGGCATGAGATAAAAGGATCAGAGGAATTTAAATGCCTCAAGTGGCCGCTGGTTGATGCCTCAAGGATCAGAGGAATTTAAAAGAGCCTGTAACTGTAAACAAGAAGCTAGCCAAAAGCTATTCACCAATTACAATTGGTATTGGTCAAAATCTGATTGAGACATAAATCTAGTCAAATTTTAAATCAGTATGGGTAAATATCCGATCTGGGGGCATGACTCAAATCAAAATTGATGAAACTAAAAGATAATTGGAACACAATTTCTATAGGAAGGGACAATTTTACAATTAAATTATTTTTGCTGAAAAAACACTTGAATTGGTTTCTATGGTAAAGCAAAATTAATCCTTTCAGGCAACAGATAGCACCATAGAAAGAGATAATTAGGGGAAAAAAGAGAAGAGAGATACCTAGAATGAAATTAGGCAAGACTGATCACTTCCCAGACCAGAACAAGGAATCACGATGAGATTTCCAAGGAAAAACCAAACTAATTAATGGTCTCTAGTCCTTGCTCTTTACTGCTCTAATGTACCTTTCTCAATTCTCTCCCCTCTTTGACTTTTCTATAATTTTCCAATTTCTCTGAAGGATATTCTGTGACAGAAACTATGCAACTAAAAGTGTAACGAGTTAGTAACAGAGAGCAAATGTGGGACAATACAGTCACCCAAAACAATTGCTGGTAATGATATATTGGCCATTGAGTTTTTTAGCTGTGTAAAAATCGGAATGAGGGGATGTCCGTCCGATGGACACTTTCCATCGTTTGATCCGAATATGGAATCCTCAGATATTGATTAACGGATCGTTGCAAAAATCGGGTTAAACCCGTTAACTACTCTGACTTGGAACGACGATTTTGAAAGCACACTGCACAGTGCACCTCGGACAGCTTTTGACTTTAATGACATGAATTAATTTCAAATTAGAGTGGGAAAAATGGCACGGCGGAGCCGGCTCTGTCACGGAACGGCACGGCATGCGTGTCAGTTACGTGACGTGACTCGTGTGTCCTGTGCTGTGACCATTCGCGTGCCGGGCTCATCTTTTGAAACTTTGGCATGGCACGGCACGTCACGTAGTCACGCGAGTCACATGTAATTAGGACTATTAAATATTAATTTAATGGTGAATCTTGAATAAACTAACATAAATTATGATTAAATGGTCACGCGAGTCACGTATGGTCACGGCACGTTAGGCACGGCGTGATTCACGTGGCGTGACCATATCGCGTGCCGTGACCACCCCTTGACATTTTGGTCACGGCACGGCACGGCACGTGAAAAATTAATTTGATCACAGCACGGCATGGCACGAGACCAAAATCACGGTGTGTTAGTCACGGCACAGCACAGCACGGCACGTTTTTCCCACTCTACTTCAAATCCTCTTCAAACTTTTGGGAACTATTTAATTATAGAAATTAGTATTAAATAATAAATGAAAGCAGAAAAAATATCTTTATTTTTCAATGCCATAGTCTATGGATCCAAAAAAAAAAATCGGATTCAAACTTTGAAACCGATTTTTTTTTTTTTTCGGATACAAAGTGTGTTTTATTTTTTTCCTTGAAATGGTGGCTGGGTTTCTTTTGAAACAAAAAGAGTTGTGGTAATTTTTCTAAAATAGTATCTAGGAATGCTTTGCATCTGAGAAAAAAATTCGGTTTTAAAGTTTGAATCTGAATTTTTTATTTTTTCTCGAATCCATCTGTATCCTTAAAAATAAAGGTGCTCTTTTTATTTCTATTTATTATTTAATAATAATTTATTGTGGGACTAAACTAATATCGTGCTCGGTACTCTGCAAAGCTTTTTCGTTGGCTCCGGCACTACCTTCCAAGCGTCCTTCTTTATCCTTTACCTTTATTTCTTCTTTATCCTTTACCTTTATTTCTCTTCTGTATCCTTTACCTTTATTACCTTTAATAATATCGTGCTCGGTACTCTCCACTCTCCAGTACCATATATATATATGTGCCATATTATGCAACTGGGATTATATTATCTTTCGTTGTTCACTCTTCTTTATTATTTTGATATTTTCTAAATACCATAATTAAAATAATATATTATCTTTCGTATTCTAGTTTTTTAAAATTACCGTATCGCCGTATCCGTATTGTATCTGATACAATATCCGTACCCGTTTCCAAACTTGTTGCTCTAGTGTACCTTTCTCAATTCTCTACCCATTGTAGATTTTGCCCTATGTCGATATATGCTCTTATGGCTCTGGATATGCAGACAATGAGATGAACAAACACCAACAATTATAAGAATTAATTATTAAACTATTCCATGATTTGTTCCGATCATATACAATTATACACCAAAAAAAAAAAAGTTATATATAGCCCCAACTAGTTTAACTTCAACCAAAATATACATAGCAAATGGATTCAAAAAGAAAGAGAACATCATATTCAATACAGCTTCATTACAGCTGAACTTGTTAGTATCCCAAAAAATTGATGGCCCGGGTGATCTATTTGTTTATTTATCAATCTTTTGAAACAAACTAATTTCTATAGATCACCTTCTGTTTGTTTTCGTGTTTATTTCATGAACCTTTAGGGCTTAAATTGATGGCCCGGGTGAGGTCGTATTAGCCTGTTAGGCATCCCTTTAAGTTTCTAGAGTCCAATTTTCTCTAGAGCTCAGGTTCCGCCCTTTGCATTTGTTCTAAATTTCCTTGTAATTGGGGTTTATGAGAGGCATTTAGCATAGTATCGGTTTACCATAGACCAGAACACTGACTACTCGGCGCATGCAACATTATATCGATGTGTCGAGTCTTTATAGCATGAAGGGGTCCGGGTGCGCTCAGCGCAGATTTTAACTTAAACCCCCTTCTTTGAATAGCCTTAGCTCATGCATGGTACACCGAACCATTGACAGCTTGGTCTGTGAGTTCAAGTTTGGTGAGCCATGTTCACCCATATCAGCTGTCCAGTGAACTTTGCGTTGAGCCACTGGCTTGTGGGTCCCGGCTGTAGGGTTTTGTTAATGCACTCCATTTTGTACCCAGGTTGACTAGGGTAATTGCTAGGGGTCCCCCATGCCACGTGGCATCAATCAGAGTCTTTCACTTAAGAATTTTAATATCTTTTCAACCATTTTGAGTTAGGAGATGTGACATATATCAAAATTCATGATTATATGAGTAGACTTTAACCATGGATCTTGTTTAATAAATTTCATCCCATATTTTGTGGTATTGTGTCAAATTAAAGTATGGTTGACCTTTTAATTGACCAATTCAAGTTAAGTGGCATCTTTGTCCAAATAACTAAGTCCGGACTTTTCAGGGTCAAACATGTACATATTCATCAATATTGCGATGTCCCTTAATACTATTATGATGTATCTTGCCTTGTCCATGAATTTGGAATTGTTATCATCTGATTTCATTCCACTTGGTTGCAGCTGGCGTGCCTCTAATGAAGTTATGCATGTAGTTATGTATCATAAACAAGAGTGGCTATTTTTTTTTTTTAAAATCACAAAAAATAGTGCGAGAAGTTTAGTTTTGACCTGTACTACCTATGTGGGTCGGAATTGGCGTCACTTGCATCTCTTGTTTTGTACCCATATAACCAAACCCCTATCTTTTCAGAAAACCATGATCACTATTTGGACCATATGATTTCAATCGAAGAGTACAGATTAAATAACTGTAATCAAAATATAAGTCAGAAGTTCAGAACTAACAATAACATTGATAATTCAGCCTCAATTTAGACTACTTACAAGAACATTGGTACCCAAGGTCGAGGCAAAGTATAGGGACAAAAGCTTAATTTGGTTTCGAATGATATTTCAATTTTGTGGACAATCATATCCCCAATTCAATAGTCTCCCAGTTTTCTCGAGTGGATATTAATTGCTAAAACCTTTGTGAAATTGAGGAAGATTTGCATGGTACAAAATTTGAAATTAGAATTCAAATGTTAGTGCTAGTTGACTCCCCAAACACCAGCTTTATACGGCTTAAGATTAAGGGCCAGTAGTGGAGTAGCTGCTAGGTACTGGTACATTAATTGTACCTGGTAAGTACTTGATCAGCAAGTTGGATGTAGCACGACTGCAAGTAAAAAATCAATGAAATCACACATAAAAATAAAACTAAATGCAGAATGGGCAAATAAAACATTACCAATTATAACAGAAAAGAACAGCGAAAAAAAAAAGAATTCACCCAGAATAAGAGAAATATTCAGAAAGGCAGTACAAAAACTTCAGTTAATGGCGCAACAAGCCGCCCAAAGCATAATAATTGATTATCTACATTAAAAAAAGCCATTTTCAACCCGAACCATTGACAGCTTGGTCTGTGAGTTCAAGTTTGGTGAGCCATGTTCACCCATATCAGCTGTCCAGTGAACTTTGCGTTGAGCCACTGGCTTGTGGGTCCCGGCTGTAGGGTTTTGTTAATGCACTCCATTTTGTACCCAGGTTGACTAGGGTAATTGCTAGGGGTCCCCCATGCCACGTGGCATCAATCAGAGTCTTTCACTTAAGAATTTTAATATCTTTTCAACCATTTTGAGTTAGGAGATGTGACATATATCAAAATTCATGATTATATGAGTAGACTTTAACCATGGATCTTGTTTAATAAATTTCATCTCATATTTTGTGGTATTGTGTCAAATTAAAGTATGGTTGACCTTTTAATTGACCAATTCAAGTTAAGTGGCATCTTTGTCCAAATAACTAAGTCCGGACTTTTCAGGGTCAAACATGTACATATTCATCAATATTGCGATGTCCCTTAATACTATTATGATGTATCTTGCCTTGTCCATGAATTTGGAATTGTTATCATCTGATTTCATTCCACTTGGTTGCAGCTGGCGTGCCTCTAATGAAGTTATGCATGTAGTTATGTATCATAAACAAGAGTGGCTATTTTTTTTTTTTAAAATCACAAAAAATAGTGCGAGAAGTTTAGTTTTGACCTGTACTACCTATGTGGGTCGGAATTGGCGTCACTTGCATCTCTTGTTTTGTACCCATATAACCAAACCCCTATCTTTTCAGAAAACCATGATCACTATTTGGACCATATGATTTCAATCGAAGAGTACAGATTAAATAACTGTAATCAAAATATAAGTCAGAAGTTCAGAACTAACAATAACATTGATAATTCAGCCTCAATTTAGGCTACTTACAAGAACATTGGTACCCAAGGTCGAGGCAAAGTATAGGGACAAAAGCTTAATTTGGTTTCGAATGATATTTCAATTTTGTGGACAATCATATCCCCAATTCAATAGTCTCCCAGTTTTCTCGAGTGGATATTAATTGCTAAAACCTTTGTGAAATTGAGGAAGATTTGCATGGTACAAAATTTGAAATTAGAATTCAAATGTTAGTGCTAGTTGACTCCCCAAACACCAGCTTTATACGGCTTAAGATTAAGGGCCAGTAGTGGAGTAGCTGCTAGGTACTGGTACATTAATTGTACCTGGTAAGTACTTGATCAGCAAGTTGGATGTAGCACGACTGCAAGTAAAAAATCAATGAAATCACACATAAAAATAAAACTAAATGCAGAATGGGCAAATAAAACATTACCAATTATAACAGAAAAGAACAACGAAAAAAAAAAGAATTCACCCAGAATAAGAGAAATATTCAGAAAGGCAGTACAAAAACTTCAGTTAATGGCGCAACAAGCCGCCCAAAGCATAATAATTGATTATCTACATTAAAAAAAGCCATTTTCAACCCGAACCATTGACAGCTTGGT
This sequence comes from Carex myosuroides, assembly GCA_028015225.1. Taxonomy (NCBI): domain Eukaryota; kingdom Viridiplantae; phylum Streptophyta; class Magnoliopsida; order Poales; family Cyperaceae; genus Carex; species Carex myosuroides. Next base: position 3,080,177 of record CM051466.1, read on the forward strand.
CTGTGAGTTCAAGTTTGGTGAGCCATGTTCACCCATATCAGCTGTCCAGTGAACTTTGCGTTGAGCCACTGGCTTGTGGGTCCCGGCTGTAGGGTTTTGTTAATGCACTCCATTTTGTACCCAGGTTGACTAGGGTAATTGCTAGGGGTCCCCCATGCCACGTGGCATCAATCAGAGTCTTTCACTTAAGAATTTTAATATCTTTTCAACCATTTTGAGTTAGGAGATGTGACATATATCAAAATTCATGATTATATGAGTAGACTTTAACCATGGATCTTGTTTAATAAATTTCATCCCATATTTTGTGGTATTGTGTCAAATTAAAGTATGGTTGACCTTTTAATTGACCAATTCAAGTTAAGTGGCATCTTTGTCCAAATAACTAAGTCCGGACTTTTCAGGGTCAAACATGTACATATTCATCAATATTGCGATGTCCCTTAATACTATTATGATGTATCTTGCCTTGTCCATGAATTTGGAATTGTTATCATCTGATTTCATTCCACTTGGTTGCAGCTGGCGTGCCTCTAATGAAGTTATGCATGTAGTTATGTATCATAAACAAGAGTGGCTATTTTTTTTTTTTAAAATCACAAAAAATAGTGTGAGAAGTTTAGTTTTGACCTGTACTACCTATGTGGGTCGGAATTGGCGTCACTTGCATCTCTTGTTTTGTACCCATATAACCAAACCCCTATCTTTTCAGAAAACCATGATCACTATTTGGACCATATGATTTCAATCGAAGAGTACAGATTAAATAACTGTAATCAAAATATAAGTCAGAAGTTCAGAACTAACAATAACATTGATAATTCAGCCTCAATTTAGGCTACTTACAAGAACATTGGTACCCAAGGTCGAGGCAAAGTATAGGGACAAAAGCTTAATTTGGTTTCGAATGATATTTCAATTTTGTGGACAATCATATCCCCAATTCAATAGTCTCCCAGTTTTCTCGAGTGGATATTAATTGCTAAAACCTTTGTGAAATTGAGGAAGATTTGCATGGTACAAAATTTGAAATTAGAATTCAAATGTTAGTGCTAGTTGACTCCCCAAACACCAGCTTTATACGGCTTAAGATTAAGGGCCAGTAGTGGAGTAGCTGCTAGGTACTGGTACATTAATTGTACCTGGTAAGTACTTGATCAGCAAGTTGGATGTAGCACGACTGCAAGTAAAAAATCAATGAAATCACACATAAAAATAAAACTAAATGCAGAATGGGCAAATAAAACATTACCAATTATAACAGAAAAGAACAGCGAAAAAAAAAAGAATTCACCCAGAATAAGAGAAATATTCAGAAAGGCAGTACAAAAACTTCAGTTAATGGCGCAACAAGCCGCCCAAAGCATAATAATTGATTATCTACATTAAAAAAAGCCATTTTCAACCCGAACCATTGACAGCTTGGTCTGTGAGTTCAAGTTTGGTGAGCCATGTTCACCCATATCAGCTGTCCAGTGAACTTTGCGTTGAGCCACTGGCTTGTGGGTCCCGGCTGTAGGGTTTTGTTAATGCACTCCATTTTGTACCCAGGTTGACTAGGGTAATTGCTAGGGGTCCCCCATGCCACGTGGCATCAATCAGAGTCTTTCACTTAAGAATTTTAATATCTTTTCAACCATTTTGAGTTAGGAGATGTGACATATATCAAAATTCATGATTATATGAGTAGACTTTAACCATGGATCTTGTTTAATAAATTTCATCCCATATTTTGTGGTATTGTGTCAAATTAAAGTATGGTTGACCTTTTAATTGACCAATTCAAGTTAAGTGGCATCTTTGTCCAAATAACTAAGTCCGGACTTTTCAGGGTCAAACATGTACATATTCATCAATATTGCGATGTCCCTTAATACTATTATGATGTATCTTGCCTTGTCCATGAATTTGGAATTGTTATCATCTGATTTCATTCCACTTGGTTGCAGCTGGCGTGCCTCTAATGAAGTTATGCATGTAGTTATGTATCATAAACAAGAGTGGCTATTTTTTTTTTTTAAAATCACAAAAAATAGTGTGAGAAGTTTAGTTTTGACCTGTACTACCTATGTGGGTCGGAATTGGCGTCACTTGCATCTCTTGTTTTGTACCCATATAACCAAACCCCTATCTTTTCAGAAAACCATGATCACTATTTGGACCATATGATTTCAATCGAAGAGTACAGATTAAATAACTGTAATCAAAATATAAGTCAGAAGTTCAGAACTAACAATAACATTGATAATTCAGCCTCAATTTAGGCTACTTACAAGAACATTGGTACCCAAGGTCGAGGCAAAGTATAGGGACAAAAGCTTAATTTGGTTTCGAATGATATTTCAATTTTGTGGACAATCATATCCCCAATTCAATAGTCTCCCAGTTTTCTCGAGTGGATATTAATTGCTAAAACCTTTGTGAAATTGAGGAAGATTTGCATGGTACAAAATTTGAAATTAGAATTCAAATGTTAGTGCTAGTTGACTCCCCAAACACCAGCTTTATACGGCTTAAGATTAAGGGCCAGTAGTGGAGTAGCTGCTAGGTACTGGTACATTAATTGTACCTGGTAAGTACTTGATCAGCAAGTTGGATGTAGCACGACTGCAAGTAAAAAATCAATGAAATCACACATAAAAATAAAACTAAATGCAGAATGGGCAAATAAAACATTACCAATTATAACAGAAAAGAACAGCGAAAAAAAAAGGAATTCACCCAGAATAAGAGAAATATTCAGAAAGGCAGTACAAAAACTTCAGTTAATGGCGCAACAAGCCGCCCAAAGCATAATAATTGATTATCTACATTAAAAAAAGCCATTTTCAACCCGATTCGGCACATCAATCATTTGTCTTACCACTTGTCTGCTCCATCAGATCTCTCGCATCATCATCTAGTCCCATTTTCAAAAGCAGTTCTAATAGTGGTGCAGAGGCAGCTAAATCGGGTTTCACTCCTTCTCGCTTCATTCTGGTCAGAGCACACATAGCCTCATCTACTTTACTCTTGTTACCATATGCTTTCAGCAAGGAAGTGTAAGTTGAGAGATCTGGCGCTAAATGATTGAGATGCATTCTATCTAGGACATTCATCACATCATCAATATTACCATCATTTACATAGCCAAGAAGTAAAAATCGATATGACACAACACCTGGTTTTATACCTTCCCTTAACATTAAGTCAAGTAACTTTTCAGCTTCCTGGCTTTGCCCTTGTTTGCACAAAGAATCCATCATTGATCCATAAGTAACCTCATCCGGCAAAAAGCCTCGATCAAACATTTCCTTGAAAACTCTAATCGACTCTTTCCAACAGCCTAGCTTAGAATATCCATTTATAACAATATTATATGTGATAAGATTAGGTGTGGCACCTTTATCAATCATATGATACAATAGTTTCTCTGCCTCGTCAGTTTTCCCCCTCTTGCAAAGTGCATCCACAATTATAGTGCAAGTCACGGTGTCAGGCAATGTTCCCCTGCCTTCTCAGTATCTCCTTCTTTGCATAGACCATTAATCAGAGAGTTGTATGTGACTACATTTGGCACAATACACTCTGAAAGCATTCGCTCAAACAAACTAAATGCTTTACTAATTGTGCCTCCTTTACAAAAGCCGTCAATCAGTGAGCTATATGTCACTACATTTGGCAGAATACTTGCCGAAAGCATTTTATCAAACAAACTAAATGCTTTACTAATTGCGCCTTCTTTACAAAGGCCGTCAATCAGTGAGGTGTATGTCACTACATTTGGCACAATACCTGCCGAAAGCATTTTATCAAACAAACTAAATGCTTCACTAATTGCGCCTTCTTTACAAAGGCCATTAATCATTGAGCTGTACGTGACAACATCTGGCACAATACCCACTGAAAGCATTCGGTCAAACAAACTAAATGCTTTACAAATTGCGCCTTCTTTACAAAGGTTGTTAATCAGTGAGTTGTATGTCACTACATTTGGCACAATACATGCCGAAAGCATTTTCTCAAACAAACTAAATGCTTCACTAATTGCGCCTTCTTTACAAAGGCCATTAATCAGTGAGCTGTACGTGACAACATCTGGCACAATACTCGCCGAAAGCATTTTCTCAAACAAACTAAATGCTTTTCTAATTGCCCCTTCTTTACAAAGGCCATCAATAACTGTGCTGTAGGAGATCACGTTAGGTGCACACCGCAGCTTAGGCATTTTATGTAACACCATGGCAACAGCCTCACTACTCCTATTCTCATAACAGAGGCCCTTGAGTAGTGGATTGAAGATGCTAGGATCAACTCTCCGCCCACCCTTAATAAACCGCCCGAAAAAAACCAAGCCTAGTTTCGGCCGATTCATTCGGATTCAATAGGAAATCAAGATACAATAGGTGCAGATATCGGGCGAGGCTGAGACCCTTTTTGGTTGGGTCCAGAGGTTAAAAAGTGAAAAGACAGTTGCATGATGGTTGTTTGAGTTCTTCATACGAGTTAAGGCTGTAAAGAGATGATTAAAGGAATAGATGGACGGTGTCGGGCTCTTAGCAGCCAGCAAGCAATCAAAAAATTGAAGAGCATCTTTATAAGTGTGCCTGACCGACAGCGTTCTTTTAAATCTAGTTCCAATTGGCGGATCCCCATGGCTGTGTTGGAAATGGTCACAACTCCCCTTGAAGACACTGTTTGATTTTACAACCTGGCAAGCATGATTTCAATCAGATCAGCTACCATGCTATTAGGCTACAATTGAGTACTGCCAGAATCGATACAATTTAGGTACATGCCTCTAGAATCGATACAGTTTGACCAATATCATAGTTGACGCCTCTCTTAGTTACAAATAAACTTTGGAACACCGGCCTAATTTATGGCCCCAACAAACTAATTACTCATTGTTCTTTAAGAAGAGTATAAAAAAAATATCAACCAGAGATTCAAAATTGACTTTAGAAATTGAAACATGGCCAAGAATATTACAAGTTGTGTGTTTGCTTTTTGTCCAATTTACAAGTTGGTGCTATATTGAGGATCTTAGAAATAATCCCTATATCATATTAAAAAAGTGAGGCATACATGTTTGGTATGAATGGACAAATACCAGAGTCGATGCCTCTCGTAAATTACGACTAAGCATTCTAATACCAGCCTATTTATGTCCCAATAAACTAATTACTCCTACTGGAGATAACTAAACAAAAGAAATCTAAAATTAAACTTAACCTTACAAATTGAAACTGTGGCAGTAGATAGTGTGCATGCACAGTGTAACCAGCAGATGTCAGTACCAAACTTGATCAGCTCAATAGCAAAAGAACCTGATATTGGAGTCCTTTCACTGCAACTGGTACTGTATCTGCTCATAAATAAATTATACTTGTGACCTTCAAACCAAGTTTAGATGACGTGAGATAACATGACCTAGAAAATATTCAAATAAATCAGCTGTATCTAAAGCAATTAAAGAGAGAAGTAGAAATAAGATCTGAGAACTTTTGTATTCATTTTAGCTTATATTTTCAATTACAATAACCTCTATTTAAAGAGTTGTTTAGAGTCTTAGCTAACTAACTAATCTCCTGTTACAAAGCTCTAACAGAAAGCTAACCAACTTCTCTATTACAATGCCTTAACAGAAAACTGTTAGGCCAATCAATTGCTTAACTGAAACTGTTACCAGTATACTCAATCTAACTAATCTGAAGTTGGTGCGCATAACTGGATGGTTACAGTATGCTTGTCAGTATCCCTCAGAATGTTAGATGTATTACTCAGAATGGTACTCTTATTGTATTCTCATTCTTTTATTTTTCGTATTCAATATTACTAAACTGGTTGTTGGTAAATAACCTAAACCAGTATTTCCTTCCTAAATAATCCAGCTTCACTTATAGTTGACAAGGCAAAAGATGCCTTTTGCATGGGCTTTTGCTTCTTATTTCCCACAATTTAGGCTCTAATTCAACTTTCTAAAAAGATACAAGACAAAAGTTTCATACTTACCAATTTATAGGGTTAACAACTGCAATTAATTGGTTTTATGTGTTATATCTCCATTTGGGGAATGAAAGCTAAATTAATTCCAAATGGAAAGGTTCAAACAATTGAATCCATGTACTCTCTTTGGGACAATTTATCAAGCACCTCGTGCACAGTCAGAGGACTCCTAAATTTTACAAGTCAAGTACCAAATAGGGGACCCAGAATTTGAGGATAGGAAAAAAAATCACCATAATCAATCAAGGTGCTAAATTACTGGCTTAAAGTAAGTGGCAGAGGAGAGCAGAGCTGTTACCATGGTTGAGAGAAGAGGCTAAAAGCTTGTTTAGAAAACGTGTAGGAAGCGTAGCCGTCAAAATCTGCTGCTGGAAGTGAGAATATCTTGAGGGACCTTTTCACAAACACTTGATGTGCAAGAGAATTGTATTATACCACTTTGAAAAAGGAAGAGAGGTGAGGTGGAGTAAGAGAGAGAGGCGATGGTGAATTATAATTAGTGAGTAGTGAAAATGTGAAATAGAAAGGGAGAGTAATTGATTGATGTTGTTGCTACTATTACTATTAGTATTAGTGAGAGGTTTGGAGAAGAGAATGTGGCGGCGGTGTGGCGCTGTGAGTAATTTAGTTCAGTAGGGGAAAGTACAGGGGGTAATGGACAAGTATCCTCTCCATTACTGTAAAAGATATTTAAGGGGCCAAAGATGCGACAATTTTTACCTTTGATTTGCGCAGGAGACCATTATCTTCTTTTTGCTTTTGGCTACTTATTATTATTCATTGTACTTGTTAAAAATTTGATTCGTCCAGTTATTAATTTTTTTTGTCAATCAAGTTTTTCAATCATCGCATATAATTATTATTAAGTTTTACTTCATTTTCTTAATTCAAATTAGCCCACTGAAATTTTTAATTAAGATTTCACTATGTAAAACCTTACATTACTGGTTAAAGTCCTCAATTTTGATATTATGTCAATTCAGATAACAAGGAATTTCTTCTCCAATTCTATATAAACTACCCGTCTACCAAATGAAAAATACTGAGTGATCCCAATTGATCCTAGGAAAAATTGATGCTTAGGCAGCTTCTGATTTATATATTAGCTCTATGGCTGACAACAGACGAAAATTCAAAGAAAATAAAGTAAAAAGTAATAAAGATAAAGATACTGAGTGATCTAAATCTAATGAAAAAGTCTGCCGACATTTTTATTAATATCTAAAGTTTAATTCAAATTATTATTTATGCTCAGAATCTGAGCCAATTTCGAAAAATGCCCAAGCCGCCCACAAAATGGCCGGCGTAGGGGGGTAGGAGTAAGCCGGCCATTTTGTGGCTGGCTTACTCGTTTATTTTTTTTAGAGACACTATGAAGAACAAAATAATGAAATCTAACACTGAAAATTTGTATTTTTTATTTAAATTATTTGACAGACTACTTCTTTTGATATATAATTAGCTATTTATACTAAAATACGCTACATTATTTGAAATTATGTTGAATTACACTATATTAAGTTTAATTACACTAAATTACAGTAAATTACGCTAAATTACATATGAATAGAGACGATATCTTCACTGAAAAGGCGAAAAACGACGGCGAAATTTCAAACGGTCATAAAACGGCACTCGAGTGTCCGATTTTAGCAAATGATCACTTTTCGGAAAGCTTGCGAAAATGCACATGCGTCCGTGGCAGCTATGCTGGATTTCGAAATTCAGAATTGCCAAAAATATAATAATTCTAGGGTTAATAATCTAAAATATAATTCCTATTACCATAGTAAGAAGCTCAGGCCTCTACAATGAGCAGCCGTACAGCATTGCCAAACTTGATCAGTTCAATAGCTAAAAAACCCGAGCTGGTGATCCTAGGTTGGAACTTGAACTGTAACCTGCTTATAGAATAATAGTAATCATTATGCTTAAGAGATATGCTTGATCCAACAATGAATATCTTTTATAACTACTAAAAAAATAGTAGCTCAGAACGGTATTCCTAATGTGCTCTCATTCTCCCATTTTTTGCATGTAAGATTACTACATTGGTTGCTGGCTCATATAGTTGACTAGCCTAGCCAAAGGGACTACTAAAAATATAGTAGCTCATAGAATAATAGTAATCATTATGCTTAAGAGATATGCTTGATCCAACAATGAATATCTTTTATAACTACTAAAAAAATAGTAGCACAGAACTGTATTCCTAATGTGCTTTCATTCTCCTATTTTTTGCATGTAAGATTACTAAATTGGTTGCTGGCTCATATAGTTGACTAGCCTAGCCAAAGGGACTGCATTGCAATGCACCCCAATTAAGGACAATCAGTTGTTTGTACAAGTATACATTGGCCAATTTTCGCTCTAACCCAACTTTTTACTGCATAGTAGATAGTCCAACACAATTAGTTACATAATCTTGCAAGCACAATTTCAATCAGATCAGCTACCATGCTATTAGGCTACATTTGGTACTGCCAGATGTCTTTTTTCTGCTATACATTTTAGCATCGTTTTTTTTTAATTTGCGCTTAGGTAGGTATAGCAAAGGGCAGTTGTATAATCAAATTAAGCTCTTCCAGAAGGGCTATTTGGTCATTTGCCAGCCAGGGATATGGTCAATGAGTGATCCAAGGAATCAATAAGTAACAAGAAACTGCAAAACCTTCAATAATAAATCATGCTAAATAGTGAACTCCTATTTACTTCATTAATGTTTTAAGTTCAGTACTCCTATGCCAGACGCTACAGCCATTTAGTAATCTGTATGAAACCAACTTAAACTTCAATGACTGGAGTTTGGTAGTTAATTGGAACTGTTTTTGTTTGCCTTTTGTTCACTTTACACATTGGTTCTATGGTTAAGAATCTAAAATATAATTCCTATTACCATAGTAAGAAGCCCAGGTCTCTTACAATGAGCAGCCGTACAGTATTGCCAAACTTGATCGGTTCAATAACTAAAAAACCCGAGCTGGTGATCCTAGGTTGGAACTTGAACTGTAACCTGCTCATAGAATAATAGTAAATATTATTCTTAAGAGATGTGCTTGATCCAACAAATGAATATCTTTTATTGTATGTGATCTTTTGAAGTATATAGTTTCACCACTATGCATGCAACCTCAAAATAAGTTTAGATCCCAGGTGATAACCACCACAAATCCTAATTACTTTCAGAAATGTAATTAGCTCATACAACTAGTACATAAGCAAATAATACAACTAGTAAGTATAACTACTAAAAAGATAGTAGCTCAGAATGGTATTCTAGTGTGCTCTCATTCTCCTATTTTTTGCATGTATAAGATTACTAAATTGGTTGCTGGCTCATATAGTGGACTAGCCTAGCCAAAAGGATTGCATTGCAATGCACCCCAATTAAGGAAAATCAGTTGTTTGTACAAGTATACATTGGCCAATTTTTGCTCTAACCCAACTTTTTACTGCATAGTAGATTTAATTAGCAGATTTATAGTGTTCATAACTGTAGTCAATTGGTTTTTATGCCATGTACCCAAGCATCTATTTGACAAAAACAGCAAAGGATACTTCCCATGAAAAGATTTGACAAATTGAATTCCAGACTGTAAAATATCTGGACATTTTTTCAAGCAACTTGAATGCACAGTCACCATGATCTACCAAAGTGCTAAATTTCAGGCCTAAATGCGAAAGCACCTAAAGAAATTGGAACAGGAACGAAGAGCACTTACCACAGTTAGAGAGAGCCTAGTCATAGTCTGTTTTGTATAATTTGAAAGAAGAGGCAGAGCGGTTCTTTAGGCAACAAGTATGAAGCGTGGCTACACAAAACTGGTGCTGGGAGCGACAATACTTCTTTGGAGCATTTTGACAAACAGTTAAAGTGCAAGAGAGAGCTGAGAGAGGTGGTGAGCTGAGATTAGAGTGAGTGGTACTTTCGTTCGATTTCAAAACGGCTAGCCCTTCCTTTGATCGGAAATTCGGAATCAGTCAAGAAGGTAAAGCCAATTTTGGTCGCTGGGACCGTGGGATTTAAGGGGGCAGTAGTTCAATTCGATTCACTAGGAAGAGCCTTTTGACTTTTACACTTTTGAGTTTTGACTCACGCAGGCCGGAGACAATAATCGATTTTTGCTGCTTATTATTTCTACTTGGTCGGACATTTGGTTTGGCTGGGTCGAGTTCTTAAAATTTTCGTTCAATTCAGTTTTTTACTTGCTGATATGATAATCTTATCACATATATGCTATTTTAGCTTATTTTAGATTGATTTGTAATAAGCTGAAAAAATTGATGAGATTAAAAATTATATTTTTTTTATATTTATCATGTTGTGTCCATGATTTGCTTAAAGTAATATATACATACATTTAGGTATTGATAAGGCTAATTAATACTTAATGATAAGACTAAGTTAGATGATTATGGATGCAAAAACATTTTCACTCGATTCGTATGACTTAGTAGCTAGATTGATGTATTTCTTTATTTAATTTAATCCCAAAATATTGGTGTTATAGGATGCAAAGATATGGTATATGGATCCCTCTTCTTCTTTGTTTCCACGTGTCAAGGTCAGCTGAGACGAGACCTTTGCCCATGATAGGTTTGAGGATCTCGACAAGAATTCCTTGTTATATGGCAAAGTTACTTATTAGCCTATTTAATCTTTCACAGACAAGAATTCCCCGTTAAACAGCATCACTAACAACACTTTAAGCAAAATTGAGCACTAATTGCACGGTCGCCAAAATACTGCAGTAGACTAATTAGGCCTTGGTTGCTTGTGCGAAGCCAATAAATATCAGTCAGGTACTGACTCAATTAAGCCAGATACCAGTAAATCAACCAAAATTTTCATGTGCCAGCTGAAGTTGTAAATGAGTTTATATCCGAAAGTATCAGATTTTTAGCCTCAATTTCTCAAATAAATTGAGAACTAAATAACATGATTTTTGAAATGAAGATTAATTGAATGACTTAAAAAGTACTAAATTCAAAATACTTGGCAGTGACGGAACTCTGTCGGCCTCTATTACTCTATCTCAAATATCCTAATGCCACTTTGTAAAGTTGCCGCCATCAGTTGTACATTGAAAAGATAGTTAAGTTCATAATATCTAGTTTGTGCGGGGCATTTCAACAAACACCTTGTATGCATAACGAGATAAGAAAAAAAATCCAAAAGCAGATGGATTTTGCAAGCATTCCTTTAACAAAAATTACACAAGACAAGAGGTTTGATTTCATGGTCGATTTAACAACCGAAATTCCAAAGAAAGATAGGCCCTATATCAAGTTAAATCACATAAATGGTTAAGTACGTAGAGCCCTTTCAATAGCTGGTGTCTTTATAGATTCCGTAGAGGCATATACGAGTGTCACTAAGGTAGAAATAATTTGATCTCGCTCTTGATTGCTCAAGGAGTATACCTTTGCGGTATCCAGTTCACCAAGGTAATCGTGCTTGCAACTCCCGATCGGGTCCAGTAGTCTAGTAGTATGGTCGATGCACGGTGTTGTTGGAGGAGATTGGCTATGGAGCGCGGTCGACGAACAAGGCAACCAGCTACTCCGCCCAAGTCTGAGACCGTGGAGTCGACAATAAGGACGAGGGTGCAGTGGCGAGACGAAGGGACAAGAGGGAGGTGGAGGCTTGACGAAGGGAGATGAGCGAGAAGAGGTGAGAGTGGCAAGAGAGGACCTCAGACTGGAGATGGTGAGAGTCGATTCTCAGATCCGCCATGGCGGACTGGAAGGGAGAGAGAGTAGATATAGAAAATTCGTTTTTTATTAATGATTTAAATGGGAGAGAGAGAGAGAGAGCAGATTGATTTAGAAAGTTACGGTTAGATACCGTTAAAATGTGGTTTTAAAGCTGATCGGATCAGCTTGGGTACAAACCGAGTAAAGAAGGTTGGGTATCAAAACCTTTTCTCTAAAGTAATACATACATTTAGGTATTGATAAGGCTAATTAATACTTAATGATAAGACTAAGTTAGATGATTATGGATACCAAAACATTTTCACTCGATTCGTACCGTACTCATTGACACCCCTAATTAAACCTCATTAAAATTAGGACTTAATTTTGCCAATTTTAAATTGAAAGCCCAATGTACTCACCTGGAAGCACCCCTTGTTCATCACTGTGGATTAGGATCAGTTGAAATTCCAAAACCAATGAACAGTAATTCTGAAATCCTTGCAATCCGAATCCAGCCATCGAATTTTTTCCGAAAACGCATCTCGAAATAGCTGATTTTTTCTTACACGCATCTCGGAACAGTTCGACGGCTAGATTCAGATTGCAGAGATTTCAAAATTACTGTTACCGGTCTCAGATTTCAGCAGATGCGCTTCCCATCACTGTTATATATGCAATCACCTCTTGTTAGAAAAAGCAATAATGAACCTGCAGGCTAATCTAATACGGTAAGATTGGCCAATATATATTTCGGTATTGGATTTTATAGTACGTCCTTTTTTATTATGATTTATATATTTTCGTGTTATTATATTATGCTACAATATATTTCAGAAATATTTTCTTTTTCCACTCTTTAAGTTTTATCTTCACATGTAGAGTATGACTTAGTAGCTAGATTGATGTTTTTTTATTTAATTTAATCCCAAAATATATAAAAATGCCATACTTGATTTAAATATGCACAAATTATACTTTTTAATATCACACTGATCAGTAATTTGTAATTCATATTTTAACGGTGGTGATTTGTTATTCCATGTTGTCGTTCCACATTTAATTTTAATTATCTTTTTTAATTCAATGTTTCGATATTTGAATTCCAAATTACAAAAGTTCTGAATTTTTAAAGGGACGATTAAATTTTTGAAATTATTAAATTCAAAATCATGATTCAAAAATGAGGTTATGTATGTAGTTATATATATATGTATCATCATAAGCAAGAATGTGGGTTGGAATTGGCATCGCTTGCAATATGTTTTGTGTTGTAATTGTATGCTCTCTTTTTCCTTGTAGCCCCATCATGTCTAGTTAAATTTTTCTCTCCTTTTGTTCATCTCATTTCAAGTCTTGAGGGGGAGAAATTATAAGTACAAAGAGTTCTGTTCCATTATGTATGTTTGGAAATTGAATGTGGGGCTGGTCTGGTCTTTTCTGTTTGGAGAAAATTTTGAATTTGGTTTTGATATAATAATATGTGAAATGAAATTCCTTATTTTCGATCATATTTGTCATGTTATATGTCAAATTAGGAATAGTCAAGATTTTTGGCTGGAACATGATAGTTTTAAGGATGGATCTACAGTCTAAAAGATCAAATGAATTATTAAGCAAACAAACACTCTCTTCATCTTATTCTGTCTAAAAGATTTAAGTTGGTACATATATGGTACTAATTAAAGCACACAAGCAATCCAGTAGTAAATAAACCATCCCAAAAAAACTAGAAGAAATAACTTAAACAGAACACACATAAATGAACTTTAAGAAATAAAAATAAAGAACAACAGAGAAGGCTAACTGTAACGAAGATCATGAACTCCAAGAGTTTTACAGCTTAAGTTGAACTAACTTTATGAACTTAAGCAATTGATAATTATCTACTACAGATTTCAGTTATAGAGAGGAATTTTATCCCAATATAATTCCAACCCCGAAGGGGTCTTTTGTGGAATGCCCATGTGAACCATCAGCAGCATCACGTGCGTGAGAAGTTCTCCTCCCTGGCTCAATTGCTTGGAATGGTAGTATGTCTTGGAATTAATCGCCGCATAACACAACATCTCCACCCAAACTCTTCTGAGAATGCGCCACCTCCTGTTCTCTGCCAACTCATTTAGCTCCTTTATGATAATGCATACACCACCCAACAAGGCAATTTCTATTGAATCCTCGGGCTCACTTGAATCCTCGGGCACACTTGAATCCAATTTTGATTCTATTTCTCGAATGAGTGCTTCCCTTGCCAATTCTTTTGTAAGCCCCTTTCCCACTGCTTGAAAGATATTTTTGGCTTCAGTATATATGATCTGATATTTTCTTATTGCCTCGATCCCATCTGGCATCATGGATGATTGCATGATTAGAAGGTACATCATGTAGTTTGACATTGTCAAACTAATTTCACGGTCTGAGTGACTGTTATTGTCATTCCTACCATGACCAGTCTCAGGGTTTTCATTCATGGCACCGTGAGTGTGGAAGCAAAGATCCGTGGCAATGTGCCACAATAGAATCATCTCGTCAAATCCCAATATTTGGAGACCTATTTTACTACTGTTAAATGCCTCCTGTTCGAATACTTCCTCTATTTTTAAATCTCTTAACTCTTTCAACTCTTTCAACTCTGACCATTGGTGTGCACCAATCGTCTTGGTCTTAAGCTCTTCATATAAAAGTTCTTTTAGCTTGCATGGCACACGAACAGAGCGAATGTAAATAAAGTTATCCCATAACTCCTCCACCTTAACAGCGCCCAAAATCCGTCTAAATATGGTTTTTCTATCTCTTAGGGAAAAGCTCAACAAGTTGTATTGCCCCATCGAATTTGACCACCGGGGCTTGCCCTTGGAGAAAAAGCACCACATAACTTTGGCAATCCACTTCAGAATCTTTATGAAGCTACTTAGAATCAATCTATTCTTACTGACAAGACATTCCACTCCAAATAACGGGCACTTTGAACGGTGTTTATTTTCTTCACGTGCGACTATCATCCAATCAGAGGTTATGATTAGAAGAATGGAAATCAATTCCATGAAAAGAGCTGAACCAAATAAAATATAAGATATTATGATGTCTGTTTTTGCATAACCTCTTTTCTCACTCTTAAGAAAGAGTACGAAAGAAGAGGCGATCATCCCAAGAGAGATAAATCGCCAGATGCAACCACACAGACCATTGAAAAGAACAGCCTTGGTGTGAAGCACATCGTATAGGAAGGAAAGCTCTATTTCCACAACTTTAAATGCCTTCAATTGACCACAGTTCTGGAAATAGGTTATGCTATGCTCAGAGCGATCTTTGCTGAGCCTGTGGTCTACGACAAAAGGCTTGAATATCTTAAAGAATTCATAGGCCTCAGTTATCTGGTCAACAGTGTTGGAAGGCAATTGCTCTTGGTTTTGCACGTCATATGACTTTCGCAATTGATCCATGCGGGAAGAACGGAGAGCCCAAGTTCTCTCTGAGTACTTCACTAATCCAGCAATGAAAACAAAGAAAGCTGCTACTCGCAGCATGGGAATTGCCACCAAATTAAGCAATACCATAAATGCTATGACAACCTGTATGGCCAATACGAGGAAATGCCTCCACCAGAGCTCGTTATCCTCAATTGAATAGGAAGTGATGGTGTCAGGCCCACCAAGGTGGAGGAGGAGGAAAGGAGCCCAAAAGGCCATCAGGCCAACGTTTTGCCTCCTGAGAAGGTTGCCGAGTGCCAAGATGGCAACATAATCAGCAAACAGGTAAAAGAACCAGAGAACAAGGATTAGGAGCTTTTGGCCAGTGAGTTTTCTCAAGGGAGACAAGAAGACCAGGCCATATTGCAAGCATAGGCTTATCAGCACCAGGATTCTTATTTCCTCAGCATTCCAGAGCCTTGTCAGGAGCATTTTGACGAACAGTTGAAGTTCAAGAGAGAGTTGAGAGAGGAGGTGAGCTGAAGAAAGACAGGAGAATGAGGCGCTGGGAGGTTAATTTAATTAGTTGAGTGGGGGAGAAGTAGATATAGAGTGGTACTTTCGTCCCATTTTAAAACCCTTCCTTTGATCGGAATGAAAGAAGGTGCTTGGTAGTTGGTAGAAGGCTGCGTCGAGTTCATAAAAGATGCTGGAGGAGATTAAGGAGAAGGAATTGAAATAAAGGACTAGTTAGGCTTTTTTAGAAGGATTTGGTGCTGCATTGAAGGATGAGATAATTCCTGTATATTTGAGAAGTAATTCTTTACAAATTTTAAAGCGGAAGAAAAATTCTGTATTGTACGAGAGAGCCAAAATTTGTTATAATTTTCGGAAGTTTTTTAATTTTACAAAGAAGATAATAGTAATACTATTTTTAAAGTGATCACTATTCACGGAAGAGAATGAAGAAATGGGCTACATAATGTATATGTCTAAGCAACAGTTATTATTTATCAATATCTGTACCCCTTATCAGAACATTCCACAGCATTTTTTCCGGTGGAAACCAACCTGGCATGCTGCATATATATATGCCACAAGTAAACCAGTAAAAATAAATATGCTATCTCATTTAGAGTGGAAAAATCGTGTCGTTCCGTGCCGTGCAGTCACTAACACGCCGTAAATTTGATCTCGTGCCATGTCGTGCCGTGACTAAAATGTCAAGGGGTAGTCACAGCACGCGAATGGTCATACCACGTGAGTCACGCCATGTCAAACGTGCCGTGACTCGCGTGACTCACGTGACTATTTGATCATAATTTCGGTTAGTTTATTCAAAATTCACCATTTGTTCAAGATCTAATGGTCCTAATTACACGTGACTCGCGTGACCACATGTTGTGCCGTGCTGTGACTAGATATTGTGCATGACGTGCCGTGTTGTGCCAAATTTTCAAAAGATGGTCACGGCACGAGAATGATCACGGCACGGGACATGCGAGTCACGGCATGTAACTAACACGCGTGCTGTGCCGTTTCGTATCATAATCGTGCTGTTCCGTGACGGAGCCAGCTCCGTCGTGCCATTTTTGATCTCATCTCTACCTGCTTTCTTCAGGTGACCCTACCAAAATTCTTATCTCCCCAAAAGCTGATGTTACCATTGATTCCTTCTTCATTTCCTCCGAATTACCAAGCTCTGGAGAAACCAATCACCTTGTTTTCAGAGGGAAACTGAACTTGTCCTTTCATTATGAAACGGAGAAAATATTGTGCTTTTACTCATGAGTCGTCCCCTTCAAAATCAAAGTGGAATCCACTCACCCAACATTGTGCGCATCAATCAGCTGCCAATTGAAGCATTTATATTCTCTTTACAACCTTTTGTTATGCCTTTCTCATAATACACAAACATTTTATTCTACTTAGACATACATTAAGGTTCCTTTTGTACTTAACCATTAAGATGGAATTATATGAATTGGAGATGAATAATTCTGTAATTACTCAAACACATTTGATGGAAATATGTTGAAAAAAAGGATGAACTGAAATAAAAGAGATATCATGCTTGCAGTTTAATTTTGAACTTGTACTGGAGCAAAAAAGGTTGGTGCCAAACTGGTGTTATAATTTTGGAAAAGTTGGTGTTATATTTTGGAAAGTTGGTGTTATTTTTGAAATCCTTGATGGAAGTAGTTTCACTGAGTTTAATTTTTTATACCATTTTAAAGAATGAAAATATCCTTTTATTTCAATTTGTTATGTTTATCATTTTGTACTTTTCAGTGTTGAGATAGAAACCCACATATTAAGTTAATTTAATTATTTTTTTTTTGTAAACTGTAAACATTCTTAAGAAGTACCTTGGTTATTGTTTTTCTTGGCAGTGTCAAAGGAAAGCAGGTTGATTGCATGGAGAGGGACTACTCAGACACTCGAATGGATCGATGATTTAGATTTCACATTAGTGTCAGCTGCAGGAATTTTGGGGCCCGCACCTGATGGTGGTGATCCGATGGGTCATAGAGGCTGGTTGTCGATATACACGTCAGAAAATGAGCAGTCAAAGTACAACAAAGTGAGCGCGAGAGAGCAGGTACGTATTATGTTTGACTTCCTCTTCTATTTTTCCTGATATATTTTGAAGGGATAATTGTATGTTCTCATGCTGAATAAGCTCATGTCAGGGTTATTCTTTTTATACCTATGCTCTGAATAACAAATGCTGAGTTCCATAAAACTATAAATTAATGATTCATTTAACCGGAATTTGTGGCTACTAGAGTGTTTTGCTAGCTATCAGAGGTAAAGTCAGGTTAATTCCACTGTAAGTATCCAAGAAAGCAACATAAGACTTATTGAGGCTCATACTAATCTTCATGTGTAGAAGTAGCAACACACATTCATACAACACAAAAGCAAATACAACCTTGCAGTTTCATGGTGAAAAGCGTAACTTCACCCATAAACAGTGCATTTCTAAGCATGCAAAGAAAGTCTCTTCATGTCTCTTTATCTATGGCATGACTTCTTATATTTCAACCTAAGAAATATTTTTAATTTTCATGTTGATGTAGGTCTTAACAGAAATACAAAAGCTAGTTAACGAGTACAAGGATGAAGAAATTAGCATAACTCTCAAAGGTCACAGCCTCGGTGCCTGCTTTGCAACTCTAAATGCCATTGACATAGCATCAAATCACCACAATAAATGCCATCGCTCATACTCCACAGCCACTTCGATCACAGCCATAGTATTTGCGAGCCCTAAGGTCGGCGATTCCACTTTCAAGAATCTCTTTTCTAGCAAGCAAAACCTCAAGCTACTACGAGTGCGTAATGAACCCGACTTGATTCCAACTTACCCGTTTGTTGGATACATTGAAGTGGCGTAGAATTACTCGTAGATACACAAAAATGGTCATACTTAAAAAGTACGGGCAATATGACGATGTGGCATAATTTGGAGGGATACATGCATGCAGTTGCTGGTGTACAAGGGAAGAGGGGAGGGTTTCACCTAGAAGTCGATCGAGATGTAGCACTTGTCAACAAAACAATGGATGCTTTGAAGGATGATTATCAGGTACGGGTTTCTTGGAGAATTTGACAGAACAAGGGTATGGTTAAGGGAGTAGATGGGCATTGGAAGTTAGTAGATCATGAAGAAGATGATGATGATGCATATATATGATGGTTGATATATTGTTGATGGTTGATAATTGCGTGTCATACAATGTAGATGGAGAAATATATTTGTGTGAAATGTTTGGCAGTTCTTCTTGCCTATTATAAATATTTGTTTGAGAAAAAATGTGGTTCCATTGCTGGTGTACAAGCACATACTAATAAATAATAAAACTACTCCCTGATGAGTCAGCACTATATATTTTGTAAACCATTTAATTGAGCTAGACTAATTTCATCTTAAAATCAAGCGTATACTTCAACAAGTAAGAAAATACATATGAAATAAGTATCTAATGATCTACAAACTTTGATCTTATTAAATATTTTAAATTTTAAGGCCCGTAGTATTATGGGAGTGTATATATTTTTTTCTTCCTAATTTACATGATGAGATTGTATGTTTTGAAATAGGCGGAAGAATTAAAACACTTTTGTCTAGTGTTCAGCGGATTTTGAACTTTGAAAATAGAGAGAGAGACTCAGCAGGGGGACCCACGATCAGACTCTCTTTTTAACCGAATTCAGTGAGAGAGAGAGAGAGAGAGAGAGAGAAATGGTAGCAGCTAGCGCGCCATCAGTTGAATGCACCAAGTTAATTATGTTTCTTAAATTGCAAGGGCTTTGATGTTCAATCATAGTTGAGTCGTCCTTTTTCTTGATATGGAAGGATTTGAGTAGAGATTCACAAAAAAACTTAATCATTGCCATTGATTACAGCATTCCTAATTGAATTGTCATGGGAAATGTAAATGGAGATTAAATTTTACATTTTTTTAAATATTATTATTTTAGTTAGGTAAAAAGTTCACTGCTTCGAATGATCCAGACAATGGAGGACTTTTGAATCCTAACTTTTCAGAAGCAGTGAACTATCAACCCAGACAAAGGACTTTTATTCAATCCTCACTTTTACTTGTCTCCTCAGATTTGTTCTCAGTCGAGTCAAAAATGACAGCTATCTGATACAATTTTATAGGATATTACTAGAGTAAGCATATGTAAAAATAATATCAAGCATATGTAAAAGTAATATCAAGTATTCAACCCATACACTGAAACAAATCTTCCATTTCATAGGCATATTGCTTGTGAATTACTGAATTATCCATTGAAATTGATTTGTACGCAAGATTAAATAAGTCAAAAAAAATTAAGCGATATGATAGTGGTATGAAACTACATATTTATGTAATCATGTATCACTTGATCCATTCCTAATGGGTATTAAAATAATCAGAGTGGGTTTTTAAGTTCTGTACCACAGAATCCGAGGTCCAAATATCAAATCATTTACAATGACTTTAAAGACATATTGAGTCTTTTAAACAACAGTTTGTACCCATATAACCAAACCCCTATCTTTTCAGAAAACCATGATCACTACTTGGACCATATGATTTCAATCAAAGAGTACAACATATTAAATAACTGTAATCAAAATATAAGTCAGAAGTTCAGAACTAACAATAACATTGATAATTCAGCCTCAATTTAGGCTACTTACAAGAACATTGGACCCAAGGTAGAGGCAAAGTATGAAGGACAAAAGCTTAATTTGGTTTCGAATGATATTTCAATTTTGTGGACAATCATTTCCCCAATTCAATAGTCTCCCAGTTTTCTCGAGTGGATATTAATTGCTAAAACCTTTGTCAAAATTGAGGAAGATTTGCATGGTACAAAATTTGAAATTAGAATTCAAAAGTTAGTGCAAGTTGACTCCCCAAACACCAGCTTTATACGGCTTAAGATTAAGGGCCAGTAGTGGAGTAGCTGCTAGGTACTGGTACATTAATTGTACCTGGTAAGTACTTGATCAGCAAGTTGGATGCAGCACGACAGCAAGTAAAAAATCAATGAAATCACACATAAAAATAACACGAAATGCAGAATGAGCAAATAAAACATTACAAATTATAACAGAAAAGAACAGTGAAATAAAAAAAAGGAATTCATCCAGAATAAGAGAAATATTCAGAAAGGCAGTACAAAAGCTTCAGCTAATGGCGCAACAAGCTGCCCAAAGCATAATAATTGATTATCTACATTAAAAAAAGCCATCTTAAACCCGATTTGGCACATCAATCATTTGTCTTACCACTTGTCTGCTCCATCAGATCTCTCGCATCATCATCTCGTCCCATTTTCAAAAGCAGTTCTAATACTGGTGCAGAGGCAGCTAAATCGGGTTTCACCCCTTCTCGCTTCATTCTGTTCAGAGCACACATAGCCTCATCTACTTTACTCTTCTTAGCATATGCTTTTAGCAAGGAAGTGTAAGTTGAGAGATCTGGCGCTAAATGATTGAGATGCATTCTATCTAGGACATTCATCACATCATCAATATTACCATCATTTACATAGCCAAGAAGTAAAAATCGATATGACACAACACTTGGTTTTATACCTTCCCTTACCATTAAGTCAAGTAACTTTTCAGCTTCCTTGCTTTGCCCTTGTTTGCACAAAGAATCCATTATTGATCCATAAGTAACCTCATATGGCAAAAAGCCTCGATCAATCATATCCTTGAAAACTCTAATCGACTCTTTCCAACAGCCTAGCTTAGAATATCCATTTATAACAGTATTATATGTGATAAGATCAGGTGTGACACCTTTATCAAGCATATGATACAGTAGTTTCTCTGCCCCGTCAGTTTCCCCCTCTTGCAAAGCGAATCCATAATTATATTGCATGTCACGGTGTCAGGCGGTATTCCCTTTGAAACCATCTCATTCAGTAACTCCTTTGCCTTTTCTAGTTTGTTCATCTTGCAGAGCCCATCTATAAGAGTACTATAGGTAAAAACATCAGGATGCTTAGCTCTAGAAACCATAATACAAAGCAACTCCTCTGCCTTTCCAATTGCCCCCTCCTTACATAGTGCATATATGATGGTATTATAGGTCACAACATCAGGATCATGCCCTTTAGAAACCATGGACTGAAGCAATTTCACTGCCTTGTCGAATAGCCCTTTCTTGCACAACCCATCCACGAGAGCAGTATAGGTCACAACATCAGGTCGAATTCCCTGAGAAACCATGTAGCACAACACTTCCTGTGCCTTCTCAGTTTCTCCTTCCTTGCACAGGCCATTAATCAGTGAGCTGTACATAACAACATTTGGCACAATACCCTCTGAAAGCATTCGCTCAAACAAACTAAATGCTTTACTAACTGTGCCTTCTTTACAAAGACCATCAATAACAGTGCTGTAGGACATCACGTTAGGTGTGCACCGCAGCTGAGGCATTTTATGTAACACCATGGCAACAGCCTCACTAATCCTATTCTCATAACAGGGGCCCTTGAGTAGTGGATTGAAGATTCTAGCATCAGCTCTCTGCCTGCCCTTAATAAACCGTCCCAAGAAAACCAAGCCTAGTTTCGGCTGATTCATTCGGATACAGTAGGAAATCAAGATACAATAGGTGCAGATATCAGGTGAGGCTGAGACACTTTTAGGTTGGGTCCAGCGGTTAAACAGAGAAAAGACAGTTACATAATGGTTGTTTGAGTTCTTCATACGAGTTAAGGCTGTAAAGAGATGATTAAAGGAATAGATGGACGGTGCCGGGCTCTTAGCAGCCAGCAAGCGATCAAAAAATTGAAGAGCATCTTTAATAGTAAGAGTGCCTGACCGATAACGTTCTTTGACAAGTAATTCCAGTTGGCGGGTCCCAATGGCCATGGGATGAAATGGTTACAACTTCACCTTTTGTGCTATACTCTTCCAGAAGGGCTTTTTGGTCAATGAGTTATCCAAGGAATCAAGAAGCAACAAAAGACTGCAAAACCATCAAAATACAAATTATGCTAAATACAGCAAAAGGCTAAAGAGAGAACTCATATTTACTTCATTAATGTTTTTCAGTTCAGTACTCCTATACCAGTTGTTACTGAGCCTGTAGTAATCTGTATCAAACCAACTTAAACTTTTAAGGACCAGAGTTTAGTTGTCAATTGGGACTGTTTTCGTTTGCTTTTTGTTCACTTTACACATTGGTTCTAGGGTTAATAATCTAAAATATAATTCCTATTACCATAGTAAGAAGCTCAGGCCTCTACAATGAGCAGCCGTACAGCATTGCCAAACTTGATCAGTTCAATAGCTAAAAAACCCGAGCTGGTGATCCTAGGTTGGAACTTGAACTGTAACCTGCTCATAGAACAATAGTAATCATTATGCTGAAGAGATATGCTTGATCCAACAATGAATATCTTTTATAACTACTAAAAAAATAGTAGCTCAGAACGGTATTCCTAATGTGCTCTCATTCTCCTATTTTTTGCATGTAAGATTACTAATTGGTTGCTGGCTCATATAGTTGACTAGCCTAGCCAAAGGGACTACTTAAAAAATAGTAGCTCATAGAATAATAGTAATCATTATGCTTAAGAGATATGCTTGATCCAACAATGAATATCTTTTATAACTACTAAAAAAATAGTAGCTCAGAACTGTATTCCTAATGTGCTCTCATTCTCCTATTTTTTGCATGTAAGATTACTAAATTGGTTGCTGGCTCATATAGTTGACTAGCCTAGCCAAACGGATTGCATTGCAATGCACCCCAATTAAGGAAAATCAGTTGTTTGTACAAGTATACATTGGCCAATTTTCGCTCTAACCCAACTTTTTACTGCATAGTAGATGATGATGCTTAATTACCAGATTTATAGTGTTCATAACTGTAGTCAATTGGTTTTTATGCCGTGTACCCAAGCATCTATTAGACAAAAACAGCCAAGGATACTTCCCATGAAAAGATTTGACAAATTGAATTCCAGACTGTAAAATATCTGGACATTTTTTCAAGCAACTTGAATGCACAGTCACCACGATCTACCAAAGTACTAAATTTCAGGCCTAAATGCAAAGCACCTAAAGAAATTGGAACAGGAACGAAGAGCACTTACCACAGTTAGAGAGAGCCTAGTCATAGTCTGTTTTGTATAATTTGAAAGAAGATCAGGCAGAGCGGTTCTTTAGGCAACAAGTATGAAGCGTGGCTACACAAAACTGGTGCTGGGAGCGACAATACTTCTCAGGAGCATTTTGGCAAACAGTTAAAGTGCAAGAGAGAGTTGAGAGAGGCGGTGAGCTGAGATTAGAGTGGTACTTTCGTCCGATTTCAAAACGGCTAGCCCTTCCTTTGATCGGAAATTCGGAATCAGACAAGAAGGTAAAGCCAATTTTGGTCGCTGGGACCGTGGGATTTAAGGGGGCAGTTGTTCAATTCGATTTTTGCTGCTTATTATTTCTACTTGGTCGGACATTTGGTTTGGTGGGGTCGAGTTCTTAAAATTTTCGTTCAATTCAGTTTTTTACTTATTGATATGATGATCTTATCAAATTCTAACTGTTTCTCTTAATTCAAATGAGCCCTATAAAATTATTAATTAGGACTTTACTTTGTAATATCTTATATCCTAAAAGTTGTCAATTTTGATATTTTGTCAATTATTAGTTGACTAATTAAAATATCAATTTCAACCAATTCCAAAATATATGGAAAAATTATCCGAAAAAATTAAAGACTTTGACTGAAGATTATAAAATAATTGAGGAGCTTAATTGAACAAAAATTCATAAACTTGATTCAAATAATGTTGATATTTTTACCCGCCAATTGAATAACCCACATTGCTTTTTGTTAATTTCAGCTTAGAAAGGAATTAAAGTTTGATCTTTCTGTTTTATTTGATAAATAACACTTAAGTATTTCTTTGTTTTAATCTGTAATTGATGTCTAATCACATATATGCTATTTTAGCTTATTTTAGATTGATTTGTAATAAGATGAAAAAATTGATGGGATTAAAAATTATATTTTTTTATATTTATCATGTTGTGTACATGATTTGCTTAAAGTAATACATACATTTAGGTACTGATAAGGCTAATTAATACTTAATGATAAGACTAAGTTAGATGATTATGGATACAAAAGCATTTTCACTCGATTCGTACCGTACTCATTGACACCCCCTAATTAAACCTCATTAAAATTAAGGCTTTATTTTGCCAATTTTAAATTGAAAGTCCAATGTACTCACCCCTTGTTCATCACTGTTATATATGCAATCACCTCTTATTTGAAAAAGCAATAATGAACCAGGCTAATTTAATACGGTAAGATTGGCCAATATATATTTCGTCATTGGGTTTTATAGTAGGTCCTTTTTATTATGATTTATTTTCGTGTTATTATATTATGCTACAATATATATTTCAGTGATATTTTCTTTTTCCACTCTTTAAGTTTTATCTTCACATGTAGAGTATGACTTTGTAGCTAGATTGATGTTTTTTTTATTTAATTTAATCCCAAAATATATAAAAATTCCATACTTGATTTAAATATGCACAAATTATACTTTTTAATATCACACTGATCAGTGATTTGTAATTCATATTTTAACGGTGGTGATTTGTTATTCCATGTTGTCGTTCCACATTTAATTTTAATTATCTTTTTTAATTCAATGTTTCGATATTTGAATTCCAAATTACAAAAGTTTTGAATTTTTAAAGGGACGATTAAATGTTTGAAATTTTTAAATTCAAAATCATGATTCAAAAATGAGGTTATGTACGTAGTTATATATGTATCATCATAAGCAAGAATATGGGTTGGAATTGGCATCCCTTGCAATATGTTTTGTGTTGTAATTGTATGCTCTCTTTTTCCTTTTAGCCCCATCATGTCCAGTTTTATTTTTCTCTCCTTTTGTTCATCTCATTTCAAGTCTTGAGGGGGAGAAATTATAAGTACAAAGGGTTCTGTTCCATTATGTATGTTTGGAAATTGAATGTGGGGCTGGTCTGATCTTTTCTGTTTGGAAAAAATTTTGAATTTGGTTTTGATCTAATAATATGTGAAATGAAATTCCTTATTTTCGATCATATTTGTCATGTTATATGTCAAATTAGGAATAGTCAAGATTTTTTGCTGGAACATTATCGTTTTAAGGATGGATCTACAGTCTAAAAGATCAAATGAATTATTAAGCAAACAAACACTCTCTTCATCTTATTCTGTCTAAAAGATTTAAGTTGGTACATATATGGTACTAATTAAAGCACACAAGCAATCCAGTAGTAAATAAAACATCCCACAAAAACTAGAAGAAATAACTTAAACAGAACACACAGAAATGAACTTAAAAAAATAAAAATAAAGAACAACAGAGAAAGCTAGCTGTAACGAAGATCATGAACTCCAAGAGTTTTACAGCTTAAGTTGAACTAACTTTATGAACTTAAGCAATTGATAATTATCTACTACAGATTTCAGTTATAGAGAGGCATTTTATCGGCCAACAGCGAAGGGGTCTTTTGTGGAATGCCCATGTGAACCATCAGCAGCATCACGTGCGTGAGAAGTTCTCCTCCCTGGCTCAATTGCTTGGAATGGTAGTATGTCTTGCAATTAATCGCCGCATAGCACAACAACTCCACCCAAACTCTTTTGAGAAGGCGCCACCTCTTGTTCTCTGCCAACCCATTTAGCTTCCTTACGAGGTGGCATGCTTCCATCAACACGGCATTTTCTAATATTGATTCCTCGGACTCTCCTGTATTATATTTTACTTGTCCAATGAGTGCTTCCCTCGCCAATTCTTCTGTAAGCCCCTCTCCCACTGCTTGAAAGATATTTTTGGCTTTACTATATATGATCTGATATTTTCTTATTGCCTCAATCCCATCTGGCATCATGGATGATTGCATGATTAGAAGGTACATCATGTAGTTTGACATTATCAAACTAATTTCACGGTCTGAGTGACTGTTATTGTCATTCCTACCATGACTAGTGTCAGGGTTTTCATTCATAGAACCATGATTGTGGAAGCAAAGATCCGTGGCAATGTGCCACAATAGAATCATCTCGTCAAATCCAAATCTATCGAGGTCTAATCCATAGTTAAATTCCTCCTGCTGCAATACTTCATTTGATTTCAAATCTCTTAATCTCAACTGTACTGTCCATTGGTATACATCACCCCTCGTCTTGGTCTTAAGCTCTTCAAATAAAAGCTCTTTTAGCTCGCATGGCACACGAACAGAACTAATGTAAATAAAGTTATCCCATAACTCCTTCACCTTAACAGCGTCCAAAATCCATCTAAATATGGTTTTTTTATCTCTCAGGGAAAAGCTCAACAAGCTGTATTGCCCCATCGTGTTTGACCATCGGGGCTTGCCCTTGGGGAAAAAGCACGACATAACTTTGGCAATATTAACTGCCAGATTCTTTATGAAACAGTGTCTCTTTTCTTTAAGTGCGATTATCATCCAATCAGAGGTTATGATTAGAAGAAGGGAAATCAATTCCATGAAAACAGCAGAACCAAATAAAATATAAGATATTATGATGTCTGCTTTTTCATAACCACTTTTCCCGCTCTTAAGAAAGAGTACAAAAGTCGAGGCGATCATCCCAAGAGAGATAAATCGCCAGATGCAACCACGCAGACCATTGAAAACAACAGCCTTGGTGTGAAGCACATCGTATAGGAAGGAAAGCTCTATTTCCACCATTTTAAATGCCTTCCATACATCACAGTTCTGGAAATAGGTTTTGCTTTGCATATAGTGATATGTGCTGACCCTGTGGTCTACCAGAAAAGGCTTGTATATCTTATAGAATTCATAGGCCTCAGTTATCTGGTCTGTTTCATCAATATTACCTGGGGCAACAGTGTTGGAAGGCAATTGCTCTTGGTTTTGCACATCATATGACTTTCGCAATTGACCCATGCGGGAAGAACAGAGAGCCCAAGTTCTCTCTGAGTACTTGACTAATCCAGCAATGAAAACAAAGAAAGCTGCTACTCGCAGCATGGGAATTGCCACCAAATTAAGCAATACCATAAATGCTATGACAACCTGTACGGCCAATCCGAGAAAATGCCTCCACCAGAGCTGGTTATCCTCGATTGAATATGAAGTGATGGTGTCAGGCCCACCAAGGTGGAGGAGGAGGAAAGGAGCCCAAAAGGCCATCATGCCTACGTTTTGCCTCCTGAGAAGGTTGCCGAGTGCCAAGATGGCAACGTAATCAGCAAACAGGTAAAAGAACCAGAGAACAAGGATTAGGAGCTTTTGGCCAGTGCGTTTTCTCAAGGGAGACAAGAAGACCAGGCCATATTGCAAGCATAGGCTTAGCAGCACCAGGATTCTTATTTCCTCAGCATTCCAGAGCCTTTTCAAACTCTCTTGTATAATTGGCATTGTGGAACCTTTTTTTCACAAAGAAGAGAGAGGTTTCAGTTAGGGGTGTCAATGGATACGGTACCGGTTGGATGGAGCATTTTCATATCCATACTCTATGCTTATTCATTAAATTTTGGTGTTTACTTATAATCTATCCCCCGTTAAGATAATGGATAATTATCGAATAAAATAATAGTTCATATAATTTAACCTAAAATATAACAAATAAATAAATATATTAAACACATCATGTACGTAATATCATAAAATATAAAAATAATAATTTTTTATTCCATTAGATTAAAAATTAAAAATTATTAATCAAATATAACGATATAAAATGTTATATAATTCCATTTTGTCATAAGTTAGTAATTAAGAAACAATATTAAATGTTGTATAAATCAATCTAATTAAAATAATAATTAATTATAATTAATTATATGTATAAATAAAAAATATCATATATAATTTAAAATTTATCAATTACTCTATATGGTAACGGGTCCGAAATTGCTCTTACCCATACCATTATTTGATAAGCTAATAATTTTTTTTTCTTACCTATAACAATATCTGTTAAGTTAACGAACTTTTTTTTTAACCATACTTACCATATCGTATATGATACGAGTCGGGTAAATGGTTAAAAGGGATTCATTAATTGACGCTTCCTAGTTTCCGTTCTGAAGCATATAACTATACATGTTTGCATGATTTATACATGTGCATGCTTTGCTTGGTTGAATTAACTGGTTGTAAAGAGAAGCGACTGCGCACTGGCAAAGGAAATTCGATGTATGGCTATTAAATTAATTATGAAAAATATAATCTTAGCAATTCAACAATGAATATTGAACTCTTTTTTCTTTTTTTGAGATGAATAATAAGGTCAAGCCATCCAACTTTAAATTTGCAGTCAAACCAATGGTGAGTGGTTTTATTATTATAGCTTCAGTTGCCAGTTGGTCAATTAATAGAAATTAGAAGGAAAAGCCAACTACAGGATTCAAAATGAAAATATTCCCTTTTAAATAGGAGCAGTGCTTAATATCAATATATACATTAATTATACAATGCTTACTTGAAAGCTCTTTGAGGTGCTCCATAGACGAGGTCAGCTCTGAGATTCTTGTGCCGAAGAATTAAATCCAGAATGAGATGGTTGTAGATGGTAATGACATTGGAAGAACTAACTCTCCTAGAGGATCTCTTATTTGAACCCAAGGGGGTATTGTATTCTTTCCTTCCATATAAAGAAAAGTAGGGTTTATATATGCTTCTTACTTTCACTGTTAGTTTCCATTATGTGTGCCATATTCCAATTCAAAAATTATATTCATAAATTGTTTTCTATATTATAGTCTCACAAAAATGAATGTTTATGTATTATCTTTGAAAATGAAAGACCTATATTTATTTAATATCAGATTTTCTGTATTAATATCTTGTCTACAAAAATTAATATTATATAGTGTTTGGTCTTACTAATTATATTATATATTCATCACTAAAAATTAATATTATAAAAAAAATTACTACAAAGATGCGTCTGATTTATCAATTAACATTTTTTACGGGATATATATGAGACATGAGAAATGTTTTGAACTGGACACGTCCATTCAATATTTCACTACCCAACAAGATTAATTAATATACTTATTCAAAATTAATCGATATAAATAAATTTGGACGCTCATCATTTTCAATGTTTAGAGTAGATTATACAAAAGGTCCTTAAAGAGTTATTTATTTAGTATATTTAATTCTTAAAGGTTCTAATGTGTCATTTTTATGCTTTGTTCAAAGGTGTGGTCAAATTGAACTTTAATTGGTGTAAAGTGGAAACTATATATATTCCAACAAAATCGGATATGTTCTTGGCTTGAACTGATTATTATATCCTTTCGCTCCATGCACATGTGCGCACTTAGCTTTCACAAGCATGCATCTTTTTTTTTTTTCATTTTAAGTAGCTCTATTGTCGGGTCTGTAAATTAAACCCGTTATATTTATGAGCGCAGTCACATGCTTCGTGTGTTGTTCGTTAAATCCATCAAATGTCTGATTATTTATTTTAGTGGTGGCAAAAACTTTTTTTGATCCGAATCAATCTTAGACGATTTAAAATTGAACAAGATGAAACTAGATTCCACCTCAAATCCGAATTGAGTCAAGGCGAACAACATAAAATTCGACCGATTCAAAACTGAACGATTCAAAATCCAGGACAATCTAAAGTCAAGTCAGATAACCGAAATCCGATTTGAGCAAACCAAAATGGTCCTAAATTCAACTTTAGGTGTATTTGGAGCCAATGTGATAGATATTGGACTTAAGTTCACCAAACTCTCTTGATGAGCCTAGCACACGCTAGTTTCACCCGTGTATTTGTAAATTATGTAGGGTACTTGCTCAATTAATTTGTATTTAAAAGTTGGTATTGTTGTTGTATATATTCATCAATATTGCGATGTCCCTTAATACTATTATGATGTATCTTGCCTTGTCCATGAATTTGGAATTGTTATCATCTGATTTCATTCCACTTGGTTGCAGCTGGTGTGCCTCTAGTGAAGTTATGCATGTAGTTATGCATCATAAACAAGTCTGGCTATTTTTTTTTTTAAAAAATCACAAAAAATATTGTGAGAAGTTTAGTTTTGACCTGTACTACCTATGTGGGTCGGATATTTTTTTACTGAAGCTTGTTTTGTACTAAAAATAAGAAAAAAAAATTGAAAAAATTATATTAAGGAAAAAAGAATATTGCAAAATTTAATTACACTTATAAGTTTATCATGCTCAAGATCCTGAACTAAATTATGCAAAATTATGCAGTAGGTCATTCAACCCATAGTAATATACTAATATTTAAGGGCTTAATTTCCAAAGGAAAATATTATGAATTAGTGAGGAAATAGAAGTATACTATCAACCCAGACAATGGAGGACTTTTCATCCAGTTCTATTGAATCCTCACTTTTACTTCTCCTCAGAATTGTTCTCAGTCGAGTCAAAAATGACAGCTATTTGATATAATTTTATAGAATATTACTAGAGTAAGCATATGTAAAAATAATATCAAGCGTTGTGCAAAACGGATTAATCAAACTGAAACAAATCTTCCATTTCATAGGCATATTAATCAGTGAGTTGTACGTAACAACATCTGGCACAATACCCATTGAAAGTATTCGCTCAAACAAACTAAATGCTTTACAAATTGCACCTTCTTTACATAGGCTGTCAATCAGTGAGTTGTATGTGACAACATCTGCCACAACGCCCTCTGAAAGCATTCGCTCAAACAAACTAAATGCTTTATTAATTGCGTCTTCTTTACAAACACCGTCAATCAGTGAGCTGTATGTCACTACATTTGGCACAATACCCGCTGAAAGCATTTTCTCAAACAAACTAAATGCTTTACTAATTGCGCCTTCTTTACAAAGGCCATCAATAACTGTGCTGTAGGAGATCACATCAGGTGCACACCGCAGCTTAGGCATTTTATGTAACACCGTGGCAACAGCCTCACTACTCCTATTCTCAGAACAGAGGCCCTTGAGTAGTGGATTGAAGATGCTAGGATCAACTCTCTGCCCACCCTTAATAAACCGCCCCAAGAAAACCAAGCCTAGTTTCGGCCGATTCATTCGGATACAATAGGAAATCAAGATACAATAGGTGCAGATATCAAGCGAGACTGAGACCCTTTTAGGTTGGGTCCAGCGGTTAAAAAGTGAAAAGACAGTTGCATAATGGTTGTTTGAGTTCTTCATACGAGTTAAGGCTGTAAAGAGATGATTAAAGGAATAGATGGACGGTGTCAGGCTCTTTGCTGCCAGCAAGCGATAAAAAAATTGAAGAGCATCTTTATTAGTAAGTGTGCCTGACCGACAACGGTCTTTTAAAGCTAGTTCCAATTGGCGGATCCCCATGGCTGTGTTGGAAATGGTCACAACTCCCCTTGAAGACACTGTTTGATTTTACAACCTGGCAAGCATGATTTCAATCATATCAGCTACCATGCTATTAGGCTACAATAAGGTACTGCCAGAATCGATACAATTTAGGTACAGGCCTCTAGAATCGATACAGTTTGACCAATATCAGAGTTGATGCCTCTCATAGTTACAAATAAACTTTGGAACACCGGCCTAATTTATGGCCCCAACAAACTAATTACTCATTATTCTTTAAGAAGAGAATAAAAAAAATATCAACCTGGCAAGCACGATTTTAATCAGATCAGCTACCATGCTATTAGGCTACAATTAGGTACTGCCAGAATCGATACAATTTGACCAATATCAGAGTTGATGCCTCTCATAGTTACAAATAAACTTTGGAACACCAGCCTAATTTATGGCCCCAACAAACTAATTACTCATTATTCTTTAAGAAGAGAATAAAAAAAATATCAACCAGAGATTCAAAATTGACTTTAGAAATTGAAACATGGACAAGAATATTACAAGTTGTCTGTTGCTTTTTGTCCAATTTACAAGTTGGTACTATATTGAGGATCTTAGAAATAATTCCTATATCATATTAAAAAAGTGAGGCATACATGTTTGGTATGACTGGACAAATACCAGAGTCGATGCCTCTCGTAAATTACGACTAAGCATTCTAATACCAGCCTATTTATGTCCCAATAAACTAATTACTCCTACTGGAGATAACTAAACAAAAGAAATCTAAAATTAAACTTAACCTTACAAATTGAAACTGTGGCAGTAGATAGTGTGCATGCACAGTGGTAACCAGCAGATGCCAGTACCAAACTGGATCAGCGCAATAGCAAAAGAACCTGATATTGGAGTCCTTGACTGCAACTGGTACTGTATCTGCTCATAAATAAATTATGCTTGTGACCTTCAAACCAAGTTTAGATGCTGTGAGATAACATGCACTAGAAAATATTCAAATAAATCAGATGTATCTAAAGCAATTAAAGAGAGAAGTAGAAATAAGATCTGAGAAGAGGCTGAATTACTGGCTTAAAGTAAGTGGCAGAGGAGAGCACAGCTGTTACCATGGTTGAGAGAAGAGGTTGAAAGCTTGTTTAGAAAACGTGTACGAAGCGTAGCCGTCAAAATCTGCTGCTGGAAGTGAGAATATCTCTGAGGGACATTTTCACAAACACTTGATGTGCAAGAGAATTGTATTATACCACTTCGAAAAAGGAAGAGAGGAGAGGTGGGGTAAGAGAGAGAGGCGATGGTGAAATATGATTAGTGAGTAGTGAAATAGAAAGGGAGAGCAATTGATTGATGTTGTTGCTTACTATTACTATTAGTATTAGTGAGAGGTTTGGAGAAGAGAATGTGGCGGCGGTGTGGCGCTGTGAGTAATTTAGTTCAGTAGGGGAGAAGTAGAGGGGGTAATGGACAAGTATCCTCTCCATTACTGTAAAAGATGATTTAAGGGGACCATTATCTTCTTTTTGCTTTTGGCTACTTATTATTATTCATTCTACTTGTTAAAAATGTGATTCGTCCGGTTATTAATTTTTTTTTGTCAATCAAGTTTTTCAATCATCGCATATAATTATTATTAAGTTTTACTTCATTTTCTTAATTCAAATTAGCCCACTGAAATTTTTAATTAAGATTTCACTATGTAAAACCTTACATTACTGGTTAAAGTCCTCAATTTTGATATTATGTCAATTCAGATAATAAGGAATTTCTTCTCCAATTCTATATAAACTACCCGTCTACCAAATGAAAAACACTGAGTGATCTCAATTGATCCTAGGAAAAATTGATGCTTAGGCAGCTTCTGATTTATATATTAGCTCTAAGGCTGAAAACATACGAAATTTTTTTTTTTAAGGTCAGTTGGCAAGGAGCCGATATATTAATAATGAAAAAGTTATTTACAATCTCCCCACGGGAGTCTCACATTCTCAAGCTTTACATCAACTAGTAAAAAGAATGCTCAAAAGTACAGTAAATGATCTAGCCTGATCGCTAGTGCCCATTCTTCCTGTGACTAGCCTCCTACTAGCAATTGGCTTCCCATAGCATAAGTTCTTGTGCTGCTTCATTTATTAATTGATGCACTTGCTTGCGTTTTTGGGAAAAAATCCGCTGATTTCTTTCCTTCCACAACGTCCATAGTCCTGCTGCCCAAGCTCCATCCCAGTGTTTTTTCCCCATGTCTGATAATGTTCTTCTATGGTTCCACCAAGTGTTTACAATAGATGTGTAAATGGGTGGAGCCGTAATGTTCACCGTGGCCCAGAAGCCTCTCCAAAAAGATTTTTCCACCACACAACCAATGAACAGGTGGTCCCTCGATTCCAGTTGTGTTGTTGTACACATTACACAATCTTCGCTCATGGTACATCCTCTTCTTATAAGCACTTGTCGCGTGAGTATCTTGTTGTATACCACTAACCAACAGAATACCCTGACCTTGATCGGTATTTTGCACTTCCCTATCACTTTATGGAAAGAGCACCTAATTCCTTTTGTGTGCAGTACCTTATATGCCGACGCTGTGGAGAAGATACCTGTTTCCGTCCACTTCCATCCGATGGTCATGAATTGGCTATCTCTGGTTACCGAGCAGTCAAAAAAGTCTCCAAACTCTGTTAGAGATTTAAGGAAGTACGAACCCTGAGAGCCAAAATCTGAGTGGTGCGAGAGGCCATACAAATGTAGTATGGTTCTCGCCCACAGGCCATTCGTTTGGTGATGCATCTTCCACAGCCATTTCACCAGAAGTGCCGCATTTTGATCGGCAATATCTATTATCCCCAGTCCCCCTTCTTGTTTTAACGCGCATGTTCTTTCCCAATTTACCAAGCAATTTATCGGTTTGCATATCTCCTTTCCTTTCCATAAGAAACTCCTTCTCAGCTGATCAATGTGTTTGATTACCCATTTTGGTAGTCTAAATGCCTGTGCAAAGTGTAGAGGCAGTGCTGATAGTACCGATTTAAGTAACACAAGCCTACCCCCAAAGGATAAAAGGTTGGACTTCCAACTTGCTATTCTTTCCTGTATTGCCAAAATGATCGGCTGGAAATGCTCTTTATTAGGCTTCTTGATCGAGAGAGGCAAGCCAAGGTACTTAATGGGTAGCTATGAGGTTGGACTTGATAGGATTCTCCCAATAGCCTGAATATGTTGGCTTGGCACCGATATGGGCACAACGCTACTTTTGCTTCTGTTAATTTTCAGCCCCGATAGTGTTTCATATGTCTGAAGGATAAGTGAGATTGTTTTGAGTGTTATGGGGTGCGCTTCGGTGATGATGAGCGTGTCATCCGCATACTGTATCATTGTAGTCGATATGTGTATCGGTTCGTGCATTTCCGGGGCTGCATTGGTAATGAACCATTGCAGTGAATCGGCTACCAGAATGAAAAGTAGCGGCGACAGTGGATCTCCTTGCCTTAATCCTCTCTCGTGTTTGAAGTATGCTGTGGTTTCCCCATTGAACTTAACTGTTGAGAAAGAAGATTTTAGGATTGCTAGTACTGTAGATAGCCATCTAGGGGGGAAGCCTCTTTCGATTAGTAGGTTGGTGAGAAAACACCAGTCCACCATATCAAATGCTTTCTCAAAATCTACCTTGTACAGTATAGCCGGCGTCTTGTGCTTGCTCAAGGCACACAACAGTTCTCTTGCGACTAGGAATGATTCCATTAACGATCTTCCTTTGATAAAGGCTGTCTGTGTGTCTGCTACGATTGATTCCAGTTGTGGCTGTAGCCTGTTTGCGAGGACTTTGGTGATTAGTCTGACGATCGTGTTTATCACGCTAATCGGCCGAAAATCTGTCAGTTTATTCGCTCCTTTCTTCTTGGGGACCAGCGTGATTGCTGCTTTGTTGAGGCAATCAATGTTCACCGATCCCTGCTGAAGCCCTACTACAAGTCTGTAAATATCTTCGCCTACTATATCCCAAAATCTTTGATAAAACTAAACCGGTAGCCCGTCAGGCCCGCTTGCTTTTTGTTTCGGCATTTGGTTTAGGGCTGTCAATATCTCTTGTTTCGTAATATCCTCATCAAGATGCTGTAGTTGCTGGTCAAATCTCGGCCCCACCTTGCCCGAGAGGTCAAAAGCCTGATTCCTCTGTGGCCTTTCTCCCTGAATCCCTCGAAAATGCGCCAGAATGAAATCGCTTAATTGTTGCTGCTCAACTTCCGTCTCGTCTTCCCTCAGTAGTGATACAACAGTATTTTGATTTTTCCTTCCATTTGCCACCGCATGAAAATATGCCGTGTTTTTATCTCCCAGTTTAAGCCATCTACAGCATGACCGTTGCTTCCACTTTTGCTCTTTTTCAGCTGCAAGCTCATATATATGAGTTTTGAGTGATATTTTTAACTCCAATTCCCCCGACTGAGTGATCTGTGCTCTGCTGCCCTATCTAGCTGTCTCAGTACCCATTTAGATCTGTTTAGGAAGGTTTGGGCATAATTAAATTTCCTATCGGCCCACTCTGTTAGTGCCCGCTGTACCCTGAAGATTTTTTTCTGAAAGTTTCTCGGGGCATTCCCTCCAGCCTGGATTGACCCCCAAGCTCCCATCACTATGTCAGAGATCTCACTATGGTTAAGCCAGAACAATTCAAATTTGAATTGTCTTCTTGAGCGGTTGTGGTGTGGTTTGATTGCTAATAGCAACGGAACATGATCAGATACTGGTTGTGGCAAGTCTGTAAGAGAGTAGGACGTACCCAATGAATTCCAGTGTCCTGAGATCAAAATTCTGTCTAGCCGTGACAAGGTGGGGTTCGGCCTACCACTGGACCAAGTGAATTTCCGACCATGCAAAGGAACATCGATTAGAGTCTCATCGGCAATAAAATTATTAAATTACAGCATAGTGCCTACGTTCCTTGTGTGACCCGTTGATTCCTCAAACGAGCGAAGCATATTAAAGTCCCCAACAATGACCCATGGCAAATCATTTAGTTGTCTTAATTGCCTCAGCTCCTGGAGAAATTGTCTTTTGTCCCTATCTTGTTGTGGTGCATAAGCCCCTGTTAAGAAGAATTTTAAGTTGCCAATTTTAAGGACCACACTAATAGTCCATTGCTTCACAATTTTATTTTCACATGAGTAAGCGGTGCTCCACGCGAGCACCACTCCTCCTCTAGATCCCTCCGCATCTAAAGCTAGAAATTCTCGAAACTTCGAGGGCACACTTGCCTTACTCGAAATATCGAGTGCTCACTCAATTTTGTCTCTTGTAAGCAAAATAAATCACATTTAGACTCAATTATTGTGTCCTTCACAATGGCACACTTATGTAAGTCTCCCAATCCCCGCACATTCCAATTCAAAAGCTTAATATTAGATGTAAATATCATTGGTCCGTTACACTTTCGTTGATTCCAAAAGAAAAACACAAGATAAAAGATAAAACAGTGCACAAAAAGTTAGATAATCACTGTTTGCTTCCCAACGGACCTACCCACTAACTAACTAATCAGCTAGGTGGATGCTTTCTTCATCAGAAAGCTTCTCTTCAGATGAGTACTCAAGCGCCTCAAGTGCTGACTCATGGTATTTGTATCCTGCTGCCTCCTTCCTCTTAGTCGCCGTTCCTGAGCCTTGGCTCTTCTCTATGTTTTTGCCTTTGCGAACTCCACAGTATTCCTTAATTCTGTCCCGGGTTTGCTCATCCAACGGCTTCTCTTTGAGAGCTTCTTCTGCCAAGGCCTTCAGTAATTGCGCCTCCTCTTCTGCCTTGTTCTCTTACGGCGGAGCAGGCTGTCCCTTTCTCTGTTTCTTAGTTTGTTTGAGCGGCGCATAGGATGCTCCTCCTCCCTTCTCAAAAATCCGCTTGCTGCGTCTCAGTTCCTGCTCCCCCTGCTCATCCCTCTCCCATTCCAGTCCTTCCTGTTCAGCCGTCCCCTCATCAGCATGGTGAATAAGTGGAGAGCCGTCTGCCTGATTGACCTCCTTCTCACCAGTTTCGGCCTGCACCTCTATTCCAGTTTCGTCGAAGGCCTGCTCCTCAGTTTCGGCCTTCTCATCAGGTTCGGCCTGCTCCTCAGTTTCGGCCTGCTCATCAGGTTCGGCCTGCTCGACAGGTTCGGCCTGCTCATCAGTTTCGTCAAAGGCCCCCCGTCCGAACTCCATTTGCCAGCAGTACGTATCAATATCCATACCTTCTAAATCAGAATCTCTGGGATCCGCTTCCATCCCCGGGAATTCATCTTCGCTGTTGTAATTCCCCATGTTAGAGGTTAGATCTGGGTTGTCTAATTCTGGGCCCTCTTCGAACTCTTCAGAAAAAACTTCTTCAGGCTCCTCATCCGATAGGCCTGCTTTCTCTTCTTCAGGCCTTTCAGCATGGGCCACTTGTTCCTCCTCAGAAAATTCATTACCGGCCTGCATAGCCTGGGTATTAAAAAGGCCCTGTGGTGCTTGAAGGCCTGCATAGCCCGTTTCATTAATTCCTGAAGGGCTACTGTTGGGGTTCGGAATTGTGGTGCCACTGTTTGGCAGTGGAGTGAGGCCCATCTCCTGATCTGTTATTAGCCCGATATTCTGAATATTCTGAATATTTGGAGAATAGTCAGAGGTAACTCCTGTAGCCCCTACGGCCTGTCGAGTAGGGTCATGTTCCCCCATTTATTGAATTTCCGTTAACGGCGCGTGTTGTACTTGGTCTGACAGAGAATTAAATGCATTGAGACCGTTGTTGTCAGAGAGATCTCCTCTTTTTTCAACTAAACATGATACGTCCATTCCTGCCATTACTGAACCTTCTTGGCTTGTGATTGCCAACGTTTCTTTGATTTTGATTTCATAGTAAGGGCTTCTCCTGAGCAAGTTGTTGAGTTTGGCCTTCTTCTCTTTGTCTAGCATGTTCTCCCAGACTTCGAACAAAGTGTCGAAGTCCTCCGGGGTGAGATCCGAGTTGCCCTGCGCGGTGAATGAGCCTTTGACATCATTGTTTTCAGTCTCAACTTCTCTGAAAAACTGTTCAGTCGGTGTCGTATCGATGGGTGTCGATAGTTGTAGAGGCTCCTCTATCCATCCATGAACTTTGACTCCAATGTCCCTAGCCACCCCTCGTATCCACATACTCAGATTTCTAGGGACCCGAGAGAGCTTGGGGACTGCCACCACCATCATTAACTTGTCGAGCGAGGTTGCACCGGTGAGTTTAGCATGGTCCAACACTACCCCAAAAGAACTAGCCGCTGCTAGCAAGTGCTCAATGGTCCATGTAAGCGGTGCCATGTTAGTGAGCTCCACCCACACCTTGAAACCAAGCTCCATTACATACCCGTTTACTGTCGGGTTCCACGGGTAGAGTATATAACCCATTTTTTGGAGTTGACGTGAGTGAGACATTAGAAAGGTATGCCTATCTACCCCCGGTTGCAGCAGTAATAGATATTGAGACCCCTTCATATGGGTCAAAGGGAATGGGAATGCGGTGTTGCAAGCTGCCATTAGCACTTCTTGGAGCATGCTCAAGTCGTGCGTCAGTTGGAGTCGGGCGTCAACTACGATTGCTTGGTGCATATCTGCCCTATCTCTTTGCATTTGAGTCGATTCCGGCATGAAGACCATAGCTACGTTAGGTCTATCATCCGGCATCTTATCCTCCCCCAGATTGCCCCGAGGTGTTAGTGGATCAAATCTCGACTTCGGTGCTTGTACGCAAGAACGTGCTTCATGGCCGCTTGCCCAGCACAATGCACAGACCCGCTCGGTTTTAGTGCATTCTCTTTGGTCATGGCCAATTTCTAAGCAATTGTAGCAACGACCACGCCACTGTGAGTGGTTTGGGTTTGGTGGAAGAGGCAAGGGTTCAGGTGTCACCTCCTCTTGAGAGCCCCATTCAGTCGTTGTCAGTCCAGCACTAGTCCAGGGGGGCTGATCGGTGAATAGTTGCCATGGGTGGTGTCTCTGGGTGATGTGAGGTGGTAGGGTGTTAGCTCTCTTTAGGATCTGTGCATATGATCCAGATGGTGCATTTTTCGCCAGTGAAGGTTGTGGTGTCAAGCTTTGAGGTGTGGCTCTCCTTTGAGACATTGGGTGTGGTTTGTAGGAGGCCTGAAGGTGAGGGGTGGTAGTTTCATTAATAGTGGGGTTGGGTGAGAATTCTCTGTCCTTGCTAGCATGGCCCTATTCGGCGATGTGAGGTTTTAGCCGGTACTGGGTGTGATTTCGGTTTGGTAGTGTACTGTGCGGCGCTGGGAGAGGAAATAACGTCCGTATACCTGTTCTAGGAGTGTACCTTTGTTCTACAAAGTGTGAAGCTTTCTTACCTGCCCCTTGTACTTCCCTGGAGAGCCAGCGTCTCCTTTGAGCAGTGTTTGGTAGAAGGTATTGTCCAGATCCACTCTTTCTTCCATACTGCGCAGCACACCGTCCTTGCCTTCTGCCATGGTAAGTGTTGTACCTTCTTGAGTGTTGACGTTGGTAGGTCAACCACCCATCTCCAAGGAAGATGAGTTTCCTTCTGGCCATGCGCGAAGCTTTTCAGTTCCAAAAATCCAAAAAATCAACATACGAAAATTCAAAGAATATGAAGTAAAAAGTAATAAAGATAAAGATACTGAGTGATCTAAATCTAATGAAAAGGTCTGCTGACCTGGATATAAAGCAACTTATAACTAACGGAAAGGAAAAATAGTATCTATAAATTCATAAAAAAATAGCAACGGTTGAAGCCAATATGCATTGCAAACATGTTTCATTCGGTAAGGCCATTCAACTTTAACATATATCATTTTAGTTTTGATGAAAATTACAAGAAATTATGAAATATTCAATAGTGAAATGCCAGAGATATCTCACTTCAATTAACAGCAATTGTACTTGATGTTCATAACACACATGCATAGCCTCATCTACAACACTGAATTTGGATACAAATTCAATACGGGTTTTAACTGACTGACATATACAAAATAAAGACAAGTAGACTAGAATGCAAAGCACCCAAAGAAGCAGGTCAGAAGTGTGGCTGCAAAACATTGAATCGCCCAAAAAAAAAAGAATCTGTTCAGGGCTTTTTCACGAACACTTCTATTGTTACAAGTAACACTAAATGGAGCAACAAACTGCCCAAAAGTACACAAATTGATCATTTAAATTCAAATAAGCTATCTATTGACAACATGATTAAGTACTTCAATCATTAGTCTTACCAATTGTCTGTTCCATGAGATCCCTCGCATCATCATCTCGTCCCATTTTCAAAAGCAGTTCTAACACTGGTGCAGAGGCAGCTAAATCGGGTTTCACCCCTTCTTTCTTCATTCTGTTCAACACGCACACAGCCTGATCTACTTTTATGTTCTTTGCATATGCTTTCAGCAAGGAAGGGTAAGTTGAGAGATCTGGCGCAACATGATTGAGTTGCATTATATCTAAGATTTTCATCACATCATCGATAGTGCCATAATTTGCATAGCCGATAAGTAAAATACTATATGATACAGCATCTGGTTTTATACCTCCCCTTACCATTAAGTCAAGCAACTTTTGAGCCTCCTTGGTTTGTCCTTGTTTGCACAAAGAATCCATCATTGATCCATAAGTAACCTCATCTGGCAAAAAGCCTCGATCAATCATATCCTTGAAAACTCTTTTCGAATCCTTCCAACAACCTATCTTAGAATATCCATTTATAACAATATTATATGTGATAAGATT
Organism: Carex myosuroides; assembly: GCA_028015225.1. Classification (NCBI taxonomy): domain Eukaryota; kingdom Viridiplantae; phylum Streptophyta; class Magnoliopsida; order Poales; family Cyperaceae; genus Carex; species Carex myosuroides. Next base: position 3,121,860 of record CM051466.1, read on the forward strand.
AGGTGTGGCACCTTTATCAATCATATGATACAATAGTTTCTCTGCCTCGATAGTTTCCCCCCTCTTGCAAAGCGAATCCATAATTATATTGCATGTCACGGTGTCAGGCGGTATTCCCTTTGAAACCATCTCATTCAGTAACTCCTTTGCCTTTTCTAGTTTGTTCATCTTGCAGAGCCCATCTATAAGAGTACTATAGGTAAAAACATCAGGATGCTTACCTCTAGAAACCATAATACAAAGCAACTCCTCTGCCTTTTCAATTGCCCCCTCCTTGCATAGTGCATCAATGATGGTAGTATAGGTCACGACATCGGGATCATGCCCTTTAGAAACCATGGATTGAAGAAATTCCACGGCCTTGTCCCATAGCCCTTTCTTGCACAACCCATTCACGAGAGTAGTATAGGTCACAACATTCGGTTTAATTCCCTGAGAAACCATGTAGTGCAATAGTTCCTCTGCTTTCTCAATATCTCCTTCCTTGCACAGGCCATTAATCAGTGAGCTGTATGTGACTACATTAGGTAGAATACCAACTGAAAGCATTCGCTTAAACAAACTAAATGCTTGACTAATTGCACCTTCTTTACAAAGACTGTCAATCAGTGAGCTGTATGTCACTACATCTGGCACAATACCCTCTGAAAGCATTCGCTCAAACAAACTAAATGCTTTACTAACTACGCCTTCTTTACAAAGACAGTCAATCAGTGAGCTGTATGTCACTACATCTGCCACAACGCCCTCTGAAAGCATTCGCTCAAACAAACTAAATGCTTTACTAATTGCGCCTTCTTTACAAAGGCCATCAATAACTGTGCTGTAGGAGATCACATTAGGTGCACACCGCAGCTTAGGCATTTTATGTAACACCATGGCAACAGCCTGACTACTCCTATTCTCGTAACAGAGGCCCTTGAGTAGTAGTGGATTGAAGATCCCAGCATCAGCTCTCTGCCCGCCCTTAATAAACCGTCACAAGAAAACCAAGCCTAGTTTTGGCCGATTCATTCGGATACAGTAGGAAATCAAGATACAATAGGTGCAGATATCAAGTGAGGCTGAGACACTTTTAGGTTGGGTCCAGCGATTAAACAGTGAAAAGACAGTTGCATAATGGTTATTTGAGTTCTTCATACGAGTTAAGGCTGTAAATAGTTGATTAAAGGAATAGATGGATGGTGCCGGACTCTTAGCGGCCAGCAAGCGATCAAAAAATGGAAGAGCATCTTTAATAGTAAGGGCGCCTGACCGATAACGTTCTTTGACAAGTAATTCCAGTTGGCGGGTCCCAATGGCCATGTGATGAAATGGTTACAACTTCACCTTTTGTGCTATACTCTTCCAGAAGGGCTTTTTGGTCAATGAGTTATCCAAGGAATCAAGAAGCAACAAGAGACTGCAAAACCTTCAAAAACACAAATTATACTAAATACAGCAAAAGGCTAATAGAGAACTCATATTTACTTCATTAATGTTTTTCAGTTCAGTACTCCTAAACCAGTTGTTACTGAGCCTGTAGTAATCTGTATGAAACCAACTTAAACTTTTATGACTGGAGTTTGGTAGTTAATTGGAACTGTTTTTGTTTGCCTTTTGTTCACTTTACACATTGGTTCTATGGTTAAGAATCTAAAATATAATTCCTGTTACCATAGTAAGATGCCCAGGCCTCTTACAATGAGCAGCCGTACAGTATTGCCAAACTTGATCGGTTCAATAGCTAAAAAACCCGAGCTGGTGATCCTAGGTTGGAACTTGAACTGTAACCTGCTTATAGAATAATAGTAATCATCATGCTTAAGAGATATGCTTGATCCAACAATGAATATCTTTTATAACTACTAAAAAAATAGTAGCTCAGAACGGTATTCCTAACGTGCTCTCATTCTCCTATTTTTGCATGTAAGATTACTAAATTGGTTGCTGGCTCATATAGTTGACTAGCCTAGCCAAAGGGACTACTAAAAAAATAGTAGCTCATAGAATAATAGTAATCATTATGCTTAATAGATATGCTTGATCCAACAATGAATATCTTTTATAACTACTAAAAAAATAGTAGCACAGAACTGTATTCCTAATGTGCTTTCATTCTCCTATTTTTTGCATGTAAGATTACTAAATTGGTTGCTGGCTCATATAGTTGACTAGCCTAGCCAAAGGGACTGCATTGCAATGCACCCCAATTAAGGACAATCAGTTGTTTGTACAAGTATACATTGGCCAATTTTTGCTCTAACCCAACTTTTTACAGCATAGTACATAGTCCAACACAATTAGTTACATAATCTTGCAAGCACAATTTCAATCAGATCAGCTACCATGCTATTAGGTTACATTTGGTACTGCCAGATGTCTTTTTTCTGCTATACATTTTAGCATCGTTTTTTTTTTTAATTTGCGCTTAGGTAGGTATAGCAAAGGGCAGTTGTATAATCAAATTAATTAAGCTCTTCCAGAAGGGCTATTTGGTTATTTTCCAGCCAGGGATATGGTCAATGACTGATCCAAGGAATCAATAAGTAACAAGAAACTGCAAAACCTTCAAAAATAATAAATCATGCTAAATAGAGAACTCCTATTTACTTCATTAATGTTTTAAGTTCAGTACTCCTATGCCAGACGCTACAGAGCATTTAGTAATCTGTATGAAACCAACTTAAACTTTAATGACTGGAGTTTGGTAGTTAATTGGAACTGTTTTTGTTTGCCTTTTGTTCACTTTACACATTGGTTCTATGGTTAAGAATCTAAAATATAATTCCTGTTACCATAGTAAGATGCCCAGGCCTCTTACAATGAGCAGCCGTACAGTATTGCCAAACTTGATCGGTTCAATATCTAAAAAACCCGAGCTGGTGATCCTAGGTTGGAACTTGAACTGTAACCTGCTCATAGAATAATAGTAAATATTATTCTTAAGAAATGTGCTTGATCCAACAAATGAATATCTTTTATTGTATGTGATCTTTTGAAGTATATAGTTTCACCACTATGCATGCAACCTCGAAATAAGTTTAGATCCCAGGTGATAACCACCACTAATCCTAATTACTTTCAGAAATGTAATTAGCTCATACAACTAGTACATAAGCAAATAATATACAACTAGTAAGTATAACTACTAAAAAAATAGTAGCTCAGAATGGTATTCCTAGTGTGCTCTCATTCTCCTATTTTTTGCATGTAAGATTACTAAAGTGGTTGCTGGCTCATATAGTTGACTAGCCTAGCCAAAAGGATTGCATTGCAATGCACCCCAATTAAGGAAAATCAGTTGTTTGTACAAGTATACATTGGCCAATTTTCGCTCTAACCCAACTTTTTACTGCATAGTAGATGATGATGCTTAATTACCAGATTTATAGTGTTCATAACTGTAGTCAATTGGTTTTTATGCCGTGTACCCAAGCATCTATTAGACAAAAACAGCCAAGGATACTTCCCATGAAAAGATTTGACAAATTGAATTCCAGACTGTAAAATATCTGGACATTTTTTCAAGCAACTTGAATGCACAGTCACCACGATCTACCAAAGTACTAAATTTCAGGCCTAAATGCAAAGCACCTAAAGAAATTGGAACAGGAACGAAGAGCACTTACCACAGTTAGAGAGAGCGTAGTCATAGTCTGTTTTGTATAATTTGAAAGAAGATCAGGCAGAGCGGTTCTTTAGGCAACAAGTATGAAGCGTGGCTACACAAAACTGGTGCTGGGAGCGACAATACTTCTCAGGAGCATTTTGGCAAACAGTTAAAGTGCAAGAGAGAGTTGAGAGAGGCGGTGAGCTGAGATTAGAGTGGTACTTTCGTCCGATTTCAAAACGGCTAGCCCTTCCTTTGATCGGAAATTCGGAATCAGACAAGAAGGTAAAGCCAATTTTGGTCGCTGGGACCGTGGGATTTAAGGGGGCAGTTGTTCAATTCGATTTTTGCTGCTTATTATTTCTACTTGGTCGGACATTTGGTTTGGTGGGGTCGAGTTCTTAAAATTTTCGTTCAATTCAGTTTTTTACTTATTGATATGATGATCTTATCAAATTCTAACTGTTTCTCTTAATTCAAATGAGCCCTATAAAATTATTAATTAGGACTTTACTTTGTAATATCTTATATCCTAAAAGTTGTCAATTTTGATATTTTGTCAATTATTAGTTGACTAATTAAAATATCAATTTCAACCAATTCCAAAATATATGGAAAAATTATCCGAAAAAATTAAAGACTTTGACTGAAGATTATAAAATAATTGAGGAGCTTAATTGAACAAAAATTCATAAACTTGATTCAAATAATGTTGATATTTTTACCCGCCAATTGAATAACCCACATTGCTTTTTGTTAATTTCAGCTTAGAAAGGAATTAAAGTTTGATCTTTCTGTTTTATTTGATAAATAACACTTAAGTATTTCTTTGTTTTAATCTGTAATTGATGTCTAATCACATATATGCTATTTTAGCTTATTTTAGATTGATTTGTAATAAGATGAAAAAATTGATGGGATTAAAAATTATATTTTTTTATATTTATCATGTTGTGTACATGATTTGCTTAAAGTAATACATACATTTAGGTACTGATAAGGCTAATTAATACTTAATGATAAGACTAAGTTAGATGATTATGGATACAAAAGCATTTTCACTCGATTCGTACCGTACTCATTGACACCCCCTAATTAAACCTCATTAAAATTAAGGCTTTATTTTGCCAATTTTAAATTGAAAGTCCAATGTACTCACCCCTTGTTCATCACTGTTATATATGCAATCACCTCTTATTTGAAAAAGCAATAATGAACCAGGCTAATTTAATACGGTAAGATTGGCCAATATATATTTCGTCATTGGGTTTTATAGTAGGTCCTTTTTATTATGATTTATTTTCGTGTTATTATATTATGCTACAATATATATTTCAGTGATATTTTCTTTTTCCACTCTTTAAGTTTTATCTTCACATGTAGAGTATGACTTTGTAGCTAGATTGATGTTTTTTTTATTTAATTTAATCCCAAAATATATAAAAATTCCATACTTGATTTAAATATGCACAAATTATACTTTTTAATATCACACTGATCAGTCATTTGTAATTCATATTTTAACGGTGGTGATTTGTTATTCCATGTTGTCGTTCCACATTTAATTTTAATTATCTTTTTTAATTCAATGTTTCGATATTTGAATTCCAAATTACAAAAGTTTTGAATTTTTAAAGGGACGATTAAATGTTTGAAATTTTTAAATTCAAAATCATGATTCAAAAATGAGGTTATGTACGTAGTTATATATGTATCATCATAAGCAAGAATATGGGTTGGAATTGGCATCCCTTGCAATATGTTTTGTGTTGTAATTGTATGCTCTCTTTTTCCTTTTAGCCCCATCATGTCCAGTTTTATTTTTCTCTCCTTTTGTTCATCTCATTTCAAGTCTTGAGGGGGAGAAATTATAAGTACAAAGGGTTCTGTTCCATTATGTATGTTTGGAAATTGAATGTGGGGCTGGTCTGATCTTTTCTGTTTGGAAAAAATTTTGAATTTGGTTTTGATCTAATAATATGTGAAATGAAATTCCTTATTTTCGATCATATTTGTCATGTTATATGTCAAATTAGGAATAGTCAAGATTTTTTGCTGGAACATTATCGTTTTAAGGATGGATCTACAGTCTAAAAGATCAAATGAATTATTAAGCAAACAAACACTCTCTTCATCTTATTCTGTCTAAAAGATTTAAGTTGGTACATATATGGTACTAATTAAAGCACACAAGCAATCCAGTAGTAAATAAAACATCCCACAAAAACTAGAAGAAATAACTTAAACAGAACACACAGAAATGAACTTAAAAAAATAAAAATAAAGAACAACAGAGAAAGCTAGCTGTAACGAAGATCATGAACTCCAAGAGTTTTACAGCTTAAGTTGAACTAACTTTATGAACTTAAGCAATTGATAATTATCTACTACAGATTTCAGTTATAGAGAGGCATTTTATCGGCCAACAGCGAAGGGGTCTTTTGTGGAATGCCCATGTGAACCATCAGCAGCATCACGTGCGTGAGAAGTTCTCCTCCCTGGCTCAATTGCTTGGAATGGTAGTATGTCTTGCAATTAATCGCCGCATAGCACAACAACTCCACCCAAACTCTTTTGAGAAGGCGCCACCTCTTGTTCTCTGCCAACCCATTTAGCTTCCTTACGAGGTGGCATGCTTCCATCAACACGGCATTTTCTAATATTGATTCCTCGGACTCTCCTGTATTATATTTTACTTGTCCAATGAGTGCTTCCCTCGCCAATTCTTCTGTAAGCCCCTCTCCCACTGCTTGAAAGATATTTTTGGCTTTACTATATATGATCTGATATTTTCTTATTGCCTCAATCCCATCTGGCATCATGGATGATTGCATGATTAGAAGGTACATCATGTAGTTTGACATTATCAAACTAATTTCACGGTCTGAGTGACTGTTATTGTCATTCCTACCATGACTAGTGTCAGGGTTTTCATTCATAGAACCATGATTGTGGAAGCAAAGATCCGTGGCAATGTGCCACAATAGAATCATCTCGTCAAATCCAAATCTATCGAGGTCTAATCCATAGTTAAATTCCTCCTGCTGCAATACTTCATTTGATTTCAAATCTCTTAATCTCAACTGTACTGTCCATTGGTATACATCACCCCTCGTCTTGGTCTTAAGCTCTTCAAATAAAAGCTCTTTTAGCTCGCATGGCACACGAACAGAACTAATGTAAATAAAGTTATCCCATAACTCCTTCACCTTAACAGCGTCCAAAATCCATCTAAATATGGTTTTTTTATCTCTCAGGGAAAAGCTCAACAAGCTGTATTGCCCCATCGTGTTTGACCATCGGGGCTTGCCCTTGGGGAAAAAGCACGACATAACTTTGGCAATATTAACTGCCAGATTCTTTATGAAACAGTGTCTCTTTTCTTTAAGTGCGATTATCATCCAATCAGAGGTTATGATTAGAAGAAGGGAAATCAATTCCATGAAAACAGCAGAACCAAATAAAATATAAGATATTATGATGTCTGCTTTTTCATAACCACTTTTCCCGCTCTTAAGAAAGAGTACAAAAGTCGAGGCGATCATCCCAAGAGAGATAAATCGCCAGATGCAACCACGCAGACCATTGAAAACAACAGCCTTGGTGTGAAGCACATCGTATAGGAAGGAAAGCTCTATTTCCACCATTTTAAATGCCTTCCATACATCACAGTTCTGGAAATAGGTTTTGCTTTGCATATAGTGATATGTGCTGACCCTGTGGTCTACCAGAAAAGGCTTGTATATCTTATAGAATTCATAGGCCTCAGTTATCTGGTCTGTTTCATCAATATTACCTGGGGCAACAGTGTTGGAAGGCAATTGCTCTTGGTTTTGCACATCATATGACTTTCGCAATTGACCCATGCGGGAAGAACAGAGAGCCCAAGTTCTCTCTGAGTACTTGACTAATCCAGCAATGAAAACAAAGAAAGCTGCTACTCGCAGCATGGGAATTGCCACCAAATTAAGCAATACCATAAATGCTATGACAACCTGTACGGCCAATCCGAGAAAATGCCTCCACCAGAGCTGGTTATCCTCGATTGAATATGAAGTGATGGTGTCAGGCCCACCAAGGTGGAGGAGGAGGAAAGGAGCCCAAAAGGCCATCATGCCTACGTTTTGCCTCCTGAGAAGGTTGCCGAGTGCCAAGATGGCAACGTAATCAGCAAACAGGTAAAAGAACCAGAGAACAAGGATTAGGAGCTTTTGGCCAGTGCGTTTTCTCAAGGGAGACAAGAAGACCAGGCCATATTGCAAGCATAGGCTTAGCAGCACCAGGATTCTTATTTCCTCAGCATTCCAGAGCCTTTTCAAACTCTCTTGTATAATTGGCATTGTGGAACCTTTTTTTCACAAAGAAGAGAGAGGTTTCAGTTAGGGGTGTCAATGGATACGGTACCGGTTGGATGGAGCATTTTCATATCCATACTCTATGCTTATTCATTAAATTTTGGTGTTTACTTATAATCTATCCCCCGTTAAGATAATGGATAATTATCGAATAAAATAATAGTTCATATAATTTAACCTAAAATATAACAAATAAATAAATATATTAAACACATAATGTACGTAATATCATAAAATATAAAAATAATAATTTTTTATTCCATTAGATTAAAAATTAAAAATTATTAATCAAATATAACGATATAAAATGTTATATAATTCCATTTTGTCATAAGTTAGTAATTAAGAAACAATATTAAATGTTGTATAAATCAATCTAATTAAAATAATAATTAATTATAATTAATTATATGTATAAATAAAAAATATCATATATAATTTAAAATTTATCAATTACTCTATATGGTAACGGGTCCGAAATTGCTCTTACCCATACCATTATTTGATAAGCTAATAATTTTTTTTTCTTACCTATAACAATATCTGTTAAGTTAACGAACTTTTTTTTTAACCATACTTACCATATCGTATATGATACGAGTCGGGTAAATGGTTAAAAGGGATTCATTAATTGACGCTTCCTAGTTTCCGTTCTGAAGCATATAACTATACATGTTTGCATGATTTATACATGTGCATGCTTTGCTTGGTTGAATTAACTGGTTGTAAAGAGAAGCGACTGCGCACTGGCAAAGGAAATTCGATGTATGGCTATTAAATTAATTATGAAAAATATAATCTTAGCAATTCAACAATGAATATTGAACTCTTTTTTCTTTTTTTGAGATGAATAATAAGGTCAAGCCATCCAACTTTAAATTTGCAGTCAAACCAATGGTGAGTGGTTTTATTATTATAGCTTCAGTTGCCAGTTGGTCAATTAATAGAAATTAGAAGGAAAAGCCAACTACAGGATTCAAAATGAAAATATTCCCTTTTAAATAGGAGCAGTGCTTAATATCAATATATACATTAATTATACAATGCTTACTTGAAAGCTCTTTGAGGTGCTCCATAGACGAGGTCAGCTCTGAGATTCTTGTGCCGAAGAATTAAATCCAGAATGAGATGGTTGTAGATGGTAATGACATTGGAAGAACTAACTCTCCTAGAGGATCTCTTATTTGAACCCAAGGGGGTATTGTATTCTTTCCTTCCATATAAAGAAAAGTAGGGTTTATATATGCTTCTTACTTTCACTGTTAGTTTCCATTATGTGTGCCATATTCCAATTCAAAAATTATATTCATAAATTGTTTTCTATATTATAGTCTCACAAAAATGAATGTTTATGTATTATCTTTGAAAATGAAAGACCTATATTTATTTAATATCAGATTTTCTGTATTAATATCTTGTCTACAAAAATTAATATTATATAGTGTTTGGTCTTACTAATTATATTATATATTCATCACTAAAAATTAATATTATAAAAAAAATTACTACAAAGATGCGTCTGATTTATCAATTAACATTTTTTACGGGATATATATGAGACATGAGAAATGTTTTGAACTGGACACGTCCATTCAATATTTCACTACCCAACAAGATTAATTAATATACTTATTCAAAATTAATCGATATAAATAAATTTGGACGCTCATCATTTTCAATGTTTAGAGTAGATTATACAAAAGGTCCTTAAAGAGTTATTTATTTAGTATATTTAATTCTTAAAGGTTCTAATGTGTCATTTTTATGCTTTGTTCAAAGGTGTGGTCAAATTGAACTTTAATTGGTGTAAAGTGGAAACTATATATATTCCAACAAAATCGGATATGTTCTTGGCTTGAACTGATTATTATATCCTTTCGCTCCATGCACATGTGCGCACTTAGCTTTCACAAGCATGCATCTTTTTTTTTTTTCATTTTAAGTAGCTCTATTGTCGGGTCTGTAAATTAAACCCGTTATATTTATGAGCGCAGTCACATGCTTCGTGTGTTGTTCGTTAAATCCATCAAATGTCTGATTATTTATTTTAGTGGTGGCAAAAACTTTTTTTGATCCGAATCAATCTTAGACGATTTAAAATTGAACAAGATGAAACTAGATTCCACCTCAAATCCGAATTGAGTCAAGGCGAACAACATAAAATTCGACCGATACAAAACTGAACGATTCAAAATCCAGGACAATCTAAAGTCAAGTCAGATAACCGAAATCCGATTTGAGCAAACCAAAATGGTCCTAAATTCAACTTTAGGTGTATTTGGAGCCAATGTGATAGATATTGGACTTAAGTTCACCAAACTCTCTTGATGAGCCTAGCACACGCTAGTTTCACCCGTGTATTTGTAAATTATGTAGGGTACTTGCTCAATTAATTTGTATTTAAAAGTTGGTATTGTTGTTGTATATATTCATCAATATTGCGATGTCCCTTAATACTATTATGATGTATCTTGCCTTGTCCATGAATTTGGAATTGTTATCATCTGATTTCATTCCACTTGGTTGCAGCTGGTGTGCCTCTAGTGAAGTTATGCATGTAGTTATGCATCATAAACAAGTCTGGCTATTTTTTTTTTTAAAAAATCACAAAAAATATTGTGAGAAGTTTAGTTTTGACCTGTACTACCTATGTGGGTCGGATATTTTTTTACTGAAGCTTGTTTTGTACTAAAAATAAGAAAAAAAAATTGAAAAAATTATATTAAGGAAAAAAGAATATTGCAAAATTTAATTACACTTATAAGTTTATCATGCTCAAGATCCTGAACTAAATTATGCAAAATTATGCAGTAGGTCATTCAACCCATAGTAATATACTAATATTTAAGGGCTTAATTTCCAAAGGAAAATATTATGAATTAGTGAGGAAATAGAAGTATACTATCAACCCAGACAATGGAGGACTTTTCATCCAGTTCTATTGAATCCTCACTTTTACTTCTCCTCAGAATTGTTCTCAGTCGAGTCAAAAATGACAGCTATTTGATATAATTTTATAGAATATTACTAGAGTAAGCATATGTAAAAATAATATCAAGCGTTGTGCAAAACGGATTAATCAAACTGAAACAAATCTTCCATTTCATAGGCATATTAATCAGTGAGTTGTACGTGACAACATCTGGCACAATACCCACTGAAAGTATTCGCTCAAACAAACTAAATGCTTTACAAATTGCACCTTCTTTACATAGGCTGTCAATCAGTGAGTTGTATGTGACAACATCTGCCACAACGCCCTCTGAAAGCATTCGCTCAAACAAACTAAATGCTTTATTAATTGCGTCTTCTTTACAAACACCGTCAATCAGTGAGCTGTATGTCACTACATTTGGCACAATACCCGCTGAAAGCATTTTCTCAAACAAACTAAATGCTTTACTAATTGCGCCTTCTTTACAAAGGCCATCAATAACTGTGCTGTAGGAGATCACATCAGGTGCACACCGCAGCTTAGGCATTTTATGTAACACCGTGGCAACAGCCTCACTACTCCTATTCTCAGAACAGAGGCCCTTGAGTAGTGGATTGAAGATGCTAGGATCAACTCTCTGCCCACCCTTAATAAACCGCCCCAAGAAAACCAAGCCTAGTTTCGGCCGATTCATTCGGATACAATAGGAAATCAAGATACAATAGGTGCAGATATCAAGCGAGACTGAGACCCTTTTAGGTTGGGTCCAGCGGTTAAAAAGTGAAAAGACAGTTGCATAATGGTTGTTTGAGTTCTTCATACGAGTTAAGGCTGTAAAGAGACGATTAAAGGAATAGATGGACGGTGTCGGGCTCTTTGCTGCCAGCAAGCGATAAAAAAATTGAAGAGCATCTTTATTAGTAAGTGTGCCTGACCGACAACGGTCTTTTAAAGCTAGTTCCAATTGGCGGATCCCCATGGCTGTGTTGGAAATGGTCACAACTCCCCTTGAAGACACTGTTTGATTTTACAACCTGGCAAGCATGATTTCAATCATATCAGCTACCATGCTATTAGGCTACAATAAGGTACTGCCAGAATCGATACAATTTAGGTACAGGCCTCTAGAATCGATACAGTTTGACCAATATCAGAGTTGATGCCTCTCATAGTTACAAATAAACTTTGGAACACCGGCCTAATTTATGGCCCCAACAAACTAATTACTCATTATTCTTTAAGAAGAGAATAAAAAAAATATCAACCTGGCAAGCACGATTTCAATCAGATCAGCTACCATGCTATTAGGCTACAATTAGGTACTGCCAGAATCGATACAATTTGACCAATATCAGAGTTGATGCCTCTCATAGTTACAAATAAACTTTGGAACACCAGCCTAATTTATGGCCCCAACAAACTAATTACTCATTATTCTTTAAGAAGAGAATAAAAAAAATATCAACCAGAGATTCAAAATTGACTTTAGAAATTGAAACATGGACAAGAATATTACAAGTTGTCTGTTGCTTTTTGTCCAATTTACAAGTTGGTACTATATTGAGGATCTTAGAAATAATTCCTATATCATATTAAAAAAGTGAGGCATACATGTTTGGTATGACTGGACAAATACCAGAGTCGATGCCTCTCGTAAATTACGACTAAGCATTCTAATACCAGCCTATTTATGTCCCAATAAACTAATTACTCCTACTGGAGATAACTAAACAAAAGAAATCTAAAATTAAACTTAACCTTACAAATTGAAACTGTGGCAGTAGATAGTGTGCATGCACAGTGGTAACCAGCAGATGCCAGTACCAAACAGGATCAGCGCAATAGCAAAAGAACCTGATATTGGAGTCCTTGACTGCAACTGGTACTGTATCTGCTCATAAATAAATTATGCTTGTGACCTTCAAACCAAGTTTAGATGCCGTGAGATAACATGGACTAGAAAATATTCAAATAAATCAGATGTATCTAAAGCAATTAAAGAGAGAAGTAGAAATAAGATCTGAGAAGAGGCTGAATTACTGGCTTAAAGTAAGTGGCAGAGGAGAGCACAGCTGTTACCATGGTTGAGAGAAGAGGCTGAAAGCTTGTTTAGAAAACGTGTACGAAGCGTAGCCGTCAAAATCTGCTGCTGGAAGTGAGAATATCTCTGAGGGACATTTTCACAAACACTTGATGTGCAAGAGAATTGTATTATACCACTTCGAAAAAGGAAGAGAGGAGAGGTGGGGTAAGAGAGAGAGGCGATGGTGAAATATGATTAGTGAGTAGTGAAATAGAAAGGGAGAGCAATTGATTGATGTTGTTGCTTACTATTACTATTAGTATTAGTGAGAGGTTTGGAGAAGAGAATGTGGCGGCGGTGTGGCGCTGTGAGTAATTTAGTTCAGTAGGGGAGAAGTAGAGGGGGTAATGGACAAGTATCCTCTCCATTACTGTAAAAGATGATTTAAGGGGACCATTATCTTCTTTTTGCTTTTGGCTACTTATTATTATTCATTCTACTTGTTAAAAATGTGATTCGTCCGGTTATTAATTTTTTTTTGTCAATCAAGTTTTTCAATCATCGCAAATAATTATTATTAAGTTTTACTTCATTTTCTTAATTCAAATTAGCCCACTGAAATTTTTAATTAAGATTTCACTATGTAAAACCTTACATTACTGGTTAAAGTCCTCAATTTTGATATTATGTCAATTCAGATAACAAGGAATTTCTTCTCCAATTCTATATAAACTACCCGTCTACCAAATGAAAAACACTGAGTGATCTCAATTGATCCTAGGAAAAATTGATGCTTAGGCAGCTTCTGATTTATATATTAGCTCTAAGGCTGAAAACATACGAAATTTTTTTTTTTAAGGTCAGTTGGCAAGGAGCCGATATATTAATAATGAAAAAGTTATTTACAATCTCCCCACGGGAGTCTCACATTCTCAAGCTTTACATCAACTAGTAAAAAGAATGCTCAAAAGTACAGTAAATGATCTAGCCTGATCGCTAGTGCCCATTCTTCCTGTGACTAGCCTCCTACTAGCAATTGGCTTCCCATAGCATAAGTTCTTGTGCTGCTTCATTTATTAATTGATGCACTTGCTTGCGTTTTTGGGAAAAAATCCACTGATTTCTTTCCTTCCACAACGTCCATAGTCCTGCTGCCCAAGCTCCATCCCAGTGTTTTTTCCCCATGTCTGATAATGTTCTTCTATGGTTCCACCAAGTGTTTACAATAGATGTGTAAATGGGTGGAGCCGTAATGTTCACCGTGGCCCAGAAGCCTCTCCAAAAAGATTTTTCCACCACACAACCAATGAACAGGTGGTCCCTCGATTCCAGTTGTGTTGTTGTACACATTACACAATCTTCGCTCATGGTACATCCTCTTCTTATAAGCACTTGTCGCGTGAGTATCTTGTTGTATACCACTAACCAACAGAATACCCTGACCTTGATCGGTATTTTGCACTTCCCTATCACTTTATGGAAAGAGCACCTAATTCCTTTTGTGTGCAGTACCTTATATGCCGACGCTGTGGAGAAGATACCTGTTTCCGTCCACTTCCATCCGATGGTCATGAATTGGCTATCTCTGGTTACCGAGCAGTCAAAAAAGTCTCCAAACTCTGTTAGAGATTTAAGGAAGTACGAACCCTGAGAGCCAAAATCTGAGTGGTGCGAGAGGCCATACAAATGTAGTATGGTTCTCGCCCACAGGCCATTCGTTTGGTGATGCATCTTCCACAGCCATTTCACCAGAAGTGCCGCATTTTGATCGGCAATATCTATTATCCCCAGTCCCCCTTCTTGTTTTAACGCGCATGTTCTTTCCCAATTTACCAAGCAATTTATCGGTTTGCATATCTCCTTTCCTTTCCATAAGAAACTCCTTCTCAGCTGATCAATGTGTTTGATTACCCATTTTGGTAGTCTAAATGCCTGTGCAAAGTGTAGAGGCAGTGCTGATAGTACCGATTTAAGTAACACAAGCCTACCCCCAAAGGATAAAAGGTTGGACTTCCAACTTGCTATTCTTTCCTGTATTGCCAAAATGATCGGCTGGAAATGCTCTTTATTAGGCTTCTTGATCGAGAGAGGCAAGCCAAGGTACTTAATGGGTAGCTGTGAGGTTGGACTTGATAGGATTCTCCCAATAGCCTGAATATGTTGGCTTGGCACCGATATGGGCACAACGCTACTTTTGCTTCTGTTAATTTTCAGCCCCGATAGTGTTTCATATGTCTGAAGGATAAGTGAGATTGTTTTGAGTGTTATGGGGTGCGCTTCGGTGATGATGAGCGTGTCATCCGCATACTGTATCATTGTAGTCGATATGTGTATCGGTTCGTGCATTTCCGGGGCTGCATTGGTAATGAACCATTGCAGTGAATCGGCTACCAGAATGAAAAGTAGCGGCGACAGTGGATCTCCTTGCCTTAATCCTCTCTCGTGTTTGAAGTATGCTGTGGTTTCCCCATTGAACTTAACTGTTGAGAAAGAAGATTTTAGGATTGCTAGTACTGTAGATAGCCATCTAGGGGGGAAGCCTCTTTCGATTAGTAGGTTGGTGAGAAAACACCAGTCCACCATATCAAATGCTTTCTCAAAATCTACCTTGTACAGTATAGCCGGCGTCTTGTGCTTGCTCAAGGCACACAACAGTTCTCTTGTGACTAGGAATGATTCCATTAACGATCTTCCTTTGATAAAGGCCGTCTGTGTGTCTGCTACGATTGATTCCAGTTGTGGCTGTAGCCTGTTTGCGAGGAATTTGGTGATTAGTCTGACGATCGTGTTTATCACGCTAATCGGCCGGAAATCTGTCAGTTTATTCGCTCCTTTCTTCTTGGGGACCAGCGTGATTGCTGCTTTGTTGAGGCAATCAATGTTCACCGATCCCTGCTGAAGCCCTACTACAAGTCTGTAAATATCTTCGCCTACTATATCCCAAAATCTTTGATAAAACTAAACCGGTAGCCCGTCAGGCCCGCTTGCTTTTTGTTTCGGCATTTGGTTTAGGGCTGTCAATATCTCTTGTTTCGTAATATCCTCATCAAGATGCTGTAGTTGCTGGTCAAATCTCGGCCCCACCTTGCCCGAGAGGTCAAAAGCCTGATTCCTCTGTGGCCTTTCTCCCTGAATCCCTCGAAAATGCGCCAGAATGAAATCGCTTAATTGTTGCTGCTCAACTTCCGTCTCGTCTTCCCTCAGTAGTGATACAACAGTATTTTGATTTTTCCTTCCATTTGCCACCGCATGAAAATATGCCGTGTTTTTATCTCCCAGTTTAAGCCATCTACAGCATGACCGTTGCTTCCACTTTTGCTCTTTTTCAGCCGCAAGCTCATATATATGAGTTTTGAGTGATATTTTTAACTCCAATTCCCCCGACTGAGTGATCTGTGCTCTGCTGCCCTATCTAGCTGTCTCAGTACCCATTTAGATCTGTTTAGGAAGGTTTGGGCATAATTAAATTTCCTATCGGCCCACTCTGTTAGTGCCCGCTGTACCCTGAAGATTTTTTTCTGAAAGTTTCTCGGGGCATTCCCTCCAGCCTGGATTGACCCCCAAGCTCCCATCACTATGTCAGAGATCTCACTATGGTTAAGCCAGAACAATTCAAATTTGAATTGTCTTCTTGAGCGGTTGTGGTGTGGTTTGATTGCTAATAGCAACGGAACATGATCAGATACTGGTTGTGGCAAGTCTGTAAGAGAGTAGGACGTACCCAATGAATTCCAGTGTCCTGAGATCAAAATTCTGTCTAGCCGTGACAAGGTGGGGTTCGGCCTACCACTGGACCAAGTGAATTTCCGACCATGCAAAGGAACATCGATTAGAGTCTCATCGGCAATAAAATTATTAAATTACAGCATAGTGCCTACGTTCCTTGTGTGACCCGTTGATTCCTCAAACGAGCGAAGCATATTAAAGTCCCCAACAATGACCCATGGCAAATCATTTAGTTGTCTTAATTGCCTCAGCTCCTGGAGAAATTGTCTTTTGTCCCTATCTTGTTGTGGTGCATAAGCCCCTGTTAAGAAGAATTTTAAGTTGCCAATTTTAAGGACCACACTAATAGTCCATTGCTTCACAATTTTATTTTCACATGAGTAAGCGGTGCTCCACGCGAGCACCACTCCTCCTCTAGATCCCTCCGCATCTAAAGCTAGAAATTCTCGAAACTTCGAGGGCACACTTGCCTTACTCGAAATATCGAGTGCTCACTCAATTTTGTCTCTTGTAAGCAAAATAAATCACATTTAGACTCAATTATTGTGTCCTTCACAATGGCACACTTATATAAGTCTCCCAATCCCCGCACATTCCAATTCAAAAGCTTAATATTAGATGTAAATATCATTGGTCCGTTACACTTTCGTTGATTCCAAAAGAAAAACACAAGATAAAAGATAAAACAGTGCACAAAAAGTTAGATAATCACTGTTTGCTTCCCAACGGACCTACCCACTAACTAACTAATCAGCTAGGTGGATGCTTTCTTCATCAGAAAGCTTCTCTTCAGATGAGTACTCAAGCGCCTCAAGTGCTGACTCATGGTATTTGTATCCTGCTGCCTCCTTCCTCTTAGTCGCCGTTCCTGAGCCTTGGCTCTTCTCTATGTTTTTGCCTTTGCGAACTCCACAGTATTCCTTAATTCTGTCCCGGGTTTGCTCATCCAACGGCTTCTCTTTGAGAGCTTCTTCTGCCAAGGCCTTCAGTAATTGCGCCTCCTCTTCTGCCTTGTTCTCTTACGGCGGAGCAGGCTGTCCCTTTCTCTGTTTCTTAGTTTGTTTGAGCGGCGCATAGGATGCTCCTCCTCCCTTCTCAAAAATCCGCTTGCTGCGTCTCAGTTCCTGCTCCCCCTGCTCATCCCTCTCCCATTCCAGTCCTTCCTGTTCAGCCGTCCCCTCATCAGCATGGTGAATAAGTGGAGAGCCGTCTGCCTGATTGACCTCCTTCTCACCAGTTTCGGCCTGCACCTCTATTCCAGTTTCGTCGAAGGCCTGCTCCTCAGTTTCGGCCTTCTCATCAGGTTCGGCCTGCTCCTCAGTTTCGGCCTGCTCATCAGGTTCGGCCTGCTCGACAGGTTCGGCCTGCTCATCAGTTTCGTCAAAGGCCCCCCGTCCGAACTCCATTTGCCAGCAGTACGTATCAATATCCATACCTTCTAAATCAGAATCTCTGGGATCCGCTTCCATCCCCGGGAATTCATCTTCGCTGTTGTAATTCCCCATGTTAGAGGTTAGATCTGGGTTGTCTAATTCTGGGCCCTCTTCGAACTCTTCAGAAAAAACTTCTTCAGGCTCCTCATCCGATAGGCCTGCTTTCTCTTCTTCAGGCCTTTCAGCATGGGCCACTTGTTCCTCCTCAGAAAATTCATTACCGGCCTGCATAGCCTGGGTATTAAAAAGGCTCTGTGGTGCTTGAAGGCCTGCATAGCCCGTTTCATTAATTCCTGAAGGGCTACTGTTGGGGTTCGGAATTGTGGTGCCACTGTTTGGCAGTGGAGTGAGGCCCATCTCCTGATCTGTTATTAGCCCGATATTCTGAATATTCTGAATATTTGGAGAATAGTCAGAGGTAACTCCTGTAGCCCCTACGGCCTGTCGAGTAGGGTCATGTTCCCCCATTTTTTGAATTTCCGTTAACGGCGCGTGTTGTACTTGGTCTGACAGAGAATTAAATGCATTGAGACCGTTGTTGTCAGAGAGATCTCCTCTTTTTTCAACTAAACATGATACGTCCATTCCTGCCATTACTGAACCTTCTTGGCTTGTGATTGCCAACGTTTCTTTGATTTTGATTTCATAGTAAGGGCTTCTCCTGAGCAAGTTGTTGAGTTTGGCCTTCTTCTCTTTGTCTAGCATGTTCTCCCAGACTTCGAACAAAGTGTCGAAGTCCTCCGGGGTGAGATCCGAGTTGCCCTGCGCGATGAATGAGCCTTTGACATCATTGTTTTCAGTCTCAACTTCTCTGAAAAACTGTTCAGTCGGTGTCGTATCGATGGGTGTCGATAGTTGTAGAGGCTCCTCTATCCATCCATGAACTTTGACTCCAATGTCCCTAGCCACCCCTCGTATCCACATACTCAGATTTCTAGGGACCCGAGAGAGCTTGGGGACTGCCACCACCATCATTAACTTGTCGAGCGAGGTTGCACCGGTGAGTTTAGCATGGTCCAACACTACCCCAAAAGAACTAGCCGCTGCTAGCAAGTGCTCAATGGTCCATGTAAGCGGTGCCATGTTAGTGAGCTCCACCCACACCTTGAAACCAAGCTCCATTACATACCCGTTTACTGCCGGGTTCCACGGGTAGAGTATATAACCCATTTTTTGGAGTTGACGTGAGTGAGACATTAGAAAGGTATGCCTATCTACCCCCGGTTGCAGCAGTAATAGATATTGAGACCCCTTCATATGGGTCAAAGGGAATGGGAATGCGGTGTTGCAAGCTGCCATTAGCACTTCTTGGAGCATGCTCAAGTCGTGCGTCAGTTGGAGTCGGGCGTCAACTACGATTGCTTGGTGCATATCTGCCCTATCTCTTTGCATTTGAGTCGATTCCGGCATGAAGACCATAGCTACGTTAGGTCTATCATCCGGCATCTTATCCTCCCCCAGATTGCCCCGAGGTGTTAGTGGATCAAATCTCGACTTCGGTGCTTGTACGCAAGAACGTGCTTCATGGCCGCTTGCCCAGCACAATGCACAGACCCGCTCGGTTTTGGTGCATTCTCTTTGGTCATGGCCAATTTCTAAGCAATTGTAGCAACGACCACGCCACTGTGAGTGGTTTGGGTTTGGTGGAAGAGGCAAGGGTTCAGGTGTCACCTCCTCTTGAGAGCCCCATTCAGTCATTGTCAGTCCAGCACTAGTCCAGGGGGGCTGATCGGTGAATAGTTGCCATGGGTGGTGTCTCTGGGTGATGTGAGGTGGTAGGGTGTTAGCTCTCTTTAGGATCTGTGCATATGATCCAGATGGTGCATTTTTCGCCAGTGAAGGTTGTGGTGTCAAGCTTTGAGGTGTGGCTCTCCTTTGAGACATTGGGTGTGGTTTGTAGGAGGCCTGAAGGTGAGGGGTGGTAGTTTCATTAATAGTGGGGTTGGGTGAGAATTCTCTGTCCTTGCTAGCATGGCCCTATTCGGCGATGTGAGGTTTTAGCCGGTACTGGGTGTGATTTCGGTTTGGTAGTGTACTGTGCGGCGCTGGGAGAGGAAATAACGTCCGTATACCTGTTCTAGGAGTGTACCTTTGTTCTACAAAGTGTGAAGCTTTCTTACCTGCCCCTTGTACTTCCCTGGAGAGCCAGCGTCTCCTTTGAGCAGTGTTTGGTAGAAGGTATTGTCCAGATCCACTCTTTCTTCCATACTGCGCAGCACACCGTCCTTGCCTTCTGCCATGGTAAGTGTTGTACCTTCTTGAGTGTTGACGTTGGTAGGTCAACCACCCATCTCCAAGGAAGATGAGTTTCCTTCTGGCCATGCGCGAAGCTTTTCATTTCCAAAAATCCAAAAAATCAATATACGAAAATTCAAAGAATATGAAGTAAAAAGTAATAAAGATAAAGATACTGAGTGATCTAAATCTAATGAAAAGGTCTGCTGACCTGGATATAAAGCAACTTATAACTAACGGAAAGGAAAAATAGTATCTATAAATTCATAAAAAAATAGCAACGGTTGAAGCCAATATGCATTGCAAACATGTTTCATTCGGTAAGGCCATTCAACTTTAAAATATATCATTTTAGTTTTGATGAAAATTACAAGAAATTATGAAATATTCAATAGTGAAATGCCAGAGATATCTCACTTCAATTAACAGCAATTGTACTTGATGTTCATAACACACATGCATAGCCTCATCTACAACACTGAATTTGGATACAAATTCAATACGGGTTTTAACTGACTGACATATACAAAATAAAGACAAGTAGACTAGAATGCAAAGCACCCAAAGAAGCAGGTCAGAAGTGTGGCTGCAAAACATTGAATCGCCCAAAAAAAAAAGAATCTGTTCAGGGCTTTTTCACGAACACTTCTATTGTTACAAGTAACACTAAATGGAGCAACAAACTGCCCAAAAGTACACAAATTGATCATTTAAATTCAAATAAGCTATCTATTGACAACATGATTAAGTACTTCAATCATTAGTCTTACCAATTGTCTGTTCCATGAGATCCCTCGCATCATCATCTCGTCCCATTTTCAAAAGCAGTTCTAACACTGGTGCAGAGGCAGCTAAATCGGGTTTCACCCCTTCTTTCTTCATTCTGTTCAACACGCACACAGCCTGATCTACTTTTATGTTCTTTGCATATGCTTTCAGCAAGGAAGGGTAAGTTGAGAGATCTGGCGCAACATGATTGAGTTGCATTATATCTAAGATTTTCATCACATCATCGATAGTGCCATAATTTGCATAGCCGATAAGTAAAATACTATATGATACAGCATCTGGTTTTATACCTCCCCTTACCATTAAGTCAAGCAACTTTTGAGCCTCCTTGGTTTGTCCTTGTTTGCACAAAGAATCCATCATTGATCCATAAGTAACCTCATCTGGCAAAAAGCCTCGATCAATCATATCCTTGAAAACTCTTTTCGAATCCTTCCAACAACCTATCTTAGAATATCCATTTATAACAATATTATATGTGATAAGATTAGGTGTGGCACCTTTATCAATCATATGATACAATAGTTTCTCTGCCTCGATAGTTTCCCCCCTCTTGCAAAGCGAATCCATAATTATATTGCATGTCACGGTGTCAGGCGGTATTCCCTTTGAAACCATCTCATTCAGTAACTCCTTTGCCTTTTCTAGTTTGTTCATCTTGCAGAGCCCATCTATAAGAGTACTATAGGTAAAAACATCAGGATGCTTACCTCTAGAAACCATAATACAAAGCAACTCCTCTGCCTTTTCAATTGCCCCCTCCTTGCATAGTGCATCAATGATGGTAGTATAGGTCACGACATCGGGATCATGCCCTTTAGAAACCATGGATTGAAGAAATTCCACGGCCTTGTCCCATAGCCCTTTCTTGCACAACCCATTCACGAGAGTAGTATAGGTCACAACATTCGGTTTAATTCCCTGAGAAACCATGTAGTGCAATAGTTCCTCTGCTTTCTCAATATCTCCTTCCTTGCACAGGCCATTAATCAGTGAGCTGTATGTGACTACATTAGGTAGAATACCAACTGAAAGCATTCGCTTAAACAAACTAAATGCTTGACTAATTGCACCTTCTTTACAAAGACTGTCAATCAGTGAGCTGTATGTCACTACATCTGGCACAATACCCTCTGAAAGCATTCGCTCAAACAAACTAAATGCTTTACTAACTACGCCTTCTTTACAAAGACAGTCAATCAGTGAGCTGTATGTCACTACATCTGCCACAACGCCCTCTGAAAGCATTCGCTCAAACAAACTAAATGCTTTACTAATTGCGCCTTCTTTACAAAGGCCATCAATAACTGTGCTGTAGGAGATCACATTAGGTGCACACCGCAGCTTAGGCATTTTATGTAACACCATGGCAACAGCCTGACTACTCCTATTCTCGTAACAGAGGCCCTTGAGTAGTAGTGGATTGAAGATCCCAGCATCAGCTCTCTGCCCGCCCTTAATAAACCGTCACAAGAAAACCAAGCCTAGTTTTGGCCGATTCATTCGGATACAGTAGGAAATCAAGATACAATAGGTGCAGATATCAAGTGAGGCTGAGACACTTTTAGGTTGGGTCCAGCGATTAAACAGTGAAAAGACAGTTGCATAATGGTTATTTGAGTTCTTCATACGAGTTAAGGCTGTAAATAGTTGATTAAAGGAATAGATGGATGGTGCCGGACTCTTAGCGGCCAGCAAGCGATCAAAAAATGGAAGAGCATCTTTAATAGTAAGGGCGCCTGACCGATAACGTTCTTTGACAAGTAATTCCAGTTGGCGGGTCCCAATGGCCATGTGATGAAATGGTTACAACTTCACCTTTTGTGCTATACTCTTCCAGAAGGGCTTTTTGGTCAATGAGTTATCCAAGGAATCAAGAAGCAACAAGAGACTGCAAAACCTTCAAAAACACAAATTATACTAAATACAGCAAAAGGCTAATAGAGAACTCATATTTACTTCATTAATGTTTTTCAGTTCAGTACTCCTAAACCAGTTGTTACTGAGCCTGTAGTAATCTGTATGAAACCAACTTAAACTTTTATGACTGGAGTTTGGTAGTTAATTGGAACTGTTTTTGTTTGCCTTTTGTTCACTTTACACATTGGTTCTATGGTTAAGAATCTAAAATATAATTCCTGTTACCATAGTAAGATGCCCAGGCCTCTTACAATGAGCAGCCGTACAGTATTGCCAAACTTGATCGGTTCAATAGCTAAAAAACCCGAGCTGGTGATCCTAGGTTGGAACTTGAACTGTAACCTGCTTATAGAATAATAGTAATCATCATGCTTAAGAGATATGCTTGATCCAACAATGAATATCTTTTATAACTACTAAAAAAATAGTAGCTCAGAACGGTATTCCTAACGTGCTCTCATTCTCCTATTTTTGCATGTAAGATTACTAAATTGGTTGCTGGCTCATATAGTTGACTAGCCTAGCCAAAGGGACTACTAAAAAAATAGTAGCTCATAGAATAATAGTAATCATTATGCTTAATAGATATGCTTGATCCAACAATGAATATCTTTTATAACTACTAAAAAAATAGTAGCACAGAACTGTATTCCTAATGTGCTTTCATTCTCCTATTTTTTGCATGTAAGATTACTAAATTGGTTGCTGGCTCATATAGTTGACTAGCCTAGCCAAAGGGACTGCATTGCAATGCACCCCAATTAAGGACAATCAGTTGTTTGTACAAGTATACATTGGCCAATTTTTGCTCTAACCCAACTTTTTACAGCATAGTACATAGTCCAACACAATTAGTTACATAATCTTGCAAGCACAATTTCAATCAGATCAGCTACCATGCTATTAGGTTACATTTGGTACTGCCAGATGTCTTTTTTCTGCTATACATTTTAGCATCGTTTTTTTTTTTAATTTGCGCTTAGGTAGGTATAGCAAAGGGCAGTTGTATAATCAAATTAATTAAGCTCTTCCAGAAGGGCTATTTGGTTATTTTCCAGCCAGGGATATGGTCAATGACTGATCCAAGGAATCAATAAGTAACAAGAAACTGCAAAACCTTCAAAAATAATAAATCATGCTAAATAGAGAACTCCTATTTACTTCATTAATGTTTTAAGTTCAGTACTCCTATGCCAGACGCTACAGAGCATTTAGTAATCTGTATGAAACCAACTTAAACTTTAATGACTGGAGTTTGGTAGTTAATTGGAACTGTTTTTGTTTGCCTTTTGTTCACTTTACACATTGGTTCTATGGTTAAGAATCTAAAATATAATTCCTGTTACCATAGTAAGATGCCCAGGCCTCTTACAATGAGCAGCCGTACAGTATTGCCAAACTTGATCGGTTCAATATCTAAAAAACCCGAGCTGGTGATCCTAGGTTGGAACTTGAACTGTAACCTGCTCATAGAATAATAGTAAATATTATTCTTAAGAAATGTGCTTGATCCAACAAATGAATATCTTTTATTGTATGTGATCTTTTGAAGTATATAGTTTCACCACTATGCATGCAACCTCGAAATAAGTTTAGATCCCAGGTGATAACCACCACTAATCCTAATTACTTTCAGAAATGTAATTAGCTCATACAACTAGTACATAAGCAAATAATATACAACTAGTAAGTATAACTACTAAAAAAATAGTAGCTCAGAATGGTATTCCTAGTGTGCTCTCATTCTCCTATTTTTTGCATGTAAGATTACTAAAGTGGTTGCTGGCTCATATAGTTGACTAGCCTAGCCAAACGGATTGCATTGCAATGCACCCCAATTAAGGAAAATCAGTTGTTTGTACAAGTATACATTGGCCAATTTTCGCTCTAACCCAACTTTTTACTGCATAGTAGATGATGATGCTTAATTACCAGATTTATAGTGTTCATAACTGTAGTCAATTGGTTTTTATGCCGTGTACCCAAGCATCTATTAGACAAAAACAGCCAAGGATACTTCCCATGAAAAGATTTGACAAATTGAATTCCAGACTGTAAAATATCTGGACATTTTTTCAAGCAACTTGAATGCACAGTCACCACGATCTACCAAAGTACTAAATTTCAGGCCTAAATGCAAAGCACCTAAAGAAATTGGAACAGGAACGAAGAGCACTTACCACAGTTAGAGAGAGCGTAGTCATAGTCTGTTTTGTATAATTTGAAAGAAGATCAGGCAGAGCGGTTCTTTAGGCAACAAGTATGAAGCGTGGCTACACAAAACTGGTGCTGGGAGCGACAATACTTCTCAGGAGCATTTTGGCAAACAGTTAAAGTGCAAGAGAGAGTTGAGAGAGGCGGTGAGCTGAGATTAGAGTGGTACTTTCGTCCGATTTCAAAACGGCTAGCCCTTCCTTTGATCGGAAATTCGGAATCAGACAAGAAGGTAAAGCCAATTTTGGTCGCTGGGACCGTGGGATTTAAGGGGGCAGTTGTTCAATTCGATTTTTGCTGCTTATTATTTCTACTTGGTCGGACATTTGGTTTGGTGGGGTCGAGTTCTTAAAATTTTCGTTCAATTCAGTTTTTTACTTATTGATATGATGATCTTATCAAATTCTAACTGTTTCTCTTAATTCAAATGAGCCCTATAAAATTATTAATTAGGACTTTACTTTGTAATATCTTATATCCTAAAAGTTGTCAATTTTGATATTTTGTCAATTATTAGTTGACTAATTAAAATATCAATTTCAACCAATTCCAAAATATATGGAAAAATTATCCGAAAAAATTAAAGACTTTGACTGAAGATTATAAAATAATTGAGGAGCTTAATTGAACAAAAATTCATAAACTTGATTCAAATAATGTTGATATTTTTACCCGCCAATTGAATAACCCACATTGCTTTTTGTTAATTTCAGCTTAGAAAGGAATTAAAGTTTGATCTTTCTGTTTTATTTGATAAATAACACTTAAGTATTTCTTTGTTTTAATCTGTAATTGATGTCTAATCACATATATGCTATTTTAGCTTATTTTAGATTGATTTGTAATAAGATGAAAAAATTGATGGGATTAAAAATTATATTTTTTTATATTTATCATGTTGTGTACATGATTTGCTTAAAGTAATACATACATTTAGGTACTGATAAGGCTAATTAATACTTAATGATAAGACTAAGTTAGATGATTATGGATACAAAAGCATTTTCACTCGATTCGTACCGTACTCATTGACACCCCCTAATTAAACCTCATTAAAATTAAGGCTTTATTTTGCCAATTTTAAATTGAAAGTCCAATGTACTCACCCCTTGTTCATCACTGTTATATATGCAATCACCTCTTATTTGAAAAAGCAATAATGAACCAGGCTAATTTAATACGGTAAGATTGGCCAATATATATTTCGTCATTGGGTTTTATAGTAGGTCCTTTTTATTATGATTTATTTTCGTGTTATTATATTATGCTACAATATATATTTCAGTGATATTTTCTTTTTCCACTCTTTAAGTTTTATCTTCACATGTAGAGTATGACTTTGTAGCTAGATTGATGTTTTTTTTATTTAATTTAATCCCAAAATATATAAAAATTCCATACTTGATTTAAATATGCACAAATTATACTTTTTAATATCACACTGATCAGTCATTTGTAATTCATATTTTAACGGTGGTGATTTGTTATTCCATGTTGTCGTTCCACATTTAATTTTAATTATCTTTTTTAATTCAATGTTTCGATATTTGAATTCCAAATTACAAAAGTTTTGAATTTTTAAAGGGACGATTAAATGTTTGAAATTTTTAAATTCAAAATCATGATTCAAAAATGAGGTTATGTACGTAGTTATATATGTATCATCATAAGCAAGAATATGGGTTGGAATTGGCATCCCTTGCAATATGTTTTGTGTTGTAATTGTATGCTCTCTTTTTCCTTTTAGCCCCATCATGTCCAGTTTTATTTTTCTCTCCTTTTGTTCATCTCATTTCAAGTCTTGAGGGGGAGAAATTATAAGTACAAAGGGTTCTGTTCCATTATGTATGTTTGGAAATTGAATGTGGGGCTGGTCTGATCTTTTCTGTTTGGAAAAAATTTTGAATTTGGTTTTGATCTAATAATATGTGAAATGAAATTCCTTATTTTCGATCATATTTGTCATGTTATATGTCAAATTAGGAATAGTCAAGATTTTTTGCTGGAACATTATCGTTTTAAGGATGGATCTACAGTCTAAAAGATCAAATGAATTATTAAGCAAACAAACACTCTCTTCATCTTATTCTGTCTAAAAGATTTAAGTTGGTACATATATGGTACTAATTAAAGCACACAAGCAATCCAGTAGTAAATAAAACATCCCACAAAAACTAGAAGAAATAACTTAAACAGAACACACAGAAATGAACTTAAAAAAATAAAAATAAAGAACAACAGAGAAAGCTAGCTGTAACGAAGATCATGAACTCCAAGAGTTTTACAGCTTAAGTTGAACTAACTTTATGAACTTAAGCAATTGATAATTATCTACTACAGATTTCAGTTATAGAGAGGCATTTTATCGGCCAACAGCGAAGGGGTCTTTTGTGGAATGCCCATGTGAACCATCAGCAGCATCACGTGCGTGAGAAGTTCTCCTCCCTGGCTCAATTGCTTGGAATGGTAGTATGTCTTGCAATTAATCGCCGCATAGCACAACAACTCCACCCAAACTCTTTTGAGAAGGCGCCACCTCTTGTTCTCTGCCAACCCATTTAGCTTCCTTACGAGGTGGCATGCTTCCATCAACACGGCATTTTCTAATATTGATTCCTCGGACTCTCCTGTATTATATTTTACTTGTCCAATGAGTGCTTCCCTCGCCAATTCTTCTGTAAGCCCCTCTCCCACTGCTTGAAAGATATTTTTGGCTTTACTATATATGATCTGATATTTTCTTATTGCCTCAATCCCATCTGGCATCATGGATGATTGCATGATTAGAAGGTACATCATGTAGTTTGACATTATCAAACTAATTTCACGGTCTGAGTGACTGTTATTGTCATTCCTACCATGACTAGTGTCAGGGTTTTCATTCATAGAACCATGATTGTGGAAGCAAAGATCCGTGGCAATGTGCCACAATAGAATCATCTCGTCAAATCCAAATCTATCGAGGTCTAATCCATAGTTAAATTCCTCCTGCTGCAATACTTCATTTGATTTCAAATCTCTTAATCTCAACTGTACTGTCCATTGGTATACATCACCCCTCGTCTTGGTCTTAAGCTCTTCAAATAAAAGCTCTTTTAGCTCGCATGGCACACGAACAGAACTAATGTAAATAAAGTTATCCCATAACTCCTTCACCTTAACAGCGTCCAAAATCCATCTAAATATGGTTTTTTTATCTCTCAGGGAAAAGCTCAACAAGCTGTATTGCCCCATCGTGTTTGACCATCGGGGCTTGCCCTTGGGGAAAAAGCACGACATAACTTTGGCAATATTAACTGCCAGATTCTTTATGAAACAGTGTCTCTTTTCTTTAAGTGCGATTATCATCCAATCAGAGGTTATGATTAGAAGAAGGGAAATCAATTCCATGAAAACAGCAGAACCAAATAAAATATAAGATATTATGATGTCTGCTTTTTCATAACCACTTTTCCCGCTCTTAAGAAAGAGTACAAAAGTCGAGGCGATCATCCCAAGAGAGATAAATCGCCAGATGCAACCACGCAGACCATTGAAAACAACAGCCTTGGTGTGAAGCACATCGTATAGGAAGGAAAGCTCTATTTCCACCATTTTAAATGCCTTCCATACATCACAGTTCTGGAAATAGGTTTTGCTTTGCATATAGTGATATGTGCTGACCCTGTGGTCTACCAGAAAAGGCTTGTATATCTTATAGAATTCATAGGCCTCAGTTATCTGGTCTGTTTCATCAATATTACCTGGGGCAACAGTGTTGGAAGGCAATTGCTCTTGGTTTTGCACATCATATGACTTTCGCAATTGACCCATGCGGGAAGAACAGAGAGCCCAAGTTCTCTCTGAGTACTTGACTAATCCAGCAATGAAAACAAAGAAAGCTGCTACTCGCAGCATGGGAATTGCCACCAAATTAAGCAATACCATAAATGCTATGACAACCTGTACGGCCAATCCGAGAAAATGCCTCCACCAGAGCTGGTTATCCTCGATTGAATATGAAGTGATGGTGTCAGGCCCACCAAGGTGGAGGAGGAGGAAAGGAGCCCAAAAGGCCATCATGCCTACGTTTTGCCTCCTGAGAAGGTTGCCGAGTGCCAAGATGGCAACGTAATCAGCAAACAGGTAAAAGAACCAGAGAACAAGGATTAGGAGCTTTTGGCCAGTGCGTTTTCTCAAGGGAGACAAGAAGACCAGGCCATATTGCAAGCATAGGCTTAGCAGCACCAGGATTCTTATTTCCTCAGCATTCCAGAGCCTTTTCAAACTCTCTTGTATAATTGGCATTGTGGAACCTTTTTTTCACAAAGAAGAGAGAGGTTTCAGTTAGGGGTGTCAATGGATACGGTACCGGTTGGATGGAGCATTTTCATATCCATACTCTATGCTTATTCATTAAATTTTGGTGTTTACTTATAATCTATCCCCCGTTAAGATAATGGATAATTATCGAATAAAATAATAGTTCATATAATTTAACCTAAAATATAACAAATAAATAAATATATTAAACACATAATGTACGTAATATCATAAAATATAAAAATAATAATTTTTTATTCCATTAGATTAAAAATTAAAAATTATTAATCAAATATAACGATATAAAATGTTATATAATTCCATTTTGTCATAAGTTAGTAATTAAGAAACAATATTAAATGTTGTATAAATCAATCTAATTAAAATAATAATTAATTATAATTAATTATATGTATAAATAAAAAATATCATATATAATTTAAAATTTATCAATTACTCTATATGGTAACGGGTCCGAAATTGCTCTTACCCATACCATTATTTGATAAGCTAATAATTTTTTTTTCTTACCTATAACAATATCTGTTAAGTTAACGAACTTTTTTTTTAACCATACTTACCATATCGTATATGATACGAGTCGGGTAAATGGTTAAAAGGGATTCATTAATTGACGCTTCCTAGTTTCCGTTCTGAAGCATATAACTATACATGTTTGCATGATTTATACATGTGCATGCTTTGCTTGGTTGAATTAACTGGTTGTAAAGAGAAGCGACTGCGCACTGGCAAAGGAAATTCGATGTATGGCTATTAAATTAATTATGAAAAATATAATCTTAGCAATTCAACAATGAATATTGAACTCTTTTTTCTTTTTTTGAGATGAATAATAAGGTCAAGCCATCCAACTTTAAATTTGCAGTCAAACCAATGGTGAGTGGTTTTATTATTATAGCTTCAGTTGCCAGTTGGTCAATTAATAGAAATTAGAAGGAAAAGCCAACTACAGGATTCAAAATGAAAATATTCCCTTTTAAATAGGAGCAGTGCTTAATATCAATATATACATTAATTATACAATGCTTACTTGAAAGCTCTTTGAGGTGCTCCATAGACGAGGTCAGCTCTGAGATTCTTGTGCCGAAGAATTAAATCCAGAATGAGATGGTTGTAGATGGTAATGACATTGGAAGAACTAACTCTCCTAGAGGATCTCTTATTTGAACCCAAGGGGGTATTGTATTCTTTCCTTCCATATAAAGAAAAGTAGGGTTTATATATGCTTCTTACTTTCACTGTTAGTTTCCATTATGTGTGCCATATTCCAATTCAAAAATTATATTCATAAATTGTTTTCTATATTATAGTCTCACAAAAATGAATGTTTATGTATTATCTTTGAAAATGAAAGACCTATATTTATTTAATATCAGATTTTCTGTATTAATATCTTGTCTACAAAAATTAATATTATATAGTGTTTGGTCTTACTAATTATATTATATATTCATCACTAAAAATTAATATTATAAAAAAAATTACTACAAAGATGCGTCTGATTTATCAATTAACATTTTTTACGGGATATATATGAGACATGAGAAATGTTTTGAACTGGACACGTCCATTCAATATTTCACTACCCAACAAGATTAATTAATATACTTATTCAAAATTAATCGATATAAATAAATTTGGACGCTCATCATTTTCAATGTTTAGAGTAGATTATACAAAAGGTCCTTAAAGAGTTATTTATTTAGTATATTTAATTCTTAAAGGTTCTAATGTGTCATTTTTATGCTTTGTTCAAAGGTGTGGTCAAATTGAACTTTAATTGGTGTAAAGTGGAAACTATATATATTCCAACAAAATCGGATATGTTCTTGGCTTGAACTGATTATTATATCCTTTCGCTCCATGCACATGTGCGCACTTAGCTTTCACAAGCATGCATCTTTTTTTTTTTCATTTTAAGTAGCTCTATTGTCGGGTCTGTAAATTAAACCCGTTATATTTATGAGCGCAGTCACATGCTTCGTGTGTTGTTCGTTAAATCCATCAAATGTCTGATTATTTATTTTAGTGGTGGCAAAAACTTTTTTTGATCCGAATCAATCTTAGACGATTTAAAATTGAACAAGATGAAACTAGATTCCACCTCAAATCCGAATTGAGTCAAGGCGAACAACATAAAATTCGACCGATTCAAAACTGAACGATTCAAAATCCAGGACAATCTAAAGTCAAGTCAGATAACCGAAATCCGATTTGAGCAAACCAAAATGGTCCTAAATTCAACTTTAGGTGTATTTGGAGCCAATGTGATAGATATTGGACTTAAGTTCACCAAACTCTCTTGATGAGCCTAGCACACGCTAG
Source organism: Carex myosuroides (assembly GCA_028015225.1). Lineage (NCBI taxonomy): Eukaryota > Viridiplantae > Streptophyta > Magnoliopsida > Poales > Cyperaceae > Carex > Carex myosuroides. Next base: position 3,153,730 of record CM051466.1, read on the forward strand.
TTTCACCCGTGTATTTGTAAATTATGTAGGGTACTTGCTCAATTAATTTGTATTTAAAAGTTGGTATTGTTGTTGTATATATTCATCAATATTGCGATGTCCCTTAATACTATTATGATGTATCTTGCCTTGTCCATGAATTTGGAATTGTTATCATCTGATTTCATTCCACTTGGTTGCAGCTGGTGTGCCTCTAGTGAAGTTATGCATGTAGTTATGCATCATAAACAAGTCTGGCTATTTTTTTTTTTAAAAAATCACAAAAAATATTGTGAGAAGTTTAGTTTTGACCTGTACTACCTATGTGGGTCGGATATTTTTTTACTGAAGCTTGTTTTGTACTAAAAATAAGAAAAAAAAATTGAAAAAATTATATTAAGGAAAAAAGAATATTGCAAAATTTAATTACACTTATAAGTTTATCATGCTCAAGATCCTGAACTAAATTATGCAAAATTATGCAGTAGGTCATTCAACCCATAGTAATATACTAATATTTAAGGGCTTAATTTCCAAAGGAAAATATTATGAATTAGTGAGGAAATAGAAGTATACTATCAACCCAGACAATGGAGGACTTTTCATCCAGTTCTATTGAATCCTCACTTTTACTTCTCCTCAGAATTGTTCTCAGTCGAGTCAAAAATGACAGCTATTTGATATAATTTTATAGAATATTACTAGAGTAAGCATATGTAAAAATAATATCAAGCGTTGTGCAAAACGGATTAATCAAACTGAAACAAATCTTCCATTTCATAGGCATATTAATCAGTGAGTTGTACGTGACAACATCTGGCACAATACCCACTGAAAGTATTCGCTCAAACAAACTAAATGCTTTACAAATTGCACCTTCTTTACATAGGCTGTCAATCAGTGAGTTGTATGTGACAACATCTGCCACAACGCCCTCTGAAAGCATTCGCTCAAACAAACTAAATGCTTTATTAATTGCGTCTTCTTTACAAACACCGTCAATCAGTGAGCTGTATGTCACTACATTTGGCACAATACCCGCTGAAAGCATTTTCTCAAACAAACTAAATGCTTTACTAATTGCGCCTTCTTTACAAAGGCCATCAATAACTGTGCTGTAGGAGATCACATCAGGTGCACACCGCAGCTTAGGCATTTTATGTAACACCGTGGCAACAGCCTCACTACTCCTATTCTCAGAACAGAGGCCCTTGAGTAGTGGATTGAAGATGCTAGGATCAACTCTCTGCCCACCCTTAATAAACCGCCCCAAGAAAACCAAGCCTAGTTTCGGCCGATTCATTCGGATACAATAGGAAATCAAGATACAATAGGTGCAGATATCAAGCGAGACTGAGACCCTTTTAGGTTGGGTCCAGCGGTTAAAAAGTGAAAAGACAGTTGCATAATGGTTGTTTGAGTTCTTCATACGAGTTAAGGCTGTAAAGAGACGATTAAAGGAATAGATGGACGGTGTCGGGCTCTTTGCTGCCAGCAAGCGATAAAAAAATTGAAGAGCATCTTTATTAGTAAGTGTGCCTGACCGACAACGGTCTTTTAAAGCTAGTTCCAATTGGCGGATCCCCATGGCTGTGTTGGAAATGGTCACAACTCCCCTTGAAGACACTGTTTGATTTTACAACCTGGCAAGCATGATTTCAATCATATCAGCTACCATGCTATTAGGCTACAATAAGGTACTGCCAGAATCGATACAATTTAGGTACAGGCCTCTAGAATCGATACAGTTTGACCAATATCAGAGTTGATGCCTCTCATAGTTACAAATAAACTTTGGAACACCGGCCTAATTTATGGCCCCAACAAACTAATTACTCATTATTCTTTAAGAAGAGAATAAAAAAAATATCAACCTGGCAAGCACGATTTTAATCAGATCAGCTACCATGCTATTAGGCTACAATTAGGTACTGCCAGAATCGATACAATTTGACCAATATCAGAGTTGATGCCTCTCATAGTTACAAATAAACTTTGGAACACCAGCCTAATTTATGGCCCCAACAAACTAATTACTCATTATTCTTTAAGAAGAGAATAAAAAAAATATCAACCAGAGATTCAAAATTGACTTTAGAAATTGAAACATGGACAAGAATATTACAAGTTGTCTGTTGCTTTTTGTCCAATTTACAAGTTGGTACTATATTGAGGATCTTAGAAATAATTCCTATATCATATTAAAAAAGTGAGGCATACATGTTTGGTATGACTGGACAAATACCAGAGTCGATGCCTCTCGTAAATTACGACTAAGCATTCTAATACCAGCCTATTTATGTCCCAATAAACTAATTACTCCTACTGGAGATAACTAAACAAAAGAAATCTAAAATTAAACTTAACCTTACAAATTGAAACTGTGGCAGTAGATAGTGTGCATGCACAGTGGTAACCAGCAGATGCCAGTACCAAACTGGATCAGCGCAATAGCAAAAGAACCTGATATTGGAGTCCTTGACTGCAACTGGTACTGTATCTGCTCATAAATAAATTATGCTTGTGACCTTCAAACCAAGTTTAGATGCTGTGAGATAACATGCACTAGAAAATATTCAAATAAATCAGATGTATCTAAAGCAATTAAAGAGAGAAGTAGAAATAAGATCTGAGAAGAGGCTGAATTACTGGCTTAAAGTAAGTGGCAGAGGAGAGCACAGCTGTTACCATGGTTGAGAGAAGAGGCTGAAAGCTTGTTTAGAAAACGTGTACGAAGCGTAGCCGTCAAAATCTGCTGCTGGAAGTGAGAATATCTCTGAGGGACATTTTCACAAACACTTGATGTGCAAGAGAATTGTATTATACCACTTCGAAAAAGGAAGAGAGGAGAGGTGGGGTAAGAGAGAGAGGCGATGGTGAAATATGATTAGTGAGTAGTGAAATAGAAAGGGAGAGCAATTGATTGATGTTGTTGCTTACTATTACTATTAGTATTAGTGAGAGGTTTGGAGAAGAGAATGTGGCGGCGGTGTGGCGCTGTGAGTAATTTAGTTCAGTAGGGGAGAAGTAGAGGGGGTAATGGACAAGTATCCTCTCCATTACTGTAAAAGATGATTTAAGGGGACCATTATCTTCTTTTTGCTTTTGGCTACTTATTATTATTCATTCTACTTGTTAAAAATGTGATTCGTCCGGTTATTAATTTTTTTTTGTCAATCAAGTTTTTCAATCATCGCATATAATTATTATTAAGTTTTACTTCATTTTCTTAATTCAAATTAGCCCACTGAAATTTTTAATTAAGATTTCACTATGTAAAACCTTACATTACTGGTTAAAGTCCTCAATTTTGATATTATGTCAATTCAGATAATAAGGAATTTCTTCTCCAATTCTATATAAACTACCCGTCTACCAAATGAAAAACACTGAGTGATCTCAATTGATCCTAGGAAAAATTGATGCTTAGGCAGCTTCTGATTTATATATTAGCTCTAAGGCTGAAAACATACGAAATTTTTTTTTTTAAGGTCAGTTGGCAAGGAGCCGATATATTAATAATGAAAAAGTTATTTACAATCTCCCCACGGGAGTCTCACATTCTCAAGCTTTACATCAACTAGTAAAAAGAATGCTCAAAAGTACAGTAAATGATCTAGCCTGATCGCTAGTGCCCATTCTTCCTGTGACTAGCCTCCTACTAGCAATTGGCTTCCCATAGCATAAGTTCTTGTGCTGCTTCATTTATTAATTGATGCACTTGCTTGCGTTTTTGGGAAAAAATCCGCTGATTTCTTTCCTTCCACAACGTCCATAGTCCTGCTGCCCAAGCTCCATCCCAGTGTTTTTTCCCCATGTCTGATAATGTTCTTCTATGGTTCCACCAAGTGTTTACAATAGATGTGTAAATGGGTGGAGCCGTAATGTTCACCGTGGCCCAGAAGCCTCTCCAAAAAGATTTTTCCACCACACAACCAATGAACAGGTGGTCCCTCGATTCCAGTTGTGTTGTTGTACACATTACACAATCTTCGCTCATGGTACATCCTCTTCTTATAAGCACTTGTCGCGTGAGTATCTTGTTGTATACCACTAACCAACAGAATACCCTGACCTTGATCGGTATTTTGCACTTCCCTATCACTTTATGGAAAGAGCACCTAATTCCTTTTGTGTGCAGTACCTTATATGCCGACGCTGTGGAGAAGATACCTGTTTCCGTCCACTTCCATCCGATGGTCATGAATTGGCTATCTCTGGTTACCGAGCAGTCAAAAAAGTCTCCAAACTCTGTTAGAGATTTAAGGAAGTACGAACCCTGAGAGCCAAAATCTGAGTGGTGCGAGAGGCCATACAAATGTAGTATGGTTCTCGCCCACAGGCCATTCGTTTGGTGATGCATCTTCCACAGCCATTTCACCAGAAGTGCCGCATTTTGATCGGCAATATCTATTATCCCCAGTCCCCCTTCTTGTTTTAACGCGCATGTTCTTTCCCAATTTACCAAGCAATTTATCGGTTTGCATATCTCCTTTCCTTTCCATAAGAAACTCCTTCTCAGCTGATCAATGTGTTTGATTACCCATTTTGGTAGTCTAAATGCCTGTGCAAAGTGTAGAGGCAGTGCTGATAGTACCGATTTAAGTAACACAAGCCTACCCCCAAAGGATAAAAGGTTGGACTTCCAACTTGCTATTCTTTCCTGTATTGCCAAAATGATCGGCTGGAAATGCTCTTTATTAGGCTTCTTGATCGAGAGAGGCAAGCCAAGGTACTTAATGGGTAGCTGTGAGGTTGGACTTGATAGGATTCTCCTAATAGCCTGAATATGTTGGCTTGGCACCGATATGGGCACAACGCTACTTTTGCTTCTGTTAATTTTCAGCCCCGATAGTGTTTCATATGTCTGAAGGATAAGTGAGATTGTTTTGAGTGTTATGGGGTGCGCTTCGGTGATGATGAGCGTGTCATCCGCATACTGTATCATTGTAGTCGATATGTGTATCGGTTCGTGCATTTCCGGGGCTGCATTGGTAATGAACCATTGCAGTGAATCGGCTACCAGAATGAAAAGTAGCGGCGACAGTGGATCTCCTTGCCTTAATCCTCTCTCGTGTTTGAAGTATGCTGTGGTTTCCCCATTGAACTTAACTGTTGAGAAAGAAGATTTTAGGATTGCTAGTACTGTAGATAGCCATCTAGGGGGGAAGCCTCTTTCGATTAGTAGGTTGGTGAGAAAACACCAGTCCACCATATCAAATGCTTTCTCAAAATCTACCTTGTACAGTATAGCCGGCGTCTTGTGCTTGCTCAAGGCACACAACAGTTCTCTTGCGACTAGGAATGATTCCATTAACGATCTTCCTTTGATAAAGGCTGTCTGTGTGTCTGCTACGATTGATTCCAGTTGTGGCTGTAGCCTGTTTGCGAGGACTTTGGTGATTAGTCTGACGATCGTGTTTATCACGCTAATCGGCCGAAAATCTGTCAGTTTATTCGCTCCTTTCTTCTTGGGGACCAGCGTGATTGCTGCTTTGTTGAGGCAATCAATGTTCACCGATCCCTGCTGAAGCCCTACTACAAGTCTGTAAATATCTTCGCCTACTATATCCCAAAATCTTTGATAAAACTAAACCGGTAGCCCGTCAGGCCCGCTTGCTTTTTGTTTCGGCATTTGGTTTAGGGCTGTCAATATCTCTTGTTTCGTAATATCCTCATCAAGATGCTGTAGTTGCTGGTCAAATCTCGGCCCCACCTTGCCCGAGAGGTCAAAAGCCTGATTCCTCTGTGGCCTTTCTCCCTGAATCCCTCGAAAATGCGCCAGAATGAAATCGCTTAATTGTTGCTGCTCAACTTCCGTCTCGTCTTCCCTCAGTAGTGATACAACAGTATTTTGATTTTTCCTTCCATTTGCCACCGCATGAAAATATGCCGTGTTTTTATCTCCCAGTTTAAGCCATCTACAGCATGACCGTTGCTTCCACTTTTGCTCTTTTTCAGCCGCAAGCTCATATATATGAGTTTTGAGTGATATTTTTAACTCCAATTCCCCCGACTGAGTGATCTGTGCTCTGCTGCCCTATCTAGCTGTCTCAGTACCCATTTAGATCTGTTTAGGAAGGTTTGGGCATAATTAAATTTCCTATCGGCCCACTCTGTTAGTGCCCGCTGTACCCTGAAGATTTTTTTCTGAAAGTTTCTCGGGGCATTCCCTCCAGCCTGGATTGACCCCCAAGCTCCCATCACTATGTCAGAGATCTCACTATGGTTAAGCCAGAACAATTCAAATTTGAATTGTCTTCTTGAGCGGTTGTGGTGTGGTTTGATTGCTAATAGCAACGGAACATGATCAGATACTGGTTGTGGCAAGTCTGTAAGAGAGTAGGACGTACCCAATGAATTCCAGTGTCCTGAGATCAAAATTCTGTCTAGCCGTGACAAGGTGGGGTTCGGCCTACCACTGGACCAAGTGAATTTCCGACCATGCAAAGGAACATCGATTAGAGTCTCATCGGCAATAAAATTATTAAATTACAGCATAGTGCCTACGTTCCTTGTGTGACCCGTTGATTCCTCAAACGAGCGAAGCATATTAAAGTCCCCAACAATGACCCATGGCAAATCATTTAGTTGTCTTAATTGCCTCAGCTCCTGGAGAAATTGTCTTTTGTCCCTATCTTGTTGTGGTGCATAAGCCCCTGTTAAGAAGAATTTTAAGTTGCCAATTTTAAGGACCACACTAATAGTCCATTGCTTCACAATTTTATTTTCACATGAGTAAGCGGTGCTCCACGCGAGCACCACTCCTCCTCTAGATCCCTCCGCATCTAAAGCTAGAAATTCTCGAAACTTCGAGGGCACACTTGCCTTACTCGAAATATCGAGTGCTCACTCAATTTTGTCTCTTGTAAGCAAAATAAATCACATTTAGACTCAATTATTGTGTCCTTCACAATGGCACACTTATGTAAGTCTCCCAATCCCCGCACATTCCAATTCAAAAGCTTAATATTAGATGTAAATATCATTGGTCCGTTACACTTTCGTTGATTCCAAAAGAAAAACACAAGATAAAAGATAAAACAGTGCACAAAAAGTTAGATAATCACTGTTTGCTTCCCAACGGACCTACCCACTAACTAACTAATCAGCTAGGTGGATGCTTTCTTCATCAGAAAGCTTCTCTTCAGATGAGTACTCAAGCGCCTCAAGTGCTGACTCATGGTATTTGTATCCTGCTGCCTCCTTCCTCTTAGTCGCCGTTCCTGAGCCTTGGCTCTTCTCTATGTTTTTGCCTTTGCGAACTCCACAGTATTCCTTAATTCTGTCCCGGGTTTGCTCATCCAACGGCTTCTCTTTGAGAGCTTCTTCTGCCAAGGCCTTCAGTAATTGCGCCTCCTCTTCTGCCTTGTTCTCTTACGGCGGAGCAGGCTGTCCCTTTCTCTGTTTCTTAGTTTGTTTGAGCGGCGCATAGGATGCTCCTCCTCCCTTCTCAAAAATCCGCTTGCTGCGTCTCAGTTCCTGCTCCCCCTGCTCATCCCTCTCCCATTCCAGTCCTTCCTGTTCAGCCGTCCCCTCATCAGCATGGTGAATAAGTGGAGAGCCGTCTGCCTGATTGACCTCCTTCTCACCAGTTTCGGCCTGCACCTCTATTCCAGTTTCGTCGAAGGCCTGCTCCTCAGTTTCGGCCTTCTCATCAGGTTCGGCCTGCTCCTCAGTTTCGGCCTGCTCATCAGGTTCGGCCTGCTCGACAGGTTCGGCCTGCTCATCAGTTTCGTCAAAGGCCCCCCGTCCGAACTCCATTTGCCAGCAGTACGTATCAATATCCATACCTTCTAAATCAGAATCTCTGGGATCCGCTTCCATCCCCGGGAATTCATCTTCGCTGTTGTAATTCCCCATGTTAGAGGTTAGATCTGGGTTGTCTAATTCTGGGCCCTCTTCGAACTCTTCAGAAAAAACTTCTTCAGGCTCCTCATCCGATAGGCCTGCTTTCTCTTCTTCAGGCCTTTCAGCATGGGCCACTTGTTCCTCCTCAGAAAATTCATTACCGGCCTGCATAGCCTGGGTATTAAAAAGGCCCTGTGGTGCTTGAAGGCCTGCATAGCCCGTTTCATTAATTCCTGAAGGGCTACTGTTGGGGTTCGGAATTGTGGTGCCACTGTTTGGCAGTGGAGTGAGGCCCATCTCCTGATCTGTTATTAGCCCGATATTCTGAATATTCTGAATATTTGGAGAATAGTCAGAGGTAACTCCTGTAGCCCCTACGGCCTGTCGAGTAGGGTCATGTTCCCCCATTTATTGAATTTCCGTTAACGGCGCGTGTTGTACTTGGTCTGACAGAGAATTAAATGCATTGAGACCGTTGTTGTCAGAGAGATCTCCTCTTTTTTCAACTAAACATGATACGTCCATTCCTGCCATTACTGAACCTTCTTGGCTTGTGATTGCCAACGTTTCTTTGATTTTGATTTCATAGTAAGGGCTTCTCCTGAGCAAGTTGTTGAGTTTGGCCTTCTTCTCTTTGTCTAGCATGTTCTCCCAGACTTCGAACAAAGTGTCGAAGTCCTCCGGGGTGAGATCCGAGTTGCCCTGCGCGGTGAATGAGCCTTTGACATCATTGTTTTCAGTCTCAACTTCTCTGAAAAACTGTTCAGTCGGTGTCGTATCGATGGGTGTCGATAGTTGTAGAGGCTCCTCTATCCATCCATGAACTTTGACTCCAATGTCCCTAGCCACCCCTCGTATCCACATACTCAGATTTCTAGGGACCCGAGAGAGCTTGGGGACTGCCACCACCATCATTAACTTGTCGAGCGAGGTTGCACCGGTGAGTTTAGCATGGTCCAACACTACCCCAAAAGAACTAGCCGCTGCTAGCAAGTGCTCAATGGTCCATGTAAGCGGTGCCATGTTAGTGAGCTCCACCCACACCTTGAAACCAAGCTCCATTACATACCCGTTTACTGTCGGGTTCCACGGGTAGAGTATATAACCCATTTTTTGGAGTTGACGTGAGTGAGACATTAGAAAGGTATGCCTATCTACCCCCGGTTGCAGCAGTAATAGATATTGAGACCCCTTCATATGGGTCAAAGGGAATGGGAATGCGGTGTTGCAAGCTGCCATTAGCACTTCTTGGAGCATGCTCAAGTCGTGCGTCAGTTGGAGTCGGGCGTCAACTACGATTGCTTGGTGCATATCTGCCCTATCTCTTTGCATTTGAGTCGATTCCGGCATGAAGACCATAGCTACGTTAGGTCTATCATCCGGCATCTTATCCTCCCCCAGATTGCCCCGAGGTGTTAGTGGATCAAATCTCGACTTCGGTGCTTGTACGCAAGAACGTGCTTCATGGCCGCTTGCCCAGCACAATGCACAGACCCGCTCGGTTTTAGTGCATTCTCTTTGGTCATGGCCAATTTCTAAGCAATTGTAGCAACGACCACGCCACTGTGAGTGGTTTGGGTTTGGTGGAAGAGGCAAGGGTTCAGGTGTCACCTCCTCTTGAGAGCCCCATTCAGTCGTTGTCAGTCCAGCACTAGTCCAGGGGGGCTGATCGGTGAATAGTTGCCATGGGTGGTGTCTCTGGGTGATGTGAGGTGGTAGGGTGTTAGCTCTCTTTAGGATCTGTGCATATGATCCAGATGGTGCATTTTTCGCCAGTGAAGGTTGTGGTGTCAAGCTTTGAGGTGTGGCTCTCCTTTGAGACATTGGGTGTGGTTTGTAGGAGGCCTGAAGGTGAGGGGTGGTAGTTTCATTAATAGTGGGGTTGGGTGAGAATTCTCTGTCCTTGCTAGCATGGCCCTATTCGGCGATGTGAGGTTTTAGCCGGTACTGGGTGTGATTTCGGTTTGGTAGTGTACTGTGCGGCGCTGGGAGAGGAAATAACGTCCGTATACCTGTTCTAGGAGTGTACCTTTGTTCTACAAAGTGTGAAGCTTTCTTACCTGCCCCTTGTACTTCCCTGGAGAGCCAGCGTCTCCTTTGAGCAGTGTTTGGTAGAAGGTATTGTCCAGATCCACTCTTTTTTCCATACTGCGCAGCACACCGTCCTTGCCTTCTGCCATGGTAAGTGTTGTACCTTCTTGAGTGTTGACGTTGGTAGGTCAACCACCCATCTCCAAGGAAGATGAGTTTCCTTCTGGCCATGCGCGAAGCTTTTCAGTTCCAAAAATCCAAAAAATCAACATACGAAAATTCAAAGAATATGAAGTAAAAAGTAATAAAGATAAAGATACTGAGTGATCTAAATCTAATGAAAAGGTCTGCTGACCTGGATATAAAGCAACTTATAACTAACGGAAAGGAAAAATAGTATCTATAAATTCATAAAAAAATAGCAACGGTTGAAGCCAATATGCATTGCAAACATGTTTCATTCGGTAAGGCCATTCAACTTTAACATATATCATTTTAGTTTTGATGAAAATTACAAGAAATTATGAAATATTCAATAGTGAAATGCCAGAGATATCTCACTTCAATTAACAGCAATTGTACTTGATGTTCATAACACACATGCATAGCCTCATCTACAACACTGAATTTGGATACAAATTCAATACGGGTTTTAACTGACTGACATATACAAAATAAAGACAAGTAGACTAGAATGCAAAGCACCCAAAGAAGCAGGTCAGAAGTGTGGCTGCAAAACATTGAATCGCCCAAAAAAAAAAGAATCTGTTCAGGGCTTTTTCACGAACACTTCTATTGTTACAAGTAACACTAAATGGAGCAACAAACTGCCCAAAAGTACACAAATTGATCATTTAAATTCAAATAAGCTATCTATTGACAACATGATTAAGTACTTCAATCATTAGTCTTACCAATTGTCTGTTCCATGAGATCCCTCGCATCATCATCTCGTCCCATTTTCAAAAGCAGTTCTAACACTGGTGCAGAGGCAGCTAAATCGGGTTTCACCCCTTCTTTCTTCATTCTGTTCAACACGCACACAGCCTGATCTACTTTTATGTTCTTTGCATATGCTTTCAGCAAGGAAGGGTAAGTTGAGAGATCTGGCGCAACATGATTGAGTTGCATTATATCTAAGATTTTCATCACATCATCGATAGTGCCATAATTTGCATAGCCGATAAGTAAAATACTATATGATACAGCATCTGGTTTTATACCTCCCCTTACCATTAAGTCAAGCAACTTTTGAGCCTCCTTGGTTTGTCCTTGTTTGCACAAAGAATCCATCATTGATCCATAAGTAACCTCATCTGGCAAAAAGCCTCGATCAATCATATCCTTGAAAACTCTTTTCGAATCCTTCCAACAACCTATCTTAGAATATCCATTTATAACAATATTATATGTGATAAGATTAGGTGTGGCACCTTTATCAATCATATGATACAATAGTTTCTCTGCCTCGATAGTTTCCCCCCTCTTGCAAAGCGAATCCATAATTATATTGCATGTCACGGTGTCAGGCGGTATTCCCTTTGAAACCATCTCATTCAGTAACTCCTTTGCCTTTTCTAGTTTGTTCATCTTGCAGAGCCCATCTATAAGAGTACTATAGGTAAAAACATCAGGATGCTTACCTCTAGAAACCATAATACAAAGCAACTCCTCTGCCTTTTCAATTGCCCCCTCCTTGCATAGTGCATCAATGATGGTAGTATAGGTCACGACATCGGGATCATGCCCTTTAGAAACCATGGATTGAAGAAATTCCACGGCCTTGTCCCATAGCCCTTTCTTGCACAACCCATTCACGAGAGTAGTATAGGTCACAACATTCGGTTTAATTCCCTGAGAAACCATGTAGTGCAATAGTTCCTCTGCTTTCTCAATATCTCCTTCCTTGCACAGGCCATTAATCAGTGAGCTGTATGTGACTACATTAGGTAGAATACCAACTGAAAGCATTCGCTTAAACAAACTAAATGCTTGACTAATTGCACCTTCTTTACAAAGACTGTCAATCAGTGAGCTGTATGTCACTACATCTGGCACAATACCCTCTGAAAGCATTCGCTCAAACAAACTAAATGCTTTACTAACTACGCCTTCTTTACAAAGACAGTCAATCAGTGAGCTGTATGTCACTACATCTGCCACAACGCCCTCTGAAAGCATTCGCTCAAACAAACTAAATGCTTTACTAATTGCGCCTTCTTTACAAAGGCCATCAATAACTGTGCTGTAGGAGATCACATTAGGTGCACACCGCAGCTTAGGCATTTTATGTAACACCATGGCAACAGCCTGACTACTCCTATTCTCGTAACAGAGGCCCTTGAGTAGTAGTGGATTGAAGATCCCAGCATCAGCTCTCTGCCCGCCCTTAATAAACCGTCACAAGAAAACCAAGCCTAGTTTTGGCCGATTCATTCGGATACAGTAGGAAATCAAGATACAATAGGTGCAGATATCAAGTGAGGCTGAGACACTTTTAGGTTGGGTCCAGCGATTAAACAGTGAAAAGACAGTTGCATAATGGTTATTTGAGTTCTTCATACGAGTTAAGGCTGTAAATAGTTGATTAAAGGAATAGATGGATGGTGCCGGACTCTTAGCGGCCAGCAAGCGATCAAAAAATGGAAGAGCATCTTTAATAGTAAGGGCGCCTGACCGATAACGTTCTTTGACAAGTAATTCCAGTTGGCGGGTCCCAATGGCCATGTGATGAAATGGTTACAACTTCACCTTTTGTGCTATACTCTTCCAGAAGGGCTTTTTGGTCAATGAGTTATCCAAGGAATCAAGAAGCAACAAGAGACTGCAAAACCTTCAAAAACACAAATTATACTAAATACAGCAAAAGGCTAATAGAGAACTCATATTTACTTCATTAATGTTTTTCAGTTCAGTACTCCTAAACCAGTTGTTACTGAGCCTGTAGTAATCTGTATGAAACCAACTTAAACTTTTATGACTGGAGTTTGGTAGTTAATTGGAACTGTTTTTGTTTGCCTTTTGTTCACTTTACACATTGGTTCTATGGTTAAGAATCTAAAATATAATTCCTGTTACCATAGTAAGATGCCCAGGCCTCTTACAATGAGCAGCCGTACAGTATTGCCAAACTTGATCGGTTCAATAGCTAAAAAACCCGAGCTGGTGATCCTAGGTTGGAACTTGAACTGTAACCTGCTTATAGAATAATAGTAATCATCATGCTTAAGAGATATGCTTGATCCAACAATGAATATCTTTTATAACTACTAAAAAAATAGTAGCTCAGAACGGTATTCCTAACGTGCTCTCATTCTCCTATTTTTGCATGTAAGATTACTAAATTGGTTGCTGGCTCATATAGTTGACTAGCCTAGCCAAAGGGACTACTAAAAAAATAGTAGCTCATAGAATAATAGTAATCATTATGCTTAATAGATATGCTTGATCCAACAATGAATATCTTTTATAACTACTAAAAAAATAGTAGCACAGAACTGTATTCCTAATGTGCTTTCATTCTCCTATTTTTTGCATGTAAGATTACTAAATTGGTTGCTGGCTCATATAGTTGACTAGCCTAGCCAAAGGGACTGCATTGCAATGCACCCCAATTAAGGACAATCAGTTGTTTGTACAAGTATACATTGGCCAATTTTTGCTCTAACCCAACTTTTTACAGCATAGTACATAGTCCAACACAATTAGTTACATAATCTTGCAAGCACAATTTCAATCAGATCAGCTACCATGCTATTAGGTTACATTTGGTACTGCCAGATGTCTTTTTTCTGCTATACATTTTAGCATCGTTTTTTTTTTTAATTTGCGCTTAGGTAGGTATAGCAAAGGGCAGTTGTATAATCAAATTAATTAAGCTCTTCCAGAAGGGCTATTTGGTTATTTTCCAGCCAGGGATATGGTCAATGACTGATCCAAGGAATCAATAAGTAACAAGAAACTGCAAAACCTTCAAAAATAATAAATCATGCTAAATAGAGAACTCCTATTTACTTCATTAATGTTTTAAGTTCAGTACTCCTATGCCAGACGCTACAGAGCATTTAGTAATCTGTATGAAACCAACTTAAACTTTAATGACTGGAGTTTGGTAGTTAATTGGAACTGTTTTTGTTTGCCTTTTGTTCACTTTACACATTGGTTCTATGGTTAAGAATCTAAAATATAATTCCTGTTACCATAGTAAGATGCCCAGGCCTCTTACAATGAGCAGCCGTACAGTATTGCCAAACTTGATCGGTTCAATATCTAAAAAACCCGAGCTGGTGATCCTAGGTTGGAACTTGAACTGTAACCTGCTCATAGAATAATAGTAAATATTATTCTTAAGAAATGTGCTTGATCCAACAAATGAATATCTTTTATTGTATGTGATCTTTTGAAGTATATAGTTTCACCACTATGCATGCAACCTCGAAATAAGTTTAGATCCCAGGTGATAACCACCACTAATCCTAATTACTTTCAGAAATGTAATTAGCTCATACAACTAGTACATAAGCAAATAATATACAACTAGTAAGTATAACTACTAAAAAAATAGTAGCTCAGAATGGTATTCCTAGTGTGCTCTCATTCTCCTATTTTTTGCATGTAAGATTACTAAAGTGGTTGCTGGCTCATATAGTTGACTAGCCTAGCCAAACGGATTGCATTGCAATGCACCCCAATTAAGGAAAATCAGTTGTTTGTACAAGTATACATTGGCCAATTTTCGCTCTAACCCAACTTTTTACTGCATAGTAGATGATGATGCTTAATTACCAGATTTATAGTGTTCATAACTGTAGTCAATTGGTTTTTATGCCGTGTACCCAAGCATCTATTAGACAAAAACAGCCAAGGATACTTCCCATGAAAAGATTTGACAAATTGAATTCCAGACTGTAAAATATCTGGACATTTTTTCAAGCAACTTGAATGCACAGTCACCACGATCTACCAAAGTACTAAATTTCAGGCCTAAATGCAAAGCACCTAAAGAAATTGGAACAGGAACGAAGAGCACTTACCACAGTTAGAGAGAGCCTAGTCATAGTCTGTTTTGTATAATTTGAAAGAAGATCAGGCAGAGCGGTTCTTTAGGCAACAAGTATGAAGCGTGGCTACACAAAACTGGTGCTGGGAGCGACAATACTTCTCAGGAGCATTTTGGCAAACAGTTAAAGTGCAAGAGAGAGTTGAGAGAGGCGGTGAGCTGAGATTAGAGTGGTACTTTCGTCCGATTTCAAAACGGCTAGCCCTTCCTTTGATCGGAAATTCGGAATCAGACAAGAAGGTAAAGCCAATTTTGGTCGCTGGGACCGTGGGATTTAAGGGGGCAGTTGTTCAATTCGATTTTTGCTGCTTATTATTTCTACTTGGTCGGACATTTGGTTTGGTGGGGTCGAGTTCTTAAAATTTTCGTTCAATTCAGTTTTTTACTTATTGATATGATGATCTTATCAAATTCTAACTGTTTCTCTTAATTCAAATGAGCCCTATAAAATTATTAATTAGGACTTTACTTTGTAATATCTTATATCCTAAAAGTTGTCAATTTTGATATTTTGTCAATTATTAGTTGACTAATTAAAATATCAATTTCAACCAATTCCAAAATATATGGAAAAATTATCCGAAAAAATTAAAGACTTTGACTGAAGATTATAAAATAATTGAGGAGCTTAATTGAACAAAAATTCATAAACTTGATTCAAATAATGTTGATATTTTTACCCGCCAATTGAATAACCCACATTGCTTTTTGTTAATTTCAGCTTAGAAAGGAATTAAAGTTTGATCTTTCTGTTTTATTTGATAAATAACACTTAAGTATTTCTTTGTTTTAATCTGTAATTGATGTCTAATCACATATATGCTATTTTAGCTTATTTTAGATTGATTTGTAATAAGATGAAAAAATTGATGGGATTAAAAATTATATTTTTTTATATTTATCATGTTGTGTACATGATTTGCTTAAAGTAATACATACATTTAGGTACTGATAAGGCTAATTAATACTTAATGATAAGACTAAGTTAGATGATTATGGATACAAAAGCATTTTCACTCGATTCGTACCGTACTCATTGACACCCCCTAATTAAACCTCATTAAAATTAAGGCTTTATTTTGCCAATTTTAAATTGAAAGTCCAATGTACTCACCCCTTGTTCATCACTGTTATATATGCAATCACCTCTTATTTGAAAAAGCAATAATGAACCAGGCTAATTTAATACGGTAAGATTGGCCAATATATATTTCGTCATTGGGTTTTATAGTAGGTCCTTTTTATTATGATTTATTTTCGTGTTATTATATTATGCTACAATATATATTTCAGTGATATTTTCTTTTTCCACTCTTTAAGTTTTATCTTCACATGTAGAGTATGACTTTGTAGCTAGATTGATGTTTTTTTTATTTAATTTAATCCCAAAATATATAAAAATTCCATACTTGATTTAAATATGCACAAATTATACTTTTTAATATCACACTGATCAGTGATTTGTAATTCATATTTTAACGGTGGTGATTTGTTATTCCATGTTGTCGTTCCACATTTAATTTTAATTATCTTTTTTAATTCAATGTTTCGATATTTGAATTCCAAATTACAAAAGTTTTGAATTTTTAAAGGGACGATTAAATGTTTGAAATTTTTAAATTCAAAATCATGATTCAAAAATGAGGTTATGTACGTAGTTATATATGTATCATCATAAGCAAGAATATGGGTTGGAATTGGCATCCCTTGCAATATGTTTTGTGTTGTAATTGTATGCTCTCTTTTTCCTTTTAGCCCCATCATGTCCAGTTTTATTTTTCTCTCCTTTTGTTCATCTCATTTCAAGTCTTGAGGGGGAGAAATTATAAGTACAAAGGGTTCTGTTCCATTATGTATGTTTGGAAATTGAATGTGGGGCTGGTCTGATCTTTTCTGTTTGGAAAAAATTTTGAATTTGGTTTTGATCTAATAATATGTGAAATGAAATTCCTTATTTTCGATCATATTTGTCATGTTATATGTCAAATTAGGAATAGTCAAGATTTTTTGCTGGAACATGATCGTTTTAAGGATAGATCTACAGTCTAAAAGATCAAATGAATTATTAAGCAAACAAACACTCTCTTCATCTTATTCTGTCTAAAAGATTTAAGTTGGTACATATATGGTACTAATTAAAGCACACAAGCAATCCAGTAGTAAATAAAACATCCCACAAAAACTAGAAGAAATAACTTAAACAGAACACACAGAAATGAACTTAAAAAAATAAAAATAAAGAAAAACAGAGAAGGCTAGCTGTAACGAAGATCATGAACTCCAAGAGTTTTACAGCTTAAGTTGAACTAACTTTATGAACTTAAGCAATTGATAATTATCTACTACAGATTTCAGTTATAGAGAGACATATTATTCCCTTTTATATCCAACTGTGAAGGGGTCTTTTGTGGAATGCCCATGTGAACCATCAGCAGCATCACGTGCGTGAGAAGTTCTCCTCCCTGGCTCAATTGCTTGGAATGGTAGTATGTCTTGCAATTAATCGCCGCATAACACAACATCTCCACCCAAACTCTTCTTAGAATGCGCCACCTCCTGTTCTCTGCCAACTCATTTAGCTCCCTTACGAGCTGGCATGCTTTCCACAACACGGCAGTTTCTAACATAGTATGTTCTCTTTCTGAACTCACTTGTCGA
Organism: Carex myosuroides; assembly: GCA_028015225.1. Lineage (NCBI taxonomy): Eukaryota > Viridiplantae > Streptophyta > Magnoliopsida > Poales > Cyperaceae > Carex > Carex myosuroides. Next base: position 3,171,308 of record CM051466.1, read on the forward strand.
ATGAATTCTTCCCTTGCCAATTCTTTTGTAAGCCCCTTTCCCACTTCTTGAAAGGTATCTTTGGCTTTACTATATATGATCTGATATTTTCTTATAGCCTCGATCGCATCTGGCATCATGGATGATTGAAAGATTAGAAGGTACATCATGTAGTTTGACATTATCAAACTAATTTCACGATCTGAGTGACTGTTATTGTCATTCCTACCACGACCAGTCTCAGGGTTTTCATTCATAGCACCGTGAGTGTGGAAGCAAAGATCTGTGACAATGTGCCACATTAGAATAATCTCATCAAATTCAAATCTCCGGAGGTCTACTCTATAGTACTTAAATTCCTCATGTTGCAATACTTCATTTAATTTCAAATCTCTTAATCTCAACTGTACTGTCAATTGGTGTACATCACCCCTCGTCTTGGTCTTAAGCTCTTCAAATAAAAGCTCTTTTATCTCGCATGGCACACGAACAGAACGAATGTAAATAAAGTTATCCCATAACTCCTTCACCTTAACAGCATCCAAAATCCATCTAAATATGGTTTTTTTATCTCTCAGGGAAAAGCTCAACAAGCTGTATTGCCTCATCGTGTTTGACCACCGGGGCTTGCCCTTGGGGAAAAAAAACGACATAACTTTAGCAATATTAACTGCCAGATTTTTTATGAAACAGTGGTTCTTTTCTTTAAGTGCGACTATCATCCAATCAGAGCTTATGATTAGAAGAAGGGAAATCAATTCCATGAAAAGAGCAGAACCAAATAAAATATAAGATATTATGATGTCTGCTTTTTCATAGCCACTTTTCTTGCTCTTAAGAAAAAGTACGAAAGTAGAGGCGATCATCCCAAGAGAGATAAATCGCCAGATGCAACCACGCAGACCATTGAAAAGAACAGCCTTGGTGTGAAGCACATCGTATAGGAAGGAAAGCTCTATTTCCACCACTTTAAATGCCTTCCATACATCACAGTTCCTGAAATTGGTTATGCTATGCACATAGAGATCATTGCTGAGCTTGTGGTCTACCACAAAAGGCTTGAATATCTTATAGAATTCATAGGCCTTAGTTATCTGGTCTGTTTCATAAATATTACCTTGGGCAACAGTGTTGGAAGGCAAGTGCTGTTGGTTTTGCACATCATATGACTTTAGCAATTGACCCATGCGGGAAGAACGGAGAGCCCAAGTTCTCTCTGAGTACTTGACTAATCCAGCAATGAAAACAAAGAAAGCTGCTACTCGCAACATGGGAATTGCCACCAAATTAAGCAATACCATAAATGCTATGACAACCTGTACGGCCAATCCGAGAAAATGCCTCCACCAGAGCTCGTTATCCTCGATTGAATATGAAGTGATGGTGTCAGGCCCACCAAGGTGGAGGAGGAGGAAAGGAGCCCAAAAGGCCATCAGGCCTACGTTTTGCCTCCTGAGAAGGTTGCCGAGTGCCAAGATGGCAACAGAATCAGCAAACAGGTAAAAGAACCAGAGAACAAGGATTAGGAGCTTTTGGCCAGTGCGTTTTCTCAAGGGAGACAAGAAGACCAGGCCATATTGCAAGCATAGGCTTACCAGCACCAGGATTCTTATTTCCTCAGCATTCCAGAGCCTTTTCAAACTCTCTTGTATAATTGGCATTGTGGTACCTTTTTTCACAAAGAAGAGAGAGGTTTCAGTTAGGGGTGTCAATGGATACGGATGGAGACATTTTCATATCCATACTCTATTCTTATTCATTAAATTTTGGTGTTTACTCATACTCTATCCCCCGATTAAGATAAAGGATAATTATCAAATAAAACAATAGTTCATATAATTTAACCTAAAATATAACAAATAAATAAATATATTAAACACATCATGTATGTATATCATAAAATATAAAAATAATAATTTTTATTCCATTAGATTAAAAATTAAAAATTATTAATCAAATATAACGATATAAAATGTTATATAATTCAATTTTGTCATAAGTTAGTAATTAAGAAACAATATTAAATGTTGTATAACTTCAAAATAATAATTAATTACATAATTAATTATATGTATAAATAAAAAATATCATATATAATTTAAAATTTATCAATTACTCTATATGGTAATGGGTCCGAAATTGGTCTTACCCATACTATTATTTGATAAGCTAATAATTTTTTTTTTCTTACCTATAACAATATCCGTTAAGTTAACGAACTTTTTTTTTAACCATACTTGCCATATCGTATATGATACGAGTCGGGTAAATGGTTAAAAGGGATTCACTGACGCTTCCTAGTTTCCGTTCTGAAGCATATAACTATACATGTTTTCATATTTTAGAATTTTATTTCAAAATTTATACCATGAACTATAATGTGCTTTGCTTGGTAGAATTAACTGGTTGTAAAGAGAAACGACTGCGCACTGGCAAAGGAAATCCGATGTATGGCTATTAAATTAATTATGAAAAATATAATCTTAGCAATTCAACAATGAATATTGAACTCTTTTTTTAGATGAATAATAAGGTCAAGCCATCCAACTTTAAATTTGCAGTCAATCCAATGGTGAGTGGTTTTATTATTATAGCTTCAGTTGCCAGTTGGTCAATTAATAGAAATTAGAAGGAAAAGCCAACTACCGGATTCAAAATGAAAATATTCCCTTTTAAATAGAAGCAGTGCTTAATATCAATATATACATTAATTATACAATGCTTACTTGAAAGCTCTTTGAGGTGCTCCATAGACGAGGTCAGCTCTGAGATTCTTGTGCCGAAGAATTAAATCCGGAATGAGATGGTTGTAGATGGTAATGGCATTGGAAGAACTAACTCTCCTAGATCTATCTTATTTGAACCAAAGGAGGTATTGTATTCTTTTCTTCCATGTAAAGAAAAGTAGAGTTTATATATGCTTCTTACTTTCACTGTTAGTTTCCATTATGTGTGCCATATTCCAATTCAAAAATTATATTCATAAATTGTTTTCTATATTATAGTCTCACAAAAATGAATGTTTATGTATTATCTATGAAAATGAAAGACCTATATTTATTTAATATCAGATTTTCTGTATTAATATCTTGTCTACAAAAATTAATATTATATAGTGTTTGGTCTTACTAATTATATTATATATTCATCATTAAAATTAATATTTTACAAAAAAAAAATTACTACAAAGATGCGTCTGATTTGACAATTAACATTTTTTACGGATATATATGAGACATGAGAAATGTTTTGAACTGGACACGTCCATTCAATATTTCACTACCCAACTAAGATTAATTAATATACTTATTCAAAATTAATCGATATAAATAAATTTGGACGCTCATCATTTTCAATGTTTAGAGTAGATTATACAAAAGGTCCTTAAAGAGTTATTTATTTAGTATTTTTAATTCTTAAAGTTTCTAATGTGTCATTTTTTATGCTTTGCTCAAAGGTGTGGCCAAATTGAACTTTAATTGGTGTAAAGTGGAAACTATATATATTCCAACAAAATCGGATATGTTCTTGGCTTGAACTGATTATTATATCCTTTCGCTCCATGCACATGTGCGCACTTAGCTTTCACAAGCATGCATCTTTTTTTTTTTTTCATTTTAAGTAGCTCTATTGTCGGGTCTGTAAATTAAACCCGTTATATTTATGAGCGCAGTCACATGCTTCGTGTGTTGTTCGTTAAATCCATCAAATGTCTGATTATTTATTTTAGTGGTGGCAAAAACTTTTTTTGATCCGAATCAATCTTAGACGATTTAAAATTGAACAAGATGAAACTAGATTCCACCTCAAATCCGAATTGAGTCAAGGCGAACAACATAAAATTCGACCGATTCAAAACTGAACGATTCAAAATCCAGGACAATCTAAAGTCAAGTCAGATAACCGAAATCCGATTTGAGCAAACCAAAATGGTCCTAAATTCAACTTTAGGTGTATTTGGAGCCAATGTGATAGATATTGGACTTAAGTTCACCAAACTCTCTTGATGAGCCTAGCACACGCTAGTTTCACCCGTGTATTTGTAAATTATGTAGGGTACTTGCTCAATTAATTTGTATTTAAAAGTTGGTATTGTTGTTGTATATATTCATCAATATTGCGATGTCCCTTAATACTATTATGATGTATCTTGCCTTGTCCATGAATTTGGAATTGTTATCATCTGATTTCATTCCACTTGGTTGCAGCTGGTGTGCCTCTAGTGAAGTTATGCATGTAGTTATGCATCATAAACAAGTCTGGCTATTTTTTTTTTTAAAAAATCACAAAAAATATTGTGAGAAGTTTAGTTTTGACCTGTACTACCTATGTGGGTCGGATATTTTTTTACTGAAGCTTGTTTTGTACTAAAAATAAGAAAAAAAAATTGAAAAAATTATATTAAGGAAAAAAGAATATTGCAAAATTTAATTACACTTATAAGTTTATCATGCTCAAGATCCTGAACTAAATTATGCAAAATTATGCAGTAGGTCATTCAACCCATAGTAATATACTAATATTTAAGGGCTTAATTTCCAAAGGAAAATATTATGAATTAGTGAGGAAATAGAAGTATACTATCAACCCAGACAATGGAGGACTTTTCATCCAGTTCTATTGAATCCTCACTTTTACTTCTCCTCAGAATTGTTCTCAGTCGAGTCAAAAATGACAGCTATTTGATATAATTTTATAGAATATTACTAGAGTAAGCATATGTAAAAATAATATCAAGCGTTGTGCAAAACGGATTAATCAAACTGAAACAAATCTTCCATTTCATAGGCATATTAATCAGTGAGTTGTACGTGACAACATCTGGCACAATACCCACTGAAAGTATTCGCTCAAACAAACTAAATGCTTTACAAATTGCACCTTCTTTACATAGGCTGTCAATCAGTGAGTTGTATGTGACAACATCTGCCACAACGCCCTCTGAAAGCATTCGCTCAAACAAACTAAATGCTTTATTAATTGCGTCTTCTTTACAAACACCGTCAATCAGTGAGCTGTATGTCACTACATTTGGCACAATACCCGCTGAAAGCATTTTCTCAAACAAACTAAATGCTTTACTAATTGCGCCTTCTTTACAAAGGCCATCAATAACTGTGCTGTAGGAGATCACATCAGGTGCACACCGCAGCTTAGGCATTTTATGTAACACCGTGGCAACAGCCTCACTACTCCTATTCTCAGAACAGAGGCCCTTGAGTAGTGGATTGAAGATGCTAGGATCAACTCTCTGCCCACCCTTAATAAACCGCCCCAAGAAAACCAAGCCTAGTTTCGGCCGATTCATTCGGATACAATAGGAAATCAAGATACAATAGGTGCAGATATCAAGCGAGACTGAGACCCTTTTAGGTTGGGTCCAGCGGTTAAAAAGTGAAAAGACAGTTGCATAATGGTTGTTTGAGTTCTTCATACGAGTTAAGGCTGTAAAGAGACGATTAAAGGAATAGATGGACGGTGTCGGGCTCTTTGCTGCCAGCAAGCGATAAAAAAATTGAAGAGCATCTTTATTAGTAAGTGTGCCTGACCGACAACGGTCTTTTAAAGCTAGTTCCAATTGGCGGATCCCCATGGCTGTGTTGGAAATGGTCACAACTCCCCTTGAAGACACTGTTTGATTTTACAACCTGGCAAGCATGATTTCAATCATATCAGCTACCATGCTATTAGGCTACAATAAGGTACTGCCAGAATCGATACAATTTAGGTACAGGCCTCTAGAATCGATACAGTTTGACCAATATCAGAGTTGATGCCTCTCATAGTTACAAATAAACTTTGGAACACCGGCCTAATTTATGGCCCCAACAAACTAATTACTCATTATTCTTTAAGAAGAGAATAAAAAAAATATCAACCTGGCAAGCACGATTTCAATCAGATCAGCTACCATGCTATTAGGCTACAATTAGGTACTGCCAGAATCGATACAATTTGACCAATATCAGAGTTGATGCCTCTCATAGTTACAAATAAACTTTGGAACACCAGCCTAATTTATGGCCCCAACAAACTAATTACTCATTATTCTTTAAGAAGAGAATAAAAAAAATATCAACCAGAGATTCAAAATTGACTTTAGAAATTGAAACATGGACAAGAATATTACAAGTTGTCTGTTGCTTTTTGTCCAATTTACAAGTTGGTACTATATTGAGGATCTTAGAAATAATTCCTATATCATATTAAAAAAGTGAGGCATACATGTTTGGTATGACTGGACAAATACCAGAGTCGATGCCTCTCGTAAATTACGACTAAGCATTCTAATACCAGCCTATTTATGTCCCAATAAACTAATTACTCCTACTGGAGATAACTAAACAAAAGAAATCTAAAATTAAACTTAACCTTACAAATTGAAACTGTGGCAGTAGATAGTGTGCATGCACAGTGGTAACCAGCAGATGCCAGTACCAAACAGGATCAGCGCAATAGCAAAAGAACCTGATATTGGAGTCCTTGACTGCAACTGGTACTGTATCTGCTCATAAATAAATTATGCTTGTGACCTTCAAACCAAGTTTAGATGCCGTGAGATAACATGGACTAGAAAATATTCAAATAAATCAGATGTATCTAAAGCAATTAAAGAGAGAAGTAGAAATAAGATCTGAGAAGAGGCTGAATTACTGGCTTAAAGTAAGTGGCAGAGGAGAGCACAGCTGTTACCATGGTTGAGAGAAGAGGCTGAAAGCTTGTTTAGAAAACGTGTACGAAGCGTAGCCGTCAAAATCTGCTACTGGAAGTGAGAATATCTCTGAGGGACATTTTCACAAACACTTGATGTGCAAGAGAATTGTATTATACCACTTCGAAAAAGGAAGAGAGGAGAGGTGGGGTAAGAGAGAGAGGCGATGGTGAAATATGATTAGTGAGTAGTGAAATAGAAAGGGAGAGCAATTGATTGATGTTGTTGCTTACTATTACTATTAGTATTAGTGAGAGGTTTGGAGAAGAGAATGTGGCGGCGGTGTGGCGCTGTGAGTAATTTAGTTCAGTAGGGGAGAAGTAGAGGGGGTAATGGACAAGTATCCTCTCCATTACTGTAAAAGATGATTTAAGGGGACCATTATCTTCTTTTTGCTTTTGGCTACTTATTATTATTCATTCTACTTGTTAAAAATGTGATTCGTCCGGTTATTAATTTTTTTTTGTCAATCAAGTTTTTCAATCATCGCATATAATTATTATTAAGTTTTACTTCATTTTCTTAATTCAAATTAGCCCACTGAAATTTTTAATTAAGATTTCACTATGTAAAACCTTACATTACTGGTTAAAGTCCTCAATTTTGATATTATGTCAATTCAGATAACAAGGAATTTCTTCTCCAATTCTATATAAACTACCCGTCTACCAAATGAAAAACACTGAGTGATCTCAATTGATCCTAGGAAAAATTGATGCTTAGGCAGCTTCTGATTTATATATTAGCTCTAAGGCTGAAAACATACGAAATTTTTTTTTTTAAGGTCAGTTGGCAAGGAGCCGATATATTAATAATGAAAAAGTTATTTACAATCTCCCCACGGGAGTCTCACATTCTCAAGCTTTACATCAACTAGTAAAAAGAATGCTCAAAAGTACAGTAAATGATCTAGCCTGATCGCTAGTGCCCATTCTTCCTGTGACTAGCCTCCTACTAGCAATTGGCTTCCCATAGCATAAGTTCTTGTGCTGCTTCATTTATTAATTGATGCACTTGCTTGCGTTTTTGGGAAAAAATCCACTGATTTCTTTCCTTCCACAACGTCCATAGTCCTGCTGCCCAAGCTCCATCCCAGTGTTTTTTCCCCATGTCTGATAATGTTCTTCTATGGTTCCACCAAGTGTTTACAATAGATGTGTAAATGGGTGGAGCCGTAATGTTCACCGTGGCCCAGAAGCCTCTCCAAAAAGATTTTTCCACCACACAACCAATGAACAGGTGGTCCCTCGATTCCAGTTGTGTTGTTGTACACATTACACAATCTTCGCTCATGGTACATCCTCTTCTTATAAGCACTTGTCGCGTGAGTATCTTGTTGTATACCACTAACCAACAGAATACCCTGACCTTGATCGGTATTTTGCACTTCCCTATCACTTTATGGAAAGAGCACCTAATTCCTTTTGTGTGCAGTACCTTATATGCCGACGCTGTGGAGAAGATACCTGTTTCCGTCCACTTCCATCCGATGGTCATGAATTGGCTATCTCTGGTTACCGAGCAGTCAAAAAAGTCTCCAAACTCTGTTAGAGATTTAAGGAAGTACGAACCCTGAGAGCCAAAATCTGAGTGGTGCGAGAGGCCATACAAATGTAGTATGGTTCTCGCCCACAGGCCATTCGTTTGGTGATGCATCTTCCACAGCCATTTCACCAGAAGTGCCGCATTTTGATCGGCAATATCTATTATCCCCAGTCCCCCTTCTTGTTTTAACGCGCATGTTCTTTCCCAATTTACCAAGCAATTTATCGGTTTGCATATCTCCTTTCCTTTCCATAAGAAACTCCTTCTCAGCTGATCAATGTGTTTGATTACCCATTTTGGTAGTCTAAATGCCTGTGCAAAGTGTAGAGGCAGTGCTGATAGTACCGATTTAAGTAACACAAGCCTACCCCCAAAGGATAAAAGGTTGGACTTCCAACTTGCTATTCTTTCCTGTATTGCCAAAATGATCGGCTGGAAATGCTCTTTATTAGGTTTCTTGATCGAGAGAGGCAAGCCAAGGTACTTAATGGGTAGCTGTGAGGTTGGACTTGATAGGATTCTCCCAATAGCCTGAATATGTTGGCTTGGCACCGATATGGGCACAACGCTACTTTTGCTTCTGTTAATTTTCAGCCCCGATAGTGTTTCATATGTCTGAAGGATAAGTGAGATTGTTTTGAGTGTTATGGGGTGCGCTTCGGTGATGATGAGCGTGTCATCCGCATACTGTATCATTGTAGTCGATATGTGTATCGGTTCGTGCATTTCCGGGGCTGCATTGGTAATGAACCATTGCAGTGAATCGGCTACCAGAATGAAAAGTAGCGGCGACAGTGGATCTCCTTGCCTTAATCCTCTCTCGTGTTTGAAGTATGCTGTGGTTTCCCCATTGAACTTAACTGTTGAGAAAGAAGATTTTAGGATTGCTAGTACTGTAGATAGCCATCTAGGGGGGAAGCCTCTTTCGATTAGTAGGTTGGTGAGAAAACACCAGTCCACCATATCAAATGCTTTCTCAAAATCTACCTTGTACAGTATAGCCGGCGTCTTGTGCTTGCTCAAGGCACACAACAGTTCTCTTGCGACTAGGAATGATTCCATTAACGATCTTCCTTTGATAAAGGCCGTCTGTGTGTCTGCTACGATTGATTCCAGTTGTGGCTGTAGCCTGTTTGCGAGGACTTTGGTGATTAGTCTGACGATCGTGTTTATCACGCTAATCGGCCGGAAATCTGTCAGTTTATTCGCTCCTTTCTTCTTGGGGACCAGCGTGATTGCTGCTTTGTTGAGGCAATCAATGTTCACCGATCCCTGCTGAAGCCCTACTACAAGTCTGTAAATATCTTCGCCTACTATATCCCAAAATCTTTGATAAAACTAAACCGGTAGCCCGTCAGGCCCGCTTGCTTTTTGTTTCGGCATTTGGTTTAGGGCTGTCAATATCTCTTGTTTCGTAATATCCTCATCAAGATGCTGTAGTTGCTGGTCAAATCTCGGCCCCACCTTGCCCGAGAGGTCAAAAGCCTGATTCCTCTGTGGCCTTTCTCCCTGAATCCCTCGAAAATGCGCCAGAATGAAATCGCTTAATTGTTGCTGCTCAACTTCCGTCTCGTCTTCCCTCAGTAGTGATACAACAGTATTTTGATTTTTCCTTCCATTTGCCACCGCATGAAAATATGCCGTGTTTTTATCTCCCAGTTTAAGCCATCTACAGCATGACCGTTGCTTCCACTTTTGCTCTTTTTCAGCCGCAAGCTCATATATATGAGTTTTGAGTGATATTTTTAACTCCAATTCCCCCGACTGAGTGATCTGTGCTCTGCTGCCCTATCTAGCTGTCTCAGTACCCATTTAGATCTGTTTAGGAAGGTTTGGGCATAATTAAATTTCCTATCGGCCCACTCTGTTAGTGCCCGCTGTACCCTGAAGATTTTTTTCTGAAAGTTTCTCGGGGCATTCCCTCCAGCCTGGATTGACCCCCAAGCTCCCATCACTATGTCAGAGATCTCACTATGGTTAAGCCAGAACAATTCAAATTTGAATTGTCTTCTTGAGCGGTTGTGGTGTGGTTTGATTGCTAATAGCAACGGAACATGATCAGATACTGGTTGTGGCAAGTCTGTAAGAGAGTAGGACGTACCCAATGAATTCCAGTGTCCTGAGATCAAAATTCTGTCTAGCCGTGACAAGGTGGGGTTCGGCCTACCACTGGACCAAGTGAATTTCCGACCATGCAAAGGAACATCGATTAGAGTCTCATCGGCAATAAAATTATTAAATTACAGCATAGTGCCTACGTTCCTTGTGTGACCCGTTGATTCCTCAAACGAGCGAAGCATATTAAAGTCCCCAACAATGACCCATGGCAAATCATTTAGTTGTCTTAATTGCCTCAGCTCCTGGAGAAATTGTCTTTTGTCCCTATCTTGTTGTGGTGCATAAGCCCCTGTTAAGAAGAATTTTAAGTTGCCAATTTTAAGGACCACACTAATAGTCCATTGCTTCACAATTTTATTTTCACATGAGTAAGCGGTGCTCCACGCGAGCACCACTCCTCCTCTAGATCCCTCCGCATCTAAAGCTAGAAATTCTCGAAACTTCGAGGGCACACTTGCCTTACTCGAAATATCGAGTGCTCACTCAATTTTGTCTCTTGTAAGCAAAATAAATCACATTTAGACTCAATTATTGTGTCATTCACAATGGCACACTTATATAAGTCTCCCAATCCCCGCACATTCCAATTCAAAAGCTTAATATTAGATGTAAATATCATTGGTCCGTTACACTTTCGTTGATTCCAAAAGAAAAACACAAGATAAAAGATAAAACAGTGCACAAAAAGTTAGATAATCACTGTTTGCTTCCCAACGGACCTACCCACTAACTAACTAATCAGCTAGGTGGATGCTTTCTTCATCAGAAAGCTTCTCTTCAGATGAGTACTCAAGCGCCTCAAGTGCTGACTCATGGTATTTGTATCCTGCTGCCTCCTTCCTCTTAGTCGCCGTTCCTGAGCCTTGGCTCTTCTCTATGTTTTTGCCTTTGCGAACTCCACAGTATTCCTTAATTCTGTCCCGGGTTTGCTCATCCAACGGCTTCTCTTTGAGAGCTTCTTCTGCCAAGGCCTTCAGTAATTGCGCCTCCTCTTCTGCCTTGTTCTCTTACGGCGGAGCAGGCTGTCCCTTTCTCTGTTTCTTAGTTTGTTTGAGCGGCGCATAGGATGCTCCTCCTCCCTTCTCAAAAATCCGCTTGCTGCGTCTCAGTTCCTGCTCCCCCTGCTCATCCCTCTCCCATTCCAGTCCTTCCTGTTCAGCCGTCCCCTCATCAGCATGGTGAATAAGTGGAGAGCCGTCTGCCTGATTGACCTCCTTCTCACCAGTTTCGGCCTGCACCTCTATTCCAGTTTCGTCGAAGGCCTGCTCCTCAGTTTCGGCCTTCTCATCAGGTTCGGCCTGCTCCTCAGTTTCGGCCTGCTCATCAGGTTCGGCCTGCTCGACAGGTTCGGCCTGCTCATCAGTTTCGTCAAAGGCCCCCCGTCCGAACTCCATTTGCCAGCAGTACGTATCAATATCCATACCTTCTAAATCAGAATCTCTGGGATCCGCTTCCATCCCCGGGAATTCATCTTCGCTGTTGTAATTCCCCATGTTAGAGGTTAGATCTGGGTTGTCTAATTCTGGGCCCTCTTCGAACTCTTCAGAAAAAACTTCTTCAGGCTCCTCATCCGATAGGCCTGCTTTCTCTTCTTCAGGCCTTTCAGCATGGGCCACTTGTTCCTCCTCAGAAAATTCATTACCGGCCTGCATAGCCTGGGTATTAAAAAGGCTCTGTGGTGCTTGAAGGCCTGCATAGCCCGTTTCATTAATTCCTGAAGGGCTACTGTTGGGGTTCGGAATTGTGGTGCCACTGTTTGGCAGTGGAGTGAGGCCCATCTCCTGATCTGTTATTAGCCCGATATTCTGAATATTCTGAATATTTGGAGAATAGTCAGAGGTAACTCCTGTAGCCCCTACGGCCTGTCGAGTAGGGTCATGTTCCCCCATTTTTTGAATTTCCGTTAACGGCGCGTGTTGTACTTGGTCTGACAGAGAATTAAATGCATTGAGACCGTTGTTGTCAGAGAGATCTCCTCTTTTTTCAACTAAACATGATACGTCCATTCCTGCCATTACTGAACCTTCTTGGCTTGTGATTGCCAACGTTTCTTTGATTTTGATTTCATAGTAAGGGCTTCTCCTGAGCAAGTTGTTGAGTTTGGCCTTCTTCTCTTTGTCTAGCATGTTCTCCCAGACTTCGAACAAAGTGTCGAAGTCCTCCGGGGTGAGATCCGAGTTGCCCTGCGCGATGAATGAGCCTTTGACATCATTGTTTTCAGTCTCAACTTCTCTGAAAAACTGTTCAGTCGGTGTCGTATCGATGGGTGTCGATAGTTGTAGAGGCTCCTCTATCCATCCATGAACTTTGACTCCAATGTCCCTAGCCACCCCTCGTATCCACATACTCAGATTTCTAGGGACCCGAGAGAGCTTGGGGACTGCCACCACCATCATTAACTTGTCGAGCGAGGTTGCACCGGTGAGTTTAGCATGGTCCAACACTACCCCAAAAGAACTAGCCGCTGCTAGCAAGTGCTCAATGGTCCATGTAAGCGGTGCCATGTTAGTGAGCTCCACCCACACCTTGAAACCAAGCTCCATTACATACCCGTTTACTGCCGGGTTCCACGGGTAGAGTATATAACCCATTTTTTGGAGTTGACGTGAGTGAGACATTAGAAAGGTATGCCTATCTACCCCCGGTTGCAGCAGTAATAGATATTGAGACCCCTTCATATGGGTCAAAGGGAATGGGAATGCGGTGTTGCAAGCTGCCATTAGCACTTCTTGGAGCATGCTCAAGTCGTGCGTCAGTTGGAGTCGGGCGTCAACTACGATTGCTTGGTGCATATCTGCCCTATCTCTTTGCATTTGAGTCGATTCCGGCATGAAGACCATAGCTACGTTAGGTCTATCATCCGGCATCTTATCCTCCCCCAGATTGCCCCGAGGTGTTAGTGGATCAAATCTCGACTTCGGTGCTTGTACGCAAGAACGTGCTTCATGGCCGCTTGCCCAGCACAATGCACAGACCCGCTCGGTTTTGGTGCATTCTCTTTGGTCATGGCCAATTTCTAAGCAATTGTAGCAACGACCACGCCACTGTGAGTGGTTTGGGTTTGGTGGAAGAGGCAAGGGTTCAGGTGTCACCTCCTCTTGAGAGCCCCATTCAGTCATTGTCAGTCCAGCACTAGTCCAGGGGGGCTGATCGGTGAATAGTTGCCATGGGTGGTGTCTCTGGGTGATGTGAGGTGGTAGGGTGTTAGCTCTCTTTAGGATCTGTGCATATGATCCAGATGGTGCATTTTTCGCCAGTGAAGGTTGTGGTGTCAAGCTTTGAGGTGTGGCTCTCCTTTGAGACATTGGGTGTGGTTTGTAGGAGGCCTGAAGGTGAGGGGTGGTAGTTTCATTAATAGTGGGGTTGGGTGAGAATTCTCTGTCCTTGCTAGCATGGCCCTATTCGGCGATGTGAGGTTTTAGCCGGTACTGGGTGTGATTTCGGTTTGGTAGTGTACTGTGCGGCGCTGGGAGAGGAAATAACGTCCGTATACCTGTTCTAGGAGTGTACCTTTGTTCTACAAAGTGTGAAGCTTTCTTACCTGCCCCTTGTACTTCCCTGGAGAGCCAGCGTCTCCTTTGAGCAGTGTTTGGTAGAAGGTATTGTCCAGATCCACTCTTTCTTCCATACTGCGCAGCACACCGTCCTTGCCTTCTGCCATGGTAAGTGTTGTACCTTCTTGAGTGTTGACGTTGGTAGGTCAACCACCCATCTCCAAGGAAGATGAGTTTCCTTCTGGCCATGCGCGAAGCTTTTCATTTCCAAAAATCCAAAAAATCAATATACGAAAATTCAAAGAATATGAAGTAAAAAGTAATAAAGATAAAGATACTGAGTGATCTAAATCTAATGAAAAGGTCTGCTGACCTGGATATAAAGCAACTTATAACTAACGGAAAGGAAAAATAGTATCTATAAATTCATAAAAAAATAGCAACGGTTGAAGCCAATATGCATTGCAAACATGTTTCATTCGGTAAGGCCATTCAACTTTAAAATATATCATTTTAGTTTTGATGAAAATTACAAGAAATTATGAAATATTCAATAGTGAAATGCCAGAGATATCTCACTTCAATTAACAGCAATTGTACTTGATGTTCATAACACACATGCATAGCCTCATCTACAACACTGAATTTGGATACAAATTCAATACGGGTTTTAACTGACTGACATATACAAAATAAAGACAAGTAGACTAGAATGCAAAGCACCCAAAGAAGCAGGTCAGAAGTGTGGCTGCAAAACATTGAATCGCCCAAAAAAAAAAGAATCTGTTCAGGGCTTTTTCACGAACACTTCTATTGTTACAAGTAACACTAAATGGAGCAACAAACTGCCCAAAAGTACACAAATTGATCATTTAAATTCAAATAAGCTATCTATTGACAACATGATTAAGTACTTCAATCATTAGTCTTACCAATTGTCTGTTCCATGAGATCCCTCGCATCATCATCTCGTCCCATTTTCAAAAGCAGTTCTAACACTGGTGCAGAGGCAGCTAAATCGGGTTTCACCCCTTCTTTCTTCATTCTGTTCAACACGCACACAGCCTGATCTACTTTTATGTTCTTTGCATATGCTTTCAGCAAGGAAGGGTAAGTTGAGAGATCTGGCGCAACATGATTGAGTTGCATTATATCTAAGATTTTCATCACATCATCGATAGTGCCATAATTTGCATAGCCGATAAGTAAAATACTATATGATACAGCATCTGGTTTTATACCTCCCCTTACCATTAAGTCAAGCAACTTTTGAGCCTCCTTGGTTTGTCCTTGTTTGCACAAAGAATCCATCATTGATCCATAAGTAACCTCATCTGGCAAAAAGCCTCGATCAATCATATCCTTGAAAACTCTTTTCGAATCCTTCCAACAACCTATCTTAGAATATCCATTTATAACAATATTATATGTGATAAGATTAGGTGTGGCACCTTTATCAATCATATGATACAATAGTTTCTCTGCCTCGATAGTTTCCCCCCTCTTGCAAAGCGAATCCATAATTATATTGCATGTCACGGTGTCAGGCGGTATTCCCTTTGAAACCATCTCATTCAGTAACTCCTTTGCCTTTTCTAGTTTGTTCATCTTGCAGAGCCCATCTATAAGAGTACTATAGGTAAAAACATCAGGATGCTTACCTCTAGAAACCATAATACAAAGCAACTCCTCTGCCTTTTCAATTGCCCCCTCCTTGCATAGTGCATCAATGATGGTAGTATAGGTCACGACATCGGGATCATGCCCTTTAGAAACCATGGATTGAAGAAATTCCACGGCCTTGTCCCATAGCCCTTTCTTGCACAACCCATTCACGAGAGTAGTATAGGTCACAACATTCGGTTTAATTCCCTGAGAAACCATGTAGTGCAATAGTTCCTCTGCTTTCTCAATATCTCCTTCCTTGCACAGGCCATTAATCAGTGAGCTGTATGTGACTACATTAGGTAGAATACCAACTGAAAGCATTCGCTTAAACAAACTAAATGCTTGACTAATTGCACCTTCTTTACAAAGACTGTCAATCAGTGAGCTGTATGTCACTACATCTGGCACAATACCCTCTGAAAGCATTCGCTCAAACAAACTAAATGCTTTACTAACTACGCCTTCTTTACAAAGACAGTCAATCAGTGAGCTGTATGTCACTACATCTGCCACAACGCCCTCTGAAAGCATTCGCTCAAACAAACTAAATGCTTTACTAATTGCGCCTTCTTTACAAAGGCCATCAATAACTGTGCTGTAGGAGATCACATTAGGTGCACACCGCAGCTTAGGCATTTTATGTAACACCATGGCAACAGCCTGACTACTCCTATTCTCGTAACAGAGGCCCTTGAGTAGTAGTGGATTGAAGATCCCAGCATCAGCTCTCTGCCCGCCCTTAATAAACCGTCACAAGAAAACCAAGCCTAGTTTTGGCCGATTCATTCGGATACAGTAGGAAATCAAGATACAATAGGTGCAGATATCAAGTGAGGCTGAGACACTTTTAGGTTGGGTCCAGCGATTAAACAGTGAAAAGACAGTTGCATAATGGTTATTTGAGTTCTTCATACGAGTTAAGGCTGTAAATAGTTGATTAAAGGAATAGATGGATGGTGCCGGACTCTTAGCGGCCAGCAAGCGATCAAAAAATGGAAGAGCATCTTTAATAGTAAGGGCGCCTGACCGATAACGTTCTTTGACAAGTAATTCCAGTTGGCGGGTCCCAATGGCCATGTGATGAAATGGTTACAACTTCACCTTTTGTGCTATACTCTTCCAGAAGGGCTTTTTGGTCAATGAGTTATCCAAGGAATCAAGAAGCAACAAGAGACTGCAAAACCTTCAAAAACACAAATTATACTAAATACAGCAAAAGGCTAATAGAGAACTCATATTTACTTCATTAATGTTTTTCAGTTCAGTACTCCTAAACCAGTTGTTACTGAGCCTGTAGTAATCTGTATGAAACCAACTTAAACTTTTATGACTGGAGTTTGGTAGTTAATTGGAACTGTTTTTGTTTGCCTTTTGTTCACTTTACACATTGGTTCTATGGTTAAGAATCTAAAATATAATTCCTGTTACCATAGTAAGATGCCCAGGCCTCTTACAATGAGCAGCCGTACAGTATTGCCAAACTTGATCGGTTCAATAGCTAAAAAACCCGAGCTGGTGATCCTAGGTTGGAACTTGAACTGTAACCTGCTTATAGAATAATAGTAATCATCATGCTTAAGAGATATGCTTGATCCAACAATGAATATCTTTTATAACTACTAAAAAAATAGTAGCTCAGAACGGTATTCCTAACGTGCTCTCATTCTCCTATTTTTGCATGTAAGATTACTAAATTGGTTGCTGGCTCATATAGTTGACTAGCCTAGCCAAAGGGACTACTAAAAAAATAGTAGCTCATAGAATAATAGTAATCATTATGCTTAATAGATATGCTTGATCCAACAATGAATATCTTTTATAACTACTAAAAAAATAGTAGCACAGAACTGTATTCCTAATGTGCTTTCATTCTCCTATTTTTTGCATGTAAGATTACTAAATTGGTTGCTGGCTCATATAGTTGACTAGCCTAGCCAAAGGGACTGCATTGCAATGCACCCCAATTAAGGACAATCAGTTGTTTGTACAAGTATACATTGGCCAATTTTTGCTCTAACCCAACTTTTTACAGCATAGTACATAGTCCAACACAATTAGTTACATAATCTTGCAAGCACAATTTCAATCAGATCAGCTACCATGCTATTAGGTTACATTTGGTACTGCCAGATGTCTTTTTTCTGCTATACATTTTAGCATCGTTTTTTTTTTTAATTTGCGCTTAGGTAGGTATAGCAAAGGGCAGTTGTATAATCAAATTAATTAAGCTCTTCCAGAAGGGCTATTTGGTTATTTTCCAGCCAGGGATATGGTCAATGACTGATCCAAGGAATCAATAAGTAACAAGAAACTGCAAAACCTTCAAAAATAATAAATCATGCTAAATAGAGAACTCCTATTTACTTCATTAATGTTTTAAGTTCAGTACTCCTATGCCAGACGCTACAGAGCATTTAGTAATCTGTATGAAACCAACTTAAACTTTAATGACTGGAGTTTGGTAGTTAATTGGAACTGTTTTTGTTTGCCTTTTGTTCACTTTACACATTGGTTCTATGGTTAAGAATCTAAAATATAATTCCTGTTACCATAGTAAGATGCCCAGGCCTCTTACAATGAGCAGCCGTACAGTATTGCCAAACTTGATCGGTTCAATATCTAAAAAACCCGAGCTGGTGATCCTAGGTTGGAACTTGAACTGTAACCTGCTCATAGAATAATAGTAAATATTATTCTTAAGAAATGTGCTTGATCCAACAAATGAATATCTTTTATTGTATGTGATCTTTTGAAGTATATAGTTTCACCACTATGCATGCAACCTCGAAATAAGTTTAGATCCCAGGTGATAACCACCACTAATCCTAATTACTTTCAGAAATGTAATTAGCTCATACAACTAGTACATAAGCAAATAATATACAACTAGTAAGTATAACTACTAAAAAAATAGTAGCTCAGAATGGTATTCCTAGTGTGCTCTCATTCTCCTATTTTTTGCATGTAAGATTACTAAAGTGGTTGCTGGCTCATATAGTTGACTAGCCTAGCCAAACGGATTGCATTGCAATGCACCCCAATTAAGGAAAATCAGTTGTTTGTACAAGTATACATTGGCCAATTTTCGCTCTAACCCAACTTTTTACTGCATAGTAGATGATGATGCTTAATTACCAGATTTATAGTGTTCATAACTGTAGTCAATTGGTTTTTATGCCGTGTACCCAAGCATCTATTAGACAAAAACAGCCAAGGATACTTCCCATGAAAAGATTTGACAAATTGAATTCCAGACTGTAAAATATCTGGACATTTTTTCAAGCAACTTGAATGCACAGTCACCACGATCTACCAAAGTACTAAATTTCAGGCCTAAATGCAAAGCACCTAAAGAAATTGGAACAGGAACGAAGAGCACTTACCACAGTTAGAGAGAGCCTAGTCATAGTCTGTTTTGTATAATTTGAAAGAAGATCAGGCAGAGCGGTTCTTTAGGCAACAAGTATGAAGCGTGGCTACACAAAACTGGTGCTGGGAGCGACAATACTTCTCAGGAGCATTTTGGCAAACAGTTAAAGTGCAAGAGAGAGTTGAGAGAGGCGGTGAGCTGAGATTAGAGTGGTACTTTCGTCCGATTTCAAAACGGCTAGCCCTTCCTTTGATCGGAAATTCGGAATCAGACAAGAAGGTAAAGCCAATTTTGGTCGCTGGGACCGTGGGATTTAAGGGGGCAGTTGTTCAATTCGATTTTTGCTGCTTATTATTTCTACTTGGTCGGACATTTGGTTTGGTGGGGTCGAGTTCTTAAAATTTTCGTTCAATTCAGTTTTTTACTTATTGATATGATGATCTTATCAAATTCTAACTGTTTCTCTTAATTCAAATGAGCCCTATAAAATTATTAATTAGGACTTTACTTTGTAATATCTTATATCCTAAAAGTTGTCAATTTTGATATTTTGTCAATTATTAGTTGACTAATTAAAATATCAATTTCAACCAATTCCAAAATATATGGAAAAATTATCCGAAAAAATTAAAGACTTTGACTGAAGATTATAAAATAATTGAGGAGCTTAATTGAACAAAAATTCATAAACTTGATTCAAATAATGTTGATATTTTTACCCGCCAATTGAATAACCCACATTGCTTTTTGTTAATTTCAGCTTAGAAAGGAATTAAAGTTTGATCTTTCTGTTTTATTTGATAAATAACACTTAAGTATTTCTTTGTTTTAATCTGTAATTGATGTCTAATCACATATATGCTATTTTAGCTTATTTTAGATTGATTTGTAATAAGATGAAAAAATTGATGGGATTAAAAATTATATTTTTTTATATTTATCATGTTGTGTACATGATTTGCTTAAAGTAATACATACATTTAGGTACTGATAAGGCTAATTAATACTTAATGATAAGACTAAGTTAGATGATTATGGATACAAAAGCATTTTCACTCGATTCGTACCGTACTCATTGACACCCCCTAATTAAACCTCATTAAAATTAAGGCTTTATTTTGCCAATTTTAAATTGAAAGTCCAATGTACTCACCCCTTGTTCATCACTGTTATATATGCAATCACCTCTTATTTGAAAAAGCAATAATGAACCAGGCTAATTTAATACGGTAAGATTGGCCAATATATATTTCGTCATTGGGTTTTATAGTAGGTCCTTTTTATTATGATTTATTTTCGTGTTATTATATTATGCTACAATATATATTTCAGTGATATTTTCTTTTTCCACTCTTTAAGTTTTATCTTCACATGTAGAGTATGACTTTGTAGCTAGATTGATGTTTTTTTTATTTAATTTAATCCCAAAATATATAAAAATTCCATACTTGATTTAAATATGCACAAATTATACTTTTTAATATCACACTGATCAGTGATTTGTAATTCATATTTTAACGGTGGTGATTTGTTATTCCATGTTGTCGTTCCACATTTAATTTTAATTATCTTTTTTAATTCAATGTTTCGATATTTGAATTCCAAATTACAAAAGTTTTGAATTTTTAAAGGGACGATTAAATGTTTGAAATTTTTAAATTCAAAATCATGATTCAAAAATGAGGTTATGTACGTAGTTATATATGTATCATCATAAGCAAGAATATGGGTTGGAATTGGCATCCCTTGCAATATGTTTTGTGTTGTAATTGTATGCTCTCTTTTTCCTTTTAGCCCCATCATGTCCAGTTTTATTTTTCTCTCCTTTTGTTCATCTCATTTCAAGTCTTGAGGGGGAGAAATTATAAGTACAAAGGGTTCTGTTCCATTATGTATGTTTGGAAATTGAATGTGGGGCTGGTCTGATCTTTTCTGTTTGGAAAAAATTTTGAATTTGGTTTTGATCTAATAATATGTGAAATGAAATTCCTTATTTTCGATCATATTTGTCATGTTATATGTCAAATTAGGAATAGTCAAGATTTTTTGCTGGAACATGATCGTTTTAAGGATGGATCTACAGTCTAAAAGATCAAATGAATTATTAAGCAAACAAACACTCTCTTCATCTTATTCTGTCTAAAAGATTTAAGTTGGTACATATATGGTACTAATTAAAGCACACAAGCAATCCAGTAGTAAATAAAACATCCCACAAAAACTAGAAGAAATAACTTAAACAGAACACACAGAAATGAACTTAAAAAAATAAAAATAAAGAAAAACAGAGAAGGCTAGCTGTAACGAAGATCATGAACTCCAAGAGTTTTACAGCTTAAGTTGAACTAACTTTATGAACTTAAGCAATTGATAATTATCTACTACAGATTTCAGTTATAGAGAGACATATTATTCCCTTTTATATCCAACTGTGAAGGGGTCTTTTGTGGAATGCCCATGTGAACCATCAGCAGCATCACGTGCGTGAGAAGTTCTCCTCCCTGGCTCAATTGCTTGGAATGGTAGTATGTCTTGCAATTAATCGCCGCATAACACAACATCTCCACCCAAACTCTTCTTAGAATGCGCCACCTCCTGTTCTCTGCCAACTCATTTAGCTCCCTTACGAGCTGGCATGCTTTCCACAACACGGCAGTTTCTAACATAGTATGTTCTCTTTCTGAACTCACTTGTCGAATGAATTCTTCCCTTGCCAATTCTTTTGTAAGCCCCTTTCCCACTTCTTGAAAGGTATCTTTGGCTTTACTATATATGATCTGATATTTTCTTATAGCCTCGATCGCATCTGGCATCATGGATGATTGAAAGATTAGAAGGTACATCATGTAGTTTGACATTATCAAACTAATTTCACGATCTGAGTGACTGTTATTGTCATTCCTACCACGACCAGTCTCAGGGTTTTCATTCATAGCACCGTGAGTGTGGAAGCAAAGATCTGTGACAATGTGCCACATTAGAATAATCTCATCAAATTCAAATCTCCGGAGGTCTACTCTATAGTACTTAAATTCCTCATGTTGCAATACTTCATTTAATTTCAAATCTCTTAATCTCAACTGTACTGTCAATTGGTGTACATCACCCCTTGTCTTGGTCTTAAGCTCTTCAAATAAAAGCTCTTTTATCTCGCATGGCACACGAACAGAACGAATGTAAATAAAGTTATCCCATAACTCCTTCACCTTAACAGCATCCAAAATCCATCTAAATATGGTTTTTTTATCTCTCAGGGAAAAGCTCAACAAGCTGTATTGCCTCATCGTGTTTGACCACCGGGGCTTGCCCTTGGGGAAAAAAAACGACATAACTTTAGCAATATTAACTGCCAGATTTTTTATGAAACAGTGGTTCTTTTCTTTAAGTGCGACTATCATCCAATCAGAGCTTATGATTAGAAGAAGGGAAATCAATTCCATGAAAAGAGTAGAACCAAATAAAATATAAGATATTATGATGTCTGCTTTTTCATAGCCACTTTTCTTGCTCTTAAGAAAAAGTACGAAAGTAGAGGCGATCATCCCAAGAGAGATAAATCGCCAGATGCAACCACGCAGACCATTGAAAAGAACAGCCTTGGTGTGAAGCACATCGTATAGGAAGGAAAGCTCTATTTCCACCACTTTAAATGCCTTCCATACATCACAGTTCCTGAAATTGGTTATGCTATGCACATAGAGATCATTGCTGAGCTTGTGGTCTACCACAAAAGGCTTGAATATCTTATAGAATTCATAGGCCTTAGTTATCTGGTCTGTTTCATAAATATTACCTTGGGCAACAGTGTTGGAAGGCAAGTGCTGTTGGTTTTGCACATCATATGACTTTAGCAATTGACCCATGCGGGAAGAACGGAGAGCCCAAGTTCTCTCTGAGTACTTGACTAATCCAGCAATGAAAACAAAGAAAGCTGCTACTCGCAACATGGGAATTGCCACCAAATTAAGCAATACCATAAATGCTATGACAACCTGTACGGCCAATCCGAGAAAATGCCTCCACCAGAGCTCGTTATCCTCGATTGAATATGAAGTGATGGTGTCAGGCCCACCAAGGTGGAGGAGGAGGAAAGGAGCCCAAAAGGCCATCAGGCCTACGTTTTGCCTCCTGAGAAGGTTGCCGAGTGCCAAGATGGCAACAGAATCAGCAAACAGGTAAAAGAACCAGAGAACAAGGATTAGGAGCTTTTGGCCAGTGCGTTTTCTCAAGGGAGACAAGAAGACCAGGCCATATTGCAAGCATAGGCTTACCAGCACCAGGATTCTTATTTCCTCAGCATTCCAGAGCCTTTTCAAACTCTCTTGTATAATTGGCATTGTGGTACCTTTTTTCACAAAGAAGAGAGAGGTTTCAGTTAGGGGTGTCAATGGATACGGATGGAGACATTTTCATATCCATACTCTATTCTTATTCATTAAATTTTGGTGTTTACTCATACTCTATCCCCCGATTAAGATAAAGGATAATTATCAAATAAAACAATAGTTCATATAATTTAACCTAAAATATAACAAATAAATAAATATATTAAACACATCATGTATGTATATCATAAAATATAAAAATAATAATTTTTATTCCATTAGATTAAAAATTAAAAATTATTAATCAAATATAACGATATAAAATGTTATATAATTCAATTTTGTCATAAGTTAGTAATTAAGAAACAATATTAAATGTTGTATAACTTCAAAATAATAATTAATTACATAATTAATTATATGTATAAATAAAAAATATCATATATAATTTAAAATTTATCAATTACTCTATATGGTAATGGGTCCGAAATTGGTCTTACCCATACTATTATTTGATAAGCTAATAATTTTTTTTTTCTTACCTATAACAATATCCGTTAAGTTAACGAACTTTTTTTTTAACCATACTTGCCATATCGTATATGATACGAGTCGGGTAAATGGTTAAAAGGGATTCACTGACGCTTCCTAGTTTCCGTTCTGAAGCATATAACTATACATGTTTTCATATTTTAGAATTTTATTTCAAAATTTATACCATGAACTATAATGTGCTTTGCTTGGTAGAATTAACTGGTTGTAAAGAGAAACGACTGCGCACTGGCAAAGGAAATCCGATGTATGGCTATTAAATTAATTATGAAAAATATAATCTTAGCAATTCAACAATGAATATTGAACTCTTTTTTTAGATGAATAATAAGGTCAAGCCATCCAACTTTAAATTTGCAGTCAATCCAATGGTGAGTGGTTTTATTATTATAGCTTCAGTTGCCAGTTGGTCAATTAATAGAAATTAGAAGGAAAAGCCAACTACCGGATTCAAAATGAAAATATTCCCTTTTAAATAGAAGCAGTGCTTAATATCAATATATACATTAATTATACAATGCTTACTTGAAAGCTCTTTGAGGTGCTCCATAGACGAGGTCAGCTCTGAGATTCTTGTGCCGAAGAATTAAATCCGGAATGAGATGGTTGTAGATGGTAATGGCATTGGAAGAACTAACTCTCCTAGATCTATCTTATTTGAACCAAAGGAGGTATTGTATTCTTTTCTTCCATGTAAAGAAAAGTAGAGTTTATATATGCTTCTTACTTTCACTGTTAGTTTCCATTATGTGTGCCATATTCCAATTCAAAAATTATATTCATAAATTGTTTTCTATATTATAGTCTCACAAAAATGAATGTTTATGTATTATCTATGAAAATGAAAGACCTATATTTATTTAATATCAGATTTTCTGTATTAATATCTTGTCTACAAAAATTAATATTATATAGTGTTTGGTCTTACTAATTATATTATATATTCATCATTAAAATTAATATTTTACAAAAAAAAAAATTACTACAAAGATGCGTCTGATTTGACAATTAACATTTTTTACGGATATATATGAGACATGAGAAATGTTTTGAACTGGACACGTCCATTCAATATTTCACTACCCAACTAAGATTAATTAATATACTTATTCAAAATTAATCGATATAAATAAATTTGGACGCTCATCATTTTCAATGTTTAGAGTAGATTATACAAAAGGTCCTTAAAGAGTTATTTATTTAGTATTTTTAATTCTTAAAGTTTCTAATGTGTCATTTTTTATGCTTTGCTCAAAGGTGTGGCCAAATTGAACTTTAATTGGTGTAAAGTGGAAACTATATATATTCCAACAAAATCGGATATGTTCTTGGCTTGAACTGATTATTATATCCTTTCGCTCCATGCACATGTGCGCACTTAGCTTTCACAAGCATGCATCTTTTTTTTTTTTTTCATTTTAAGTAGCTCTATTGTCGGGTCTGTAAATTAAACCCGTTATATTTCTGAGCGCAGTCACATGCTTCGTGTGTTGTTGGGTAAATCCATCAAATGTCTGATTATTTATTTTAGTGGTGGCAAAAACATTTTTTTGATCCAAATCGATCTTAGACGATTTAAAATTGAACAAGCTGAAACTAGATTTCACCTCAAATCCGAATTGAGCCAAGGCGAAACAACATTAAATTTGACCAATTCGAAACTGAACGATTCAAAATCCAAGATAATCTAAAGTCAGATAACCGAAATCCGATTTGAGCAAGTCAAAATGGTCCTAAATTCAACTTTAGGTGTATTTGGAGCCAATGTGATAGATATTGGCTTTAATTTCACCAAACTCTCTTGATGAGTCTAGCACACACTAGTTTTTTTTTTTTTTTCAAAGTCTAGCACACGCTAGTTTCATTCGTGTATTTGAAAATTATGGAGGGTACTTGCTCAATTAAATTGTATTTAAAAGACGGTATTGTTGTTGTATATATTCATCAATATTGCGATGTCCCTTAATACTATTATGATGTATCTTGCCTTGTCCATGAATTTGGAATTGTTATCATCTGATTTCATTCCACTTGGTTGCAGCTGGTGTGCTTATAATGAAGTTATGCATGTAGTTATGTATCATAAACAAGAGTGGCTATTTTTTTTTAAAAAACATCACAAAAAATAGTGTGAGAAGTTTAGTTTTGACCTGTACTACCTATGTGGGTCGGAAATTCGGAATTGGCATCACTTGCATCTCTTGTTTTGTAATTGTATACTCGCTTTTCCTTTTAGCCCCCTCTTTGTCCAATCAATTTTTTTTGCCTCCTTCCGATTATTTCATTTCAAGTTTTGAGCATGATTCGCAAAATCGGAATCGGTCATTTGACCATGGAATCAGAATCGGGTGAATCAGTCGGAATCGGCCGATTTGGATCGGAAATTCGGATTTTTTTTGACTGAAACTTGTTTTGTACTAAAAATAAGAAAAAATTTATTTTTTTTCAAAAAATTATATTAAGGAAAAAAGAATATTGCAAAAAAAACTATTTGGTTGAATCAAGTTTATCATGCTCAAGATCCTGAACTAAATTATGCAGTAGGTCATTCAACATACATTGTAATATTTAAGGGCTCACTGTAATATTTAAGGGCTTAATATCCAAAGGAAAATATTATGGATTAGTGAGGAAACAGAAGTATACTATCAACCCAGACAATGGAGGACTTTTCATCCAGTTCTATTGAATCCTCACTTTTACTTTGGAAGAGGAGGAGGGTTCAAATGCACCCAAATTTCTATGCTCCCAATGCACCCAAATCTTTTTCTCCTTTATCTCTATTTTTAAAGTCTGAACAGTCGATCCAAACCGCTCAACATGATCTTCATAATAAATTATGCTTGGAGACCAAATTTTATATTTTTTTTGAATTTTTTTACTATTTTTTAAGATAGGTACAAAATTATTGTTTTAAGGAGATTCTGGACCATCCGATAAAGTGATTTTGTATCTATCTTAAAAAATAGTAAAAAAATTCTAAAATATATAAAATTTGGTCTCCAGACATATTTTATTATGAAGGTCATGTTGATCGGTTCGGATCAACTGTTCGGACTTTGAAAATAGTAAATATAAGAATTGGGTGCATAGAAATTTGGGTGCATTTGAACTCTGCTCTTGGAAGAGTTGTCTCCTCAGATTTGTTCTCAGTCGAGTCAAAAATGACAGCCATCTGATATAATTTTATAGGAATATTACTAGAGTAAGCATATGTAAAAATAATATCAAGTGTTGTGCAAAACGGATTAATCAAACTGAAACAACTCTTCCATTTCATAGGCATCTTGCTTGTGAATTACTGAATTATCCATTGAAATTGATTTGTACGCAAGATTAAACAAGTAAAAAAAAATTAAGCGATATGATAGTGGTATGAAACTACATATATATGTAATCATGTATCACTTGATCCATTCCTAATGGGTATTAAAATAATCAGAGTGGGTTTTTAAGTTCTGTACCACAGAATCCGAGGTCCAAATATCAAATCATTTACAATGACTTTAAAGACATTATGAGTCTTTTAAACAACAGTTTGTACCCATATAACCAAACTCCTATCTTTTCAGAAAACCACGATCACTATTTGGACCATATGATTTCAATCAAAGAGTACAGATTAAATAACTGTAATCAAAATATAAGTCAGAAGTTCAGAACTAACAATAACATTGATAATTCAGCCTCAATTTAGGCTACTTATAAGAACATTGGTACCCAAGGTAGAGGCAAATGTATGAAGGACAAAAGCTTAATTTGGTTTCGAATGATATTTCAATTTTGTGAACAATCATTTCCCCAATTCAATAGTCTCCCAGTTTTCCCGAGTGGATATTAATTGCTAAAACCTTTGTGAAATTGAGGAAGATTTGCATCCTATAAAATTTGAAATTAGAATTCAAATGTTAGTGCTAGTTGACTCCCCAAACACCAGCTTTATACGGCTTAAGATTAAGGGCCAGTAGTGGAGTAGCTGCTAGGTACTGGTACATTAATTGTACCTGGTAAGTACTTGATCAGCAAGTAGGATGCAGCACGACTGCAAGTAAAAAATCAATGAAATCACACATAAAAATAAAACTAAATGCAGAATGAGCAAATAAACATTGCAAATTATAACAGAAAAGAACAGTGAAAAAAAAAAATAAAGAATTCATCCAGAATAAGAGAAATATTCAAAAAGGCAGTACAAAAACTTCAGTTAATGGCGCAACAAGCTGCCCAAAGCATAATAATTGATTATCTACATTAAAAAAAGCCATCTTCAACCTGATTTGGCACATCAATCATTTGTCTTACCACTTGTCTGCTCCATCAGATCTCTCGCATCACCATCTCGTCCCATTTTCAAAAGCAGTTCTAATACTGGTGCAGAGGCAGCTAAATCGGGTTTCACCCCTTCTCGCTTCATTCTGTTCAGAGCACACATAGCCTCATCTACTTTACTCTTCTTAGCATATGCTTTCAGCAAGGAAGTGTAAGTTGAGAGATCTGGTGCTAAATGATGGAGATGCATTCTATCTAGGATATTCATCACATCATCAATATTACCATCATTTACATAGCCAAGAAGTAAAAATCGATATGACACAACACCTGGTTTTATACCTCCCCTTACCATTAAGTCAAGTAACTTTTCAGCTTCATTGCTTTGCCGTTGTTTGCTCAAAGAATCCATCATTGATCCATAAGTAACCTCATCCGGCAAAAAGCCTCGATCAAACATATCCTTGAAAACTCTAATCGACTCTTTCCAACAGCCTAGCTTAGAATATCCATTTATAACAGTATTATATGTGATAAGATCAGGTGTGACACCTTTATCAAGCATATGATACAGTAGTTTCTCTGCCCCGTCAGTTTCCCCTCTCTTGCAAAGTGCATCCACAAATATATTGCATGTCACAGTGTCAGGCAATAATCCCTTTGAAACCATCTCATTCAGCACCTTGTTTGC
This sequence comes from Carex myosuroides, assembly GCA_028015225.1. NCBI lineage: Eukaryota > Viridiplantae > Streptophyta > Magnoliopsida > Poales > Cyperaceae > Carex > Carex myosuroides. The sequence goes on from CM051466.1 coordinate 3,200,031, forward strand.
CTTTCCTAGTTTGTTCATCTTGCATAGCCCATCTAAAAGAGTATTATAGGTAAAAACATCAGGATGCTTACCTCTAGAAACCATGGACTGAAGCAATTCCACTGCCTTGTCCTATAGCCCTTTCTTGCACAACCCATCTATGAGAGTAGTATAGGTAACAACATCAGCTTGAAGTCCTCGAGAAACCATGTAGGACAGCAGTTCCCTGCCTTCTCAGTATCTCCTTCTTTGCATAGACCATTAATCAGAGAGTTGTATGTGACTACATTTGGCACAATATCCTCTGAAAGCATTCGCTCAAACAAACTAAATGCTTTACTAATTGTGCCTCCTTTACAAAGGCCGTCAATCAGTGAGCTGTATGTCACTACATCTGGCACAACGCCCTCTGAAAGCATTCGCTCTAACAAACTAAATGCTTTACTAACTGCACCTCCTTTACAAAGGCCATCAATAACTGTGTTGTAGGAGATCACGTCAGGTGTGCAGCCAAGCTTAGGCATTTTTTATAGAAAAATGGCTACGGCCTCACCAATCCTATTCTCTGAACAAAGACTCTTGAGTAGCGAATTGAAGATGAAAGCATTAGCTCTCTGGCCCTCCCTAATGAACCGTCCAAATAAAATAAACCCAAGTCCAGGCCGGTGAATTCTGATACAGTAGCTGATCAAGACAGTATAGGTGCAAACATCAGGTGAGGGTGAGACCCGTCTAGATTGGGTCCAGCGGTTCAAGAGTGAAAGACAGTTGCATAATGGTTGTTGGAGTTCTTCATACGAGTTAAGGCTGTAAAGAGATGATTAAGGGAATAGATGGACGGTGCCGGGCTCTTAGCGGCCAGCAAACGATCAAAAAATTGAAGAGTATCTTTAATAGTAAGGGTGCCCGATCGACAACGTTCTTTTACAACCAGTTCCAACTGGCGGATCCCCATGGCCGTGTGCTGCATGGGCCTTACTGAAGGTGTACTACAATTTATCAATGGATTACCTACAAAATACAAATAAAAAATGAAAGAATGGTGAATAGATTTTGCATAAAGTGCTATAGTCTTGCAGGTCAGTACAATATGTACAGTATTTTTTTTTTCTGTTATACATTTGTTGTCGTTTTTTAATTTGTGCTTAGGTAGGTATAGAAAATGGCAGTTGTATAATCAAATTGAGTTATTCCAGAAGGGCTATTTTGTCATTTACCTACCAGGGATATGGTCAATGAGTGATCTAAGGAATCAATAAGAAATAAGAGGCTGCAAAACCTTCTAAATTAATATATCATGCTAAATAGTTGTTTGTACAAGTATAGCCATTTTCTCTCCAACCCAACTTTTTACTACATTGTAGATGATGATGCATAATTACAAGATTTATAGTGTTCATAACTGTAGTCAATTGGTTTTATGCCAGGTACCCAAGCATTTATTTGACAAAAACAGCGAAGGATACTTCCCATGAAAATATTTGACAAATTGAATTCCAGACTGTAACACTTCTGGACATTTTTCCAAGCAACTTGAATGCACAGTCACCACGATCTACCAAGGTGCTAAATTTCTGACATAAATGCAAAACACCTAAAGAAGCTGGCACAGGAACACAGAGCTCTTACCGCAGTTAGAGAGAGGCTAGTCTGTCTTGTTTCATTTGGAAGAAGAGGGAGAGCGGTTCTTTAGGCAACAAGTATGACGGGTGGTGCTTGGAGCGGCAATTCTTCTAAGAAGCATTTTGACAAACAGTTGAAGTGCAAGAGAGAGTTGAGAGAGGAGGAAGACAGAAGAGAATGAGGCGGCAGTGGGGATTCGAAGAAGAGTGCTACTTTCGTCCGATCAATCTCAATTTTGGTCGGTGGGACATAAAAGGGGGAAGGAAGCTAATTTTGCTTTGATTGGGCAATTTAGTTCAATTGGGGTCACTAGCATAGTCTATACTCTATACTCTGTAGGAAGAGCCTTCGCCAATATTATTAATTTTGCAGCCAGGAGAGTGGAGACCATATATTATTGTGTTTCGATTGTTTGCTGCTTATTATTGTACTTTGGTCCAACATTTTATTGCCCAAGTTCTTAATTTTTTTTTGTTCAGCCCGGTTTTTTTAATTATTGGACAATAATATTATCAAGTTCTAAATGTTTTTCTTAACTTAATTAACCTTCTAAAATTATTAATTACATTACTGGTTAAAGTCATCGATTTTGTTATTATGTTAATTATTAGTTGACTAATCAAAATACCAATTTGAACCAATCTCAAAACATGAAACAAATGATTGTCAAGAAAAAAAGAATGAAAACTTCGATTGAAGGATGGGAAATAATTGAAAGTCTTAATTATATAGAAGTTACAAAAACTTCATTCAACCAAATACAACAAATATTATCACCACAATTTTGTTCACATTAATCAAACACCTATTTTAACCCTTAATTTTTTTATTGTAGTGTTTTATTTTTATTTTTAGCAAAGCTATTATTCAAAAATTATATCATATATGTCCAAGAATTTAATTTGGAAATACCGCATGTTGACTATAGTAAGATGTTGTGAGAGATCAAATAGTAAGTTAAACACATCATATGATTCATATTTCCATTTATATAAATTCAAAAATATTTTCTTTATACAGAAAAGATTTTTTTTTCTAATTGCTTTAAAATACAAAAAAAAAATACCTAAATGTCACACAAAAGGCTGCACTGACAATTCCACACTCGAGAAATGCTTTTGAGGAAGCTAATGTGTTAAAGTGTCAAGTAATAATTTGTGCTTTCAAGATAGGGTCCAAATATTTTTTCTCACAATCTTCCGTGACATTTCCTTCGTTCAAAAATAAAACAGATCTCTCTGACAGCCGGACCCACTTCAACGTTCTAATTTATTCCGCAACAACATATTATATATAATGCATCTATATCTTACAATTTCATTCTAATTACAAATCTGACGTGTTAAACTTCTTTTTTTTCAGTTTTTAAGATGAAAATTTTATAAATAACAAATTTAATAAAATCACTTTCAGAACACCACACTGGTAATCGATCCCCACTCAAAATACAAGGAGGAATTTTAAAATATATCTTTAAAAGTTACAAAATTATGTATTTTTAATTTTTTGTTCCAATATTTAAATAACATATTTATCCCTCTAAATTACAAAATATTGGGGCGCGCTACCTATTTCTTTTAATATCCCTAAAAGATAGAAAAATACAAAATCATGGGCAATTTTGTATTTTTCTATGTTAAAAAAAAATAAAAAAACATGGGCAATTTTGTATTTTTCTATTGTTTTAGGGATATTAAAAAAAATTGGGGCGTGCTCGGGATGAAAAATTGAGGATCATAATATTTCTCAAAAAAAATAAAATTATTACTCTTAAATGGTTAATTTGACTGGTCACATCCTCCATAGTAGCTCAAAGGCAGCATTGGGAGATTGGAACCATTTGTCACAAGTTTCAAATCTGTCCAGTTCATTTGAGACAGTAAGGAACCAAAATACTTGTTTCAAAACTGTCCAATTCAATGTTGTAATGATATAATTCAGGACATTAATTATCATGATATATTAAATAGGATGTATATCCCTACAATATATTCTGAAATGTACACTTTACTGCATTAAAATTTCTAAAGAATTTCATGTATATCCCTCAAAAATTTCAAAATTATGTATTTTCACCTCTAAAATTCATAATATTATTTTTACCATTCTAAATTTTAAAAACTCACAAATTTACTAAATTTATTGTTTTTTTCTTAATTTATTTAAAATTTGTGAAGTTCTCATTTTATATATTATCCCCCTAAGATACATATAACACATGATTGTGTAAAATACTCACAAGCGATTTGAAATTTTCAATGGTTGAATTTTAACTATATTTTGAAAAATGGTCAAGTAAATTTTAAATTAACCTTTTTGTTTGAACAATTTGGATGATGAAAAATAACAATATTTATTAAATGTACTTCAAATAGATGCATTTTAGAACTAACCACAAACTAATATTTGAGTTGGCGCTTACTGCTTAATGAAAAATAGTATAAATTAATATCGTAGAGGTTTGAGCGTGGGCTTCTTAAATGTTTATAACTTATATGCATATCATTCGTAAGGACAGCTCTTTAATTAGGTATAGATAGTACGAAGGATAACTTCTGTCCATTTCATATTAAATATAAATCTTCTATGTTGATGTTAAATTGACAATGATGTAAAATACAATACACCATTTTGGTCCTAAAGTTAGGCTGATATTAGGATAAAGCTATTGACAGAGCAGTTTTTGCTTCATGCAGCGTAAAACTCATATGCAACGTTGTTTTGATTATATTATCTGTGCAGAGCATGAAGTTAAAACTGCATTGTTAATATATTTACCCCGATATCACTATCCTTGGCCTTTTTGTTTGAAAATAGTACCACAAAATAGGTTATGTTTCATTGAAATAAAAAATGTTTCAAACAACAGTGATCTTTAGTTGAACTAACTGATCACCACACCAGATCAAAATTGGACAAAGAAAAAAGAAAAAGAATAATAAACCAAAAGCAAAATTTGTGCAGTTAATTGAAAATAGACCCAGATTCGCACCAAGATTTGTGCGCACTTGATCAACACGAATCTTGATGCAAATCGGACGGCTCCGGCCGGGTTGGTCCGATGTCCATCGGACCGCCCCCACTTGCATTAGGTACTTGCAAAGATGGAAAAGGTTTTTGAGTGCAAGTGTTGAAAACCCGAAAGTGAATACCGTACCGGGACAGGGTGGCCACAATCTCTCGTGACATTGTGACAATAAGGTATTTGCCAGTGGTATTCCTTCTGTGTGACAAGATACAATTAAAAAAAAAAAATACATATCCCCTTCTTTGCACGGTATTCCTTTATCTTCTATTGCTGCCATGCTGGGATCACCAAATTGCACAGTAAGCAATCAGCAAATTCAGAATTCAAATTTCTACAAAATGTCTAGACCAGTCAAGAGTTGTGCAAACGGACCAATCAAACTGAAACAAATCTCCAATTTCATAGGCATATAATTGATTGTGAATTTTCCATTGAAATTGATTTGTACACAAGATGGAATAAGTAAGAAAAAAATAAGCGATATGATGGTGGTATGAAACTACATATGTAATCATGTATCACTTGATACATTCCTCATAGGTATTAAAATAATCAGAGTGGGTATTTAAGTTCTGTACAACAGAATCCGAGGTCCAAATATCAAATCATTTACAATGATTTTAAAGACAAATCCAGTCTTTTTACAACGGCAGCTTGTACCCATATAATCAAACCCCTTAGAAAACCATGCTATTTGGACCATATGATTCCAATCAAAGAGTACAGATTAAATAAATGCAATCAAAATATAAGTCAGAAGTTCAGAACTAACAATGACATTGATAATTCAGCCTCAATTTAGGCTACTTACAGGAACATTGGTACCCAAGGTAGAGGCAAAGTATGAAGAACAAAAGCTTAATTTGGTTTCGAATGATATTTCAATTTTGTGGACAATCATTTCCACATTTCAATAGTCTCCCAGTTTTCTCGATGGATATTAATTGCTAAAACCTTCGTGAAATTGAGGAAGATTTGCATGGTACAAAATTTGAAATTTAGAATTCCAATGTTAATGAAAGTTGGCTCCCCAAACACCAGCTTTATATGGCTTAAGATTAAGGGCCAGTAGTGGAGTAGCTGCTAGGTACTGGTATATTAATTGTACCTGATAAGTACTTGATCAGCAAGTTGGATGCAGCACGACTGCAACTGAAAAAACAATGAAATCACACAGAAAAATAACACTAAATGCAGAATGAGCAAATAAAACATCACATATTATAACAGAAAAGAGCAGTGAAAAAAAAAATAAAGAAAACATCTACAATAAGAGATATATTTAGAATGGCAGTACAAAAACTTCAGTTAATGGCGCAAAAAGCTGCCCAAAGCATAATAATTGATTATCTACATTAAAAAAAAGCCATCTTCAACCCGATTTGGCACATCAATCATTTGTCTTACCACTTGTCTGCTCCATCAGATCTCTCGCATCATCATCTCGTCCCATTTTCAAAAGAAGTTCTAATACTGGTACAGAGGCAGCTAAATCGGGTTTCACCCCTTCTCGCTTCATTCTGTTCAGAGCACACATAGCCTCATCTACTTTACTCTTCTTAGCATATGCATTCAGCAAGGAAGTGTAAGTTGAGAGATCTGGTGCTAAATGATTGAGATGCATTCTATCTAGGATATTCATCACATCATCAATATTACCATCATTTACATAGCCAAGAAGTAAAAATCGATATGACACAACACATGGTTTTGTACCTCCCTTTACCATTAAGTCAAGTAACATTTCAGCTTCCTTGCTTTGCCCTTGTTTGCACAAAGAATCCATCATTGATCCATAAGTAACCTCATCCGGCAAAAAGCCTCGATCAAACATATCCTTGAAAACTCTAATCGACTCTTTCCAACAGCCTAGCTTAGAATATCCATTTATAACAGTATTATATGTGATAAGATCAGGTGTGACACCTTTATCAAGCATATGATACAGTAGTTTCTCTGCCCCGTGAGTTTCCCCCCTCTTGCAAAGTGCATCCACAAATATATTGCATGTCACAGTGTTAGGCAATAATCCCTTTGAAGCCATCTCATTCAGCACCTTCTTTGCTTTACCTAGTTTGTTCATCTTGCAGAGCCCATCTATAAGAGTATTATAGGTAAAAACATCAGGATGCTTACCACTAGAAACCATAATACAAAGCAACTCCTCTGCCTTTTCAATTGCCCCCTCCTTACATAGTGCATATATGATGGTATTATAAGTCACAACATTGGGTTTAAGCCCTTGAGAAACCATGTAGCACAAAAGTTCCTCTGCCTTCTCAGTATCTCCTTCCTTGCACAAGCGATTAATCAGTGAGTTGTATGTGACTACATCCGGCACAATATCCTTTGAAAGCATTCGCTCAAACAAACTAAATGCTTTACTAATTGCGCCTTCTTTACAAAGGCCGTCAATCAGTGAGTTGTATGTCACTACATTTGGCACAATACCTGCTGAAAGCATTTTCTCAAACAAACTAAATGCTTCACTAATTGCGCCTTCTTTACAAAGGCCATTAATCAGTGAGTTGTATGTGACTACATCTGGCACAATATCCTTTGAAAGCATTCGCTCAAATAAACTAAATGCTTTACTAATTGCACCTTCTTTACAAAGGCCGTCAATCAGTGAGTTGTATGTCACTACATTTGGCACAATACCTGCCGAAAGCATTTTCTCAAACAAACTAAATGCTTCACTAATTGCGCCTTCTTTACAAAGGCCATTAATCACTGAGCTGTACGTGACAACATCTGGCACAATACCCATTGAAAGCATTCGCTCAAACAAACTAAATGCTTTACTAACTGCACCTTCTTTACAAAGGCCATCAATAACTGTGTTGTAGGAGATCACGTCAGGTGTGCAGCCAAGCTTAGGCATTTTGTATAGCAAAATGGCTACGGCCTCACCAATCCTATTCTCTGAACAAAGACTCTTGAGTAGCGAATTGAAGATGAAAGCATTAGCTCTCTGGCCCTCCCTAATGAACCGTCCAAATAAAATAAACCCAAGTCCAGGCCGGTGAATTCTGATACAGTAGCTGATCAAGACAGTATAGGTGCAAACATCAGGTGAGGGTGAGACCCGTCTAGATTGGGTCCAGCGGTTAAAGAGTGAAAAGACAGTTGCATAATGGTTGTTGGAGTTCTTCATACGAGTTAAGGCTGTAAAGAGTTGATTAAAGGAATAGATGGACGGTGTCGGGCTCTTAGCGGCCAGCAAGCGATTAAAAAATTGAAGAGCATCTTTAATAGTAAGAGTGCCTGACCGATAACGTTCTTTTACAAGTGATTCCAGTTGGCGGGTCCCCATGGCCATGGGATGAAATGGTTACAACACCTGTTTGTTTCAGGTACAACTTATAAGATGGGGGGCAGCCTCAAATCTGCTTCTAGAATATGGACAGATACAAGGGCCTTACTGAAGGTGTGCTACAATTTATCAATGGATTACCTACAAAATAAAAAAAAATGAAAGAATGGTGAATATATTTTGCATAAAATGCTTATGTCTTGCAGGTTAGTACAATAGATACCACATAAAGTACTGTTAGGTTATGCCTTTCTGAATTAGGAGGGATTAGATTCTGCATCAAGTTGAACTCTTCCAGAAGGGCTTTTTGGTCATTTTTCCTTGCAAGGGATTTGGTCAACGAGCAAAGGAATTAATCAAGAAGCAACAAATGACTAAAAGTTATCAAACAATAAATCATACTACTGGGAAAAGGCTAAATAGGAACTCCTATTTACTAAATTAATGTTTTCTGATCAGTCCTCTTATACAAATTAACAAGCATGGAGTCTGTATCAAACAAAGTTCGACGTTAAGAATCAGATTATAGTAGTTGGTTCGGACTGTTTATTTATTTATTTTTGTTCACTTGACAAATCGGTGCTTAGTTGAGGCTCTAAGAAATGTCTCCTAGTACTTTACTAAAAGAGGTGATGCCTCTAGTATTGGTACAGCAGTATAACCAGCAATTCAATTTTATGATTAAAAATTATATATAAGAGATTTCAATACTTATTATATCAGATTCGATGCCTCTCAACAATTATGATTAAACATTATAACACCAGCCTAGTTTATGCCCCCAACAAACAAATTACTCCTAAGAAAGTTAATTAAACCGTCTCATTTAAAAAAGCAAGACTTGATCAGCAAAAGGAACCTGAGGTTGCACCATTGATTGGAGCTCGAATAACCAGCAGTGAAAAACTAATAATGATTCTGCTAAATAGAAATACTTGATCGAAAAATGAATAGGTCTGACATGATAATTAAGATATAATTTCACCACTATGCTTGCAACCTTTGAACTGTGCATTAACAAGCACAAATCCCAAAAAATTTTAGAAGCCTAATTATCTCATAAAACCAGTAACTATTTGAACAATCAGATGGCACTCTTAGTGTGCTCTCATTCTCTTATTTTTTGTATTCAACACATAAGTAAATTGGTTGTTGGTTCATAACCTAAAACCCCATTTCCTTCCTATCCAGATTCACATGTAGTTTAGCCAAAAAATACCAGTTAACTGGCACCCAAGTACAACCAGCTGTCTTCTCCATGGCATTGGCTCTGACCCGACTTCTTAAATAATTAATAGACAAAGATGCATAATTATAACCACATTTTTAGGGGGTCTAATTGGAGTCAATTTATGCCTTGTTTATCAATTTGATCGAAATAGCAAAGGATATTTTCCTTTAAATGAATCAAAAGTACACTCCATACTGAAAGTCTCTTTGGGACATTTCATCAAGTAACTTGCGTGCAGGGTCAGGTATTCACAGATGCGGTACCAAATACAGAACAAAATTTGATGAAAGAAAAGAGTCACCGCGATTTATCAAAACGCTAAAATTATGGCCTAAATACATAGCACCTAAAAGCTAACACGAGAGCAGAGCACTTACCAGGGTTAGAGAGAGCTAGTTTGTCTTGTTGCATTTCAGAGAAGAGGTCGAGAGCGGCTTTAGGCACCACGTGTAAAGCGTAGGCGCAAAATGCTTGTGCTCCAGGCGACGATATCTTTGTGGGGCATCTCAACAAACACTTGTCTTGCGAGAGAGAAAGGAAGAAGAGATTGAGGCGGAGAAAGGTGAAAAGAGACGCAGAGTAGTTTTGGTCACTGGTGGGTGGGACCGTGAGAGCCGAATCTGAAATGAGATTGGATTTATGTTTGGAGACAGAAGTGCATATCCTCTGAGATATTTCATATTTTGTGTGACCGACATGTCCGGTGCCTATTCGGGGAAAGCGCAGGGGCCAATATTATTTGAGCTTTTAAATTCGTGCAGGTGCAGAACGTATTTAAACGGTTGAGATTTTCCAAAAAGTCACGCAAAATATGAAATATCTCAGAGGAAGCGAGTTCCAAAGGACTGAGACAGCTCCATTTTTTTTATACACAGCATTAATAAAAAATTAACTCAAATTTTTTCACCAATAAAGTTATGGATGCAACTCATTTTTTTTCTTTAATATTATAAATAAATAAAAATTGAGAGGACAGTTACATTGTCATGATTTTCAGGTTCATGATGATGATGATGATTATAATATAATAATAATAATAATAATAATAATACAACAATAAATAAATTCATTTCATGTTATTTTCTAGCAAAAATTAATTTAAATAAATATCAAAGCATGTCAAAAATGATAACACAAGTAAGAGTGCCTGACCGATAACATTCTTTTACAAGTAATTCCAGCTGGCGGGTCCCCATGGCCATGGGATGAAATGGTTACAACTTGACCTTTTGTGCTATACTCTTCCAGAAGGGCTTTTTGGTCAATGAGTGATCCAAGGAATCAAGAAGCAACAAGAGACTGCAAAACCTTCAAAAATACAAATTCTGCTAAATACAGCATAAGACTAAAAAGAGAACTCATATTTACTTCATTAATGTTTTCAGTTCAGTACTCCTATACCAGTTGTTACTGAGCCTGTAGTAATCTGTAAACTTTTAAGGACCAGAGTTTAGTTGTTAATTGGGACTGTTTTTGTTTGCCTTTTGTTCTCTTTACACATTGGTTCTATGGTTAAGAATCTAAAATATAATTACTATTACCATAGTAAGAAACTCAGGCCTTTACAATGAGCACCCGTACAGTATTGCCTAACTTGATTGGTTCAATAGCTAAAAATTGGTAGTCCTTGGTTGGAACTTGAACCGTAGCCTGCTCATAGAATAATAGTAATCATTATGCTTAAGAGATATGCTTCCAGCAATGAATATTTTTTATTGTATGCAATCTATTAAAGTATATAGTGTCACCACTATGCATGTAACCTAGAAATAAATTTAGCTCCTGGGTGATTCACCACAAATCCTTAATCCTTTCTGATCTGTAATTAGCTCATACAACTAGTAAATATGTGAATAATATTAACTAGTTACTACTAAAAATAGTAGTTCAAAATGGTATCCCTAGTGTGCTCTCATTGTCCTAAATTAAACATGATTAAATTGAATTCGTAATTGCTATTTTGCTCTAACCCAACTTTTTAAATAAATAGTACTAGAGAATGATGCATAATTACCATCCTAACAGTAGTAAATTGGTGTTATTCCGTGTTACCAAGCACCTATTTGACAAAAAGAAGCAAAGGACACTGTTCATGAAAAGACTTGACAAATTGAACTCCAGACTGTAACATCTCTGGACATTTTTCCAAGCAACTTACATACACAGTCACCAAGATCTACCAAATTGCTAAATTATAGGCCTAAATGCAAAGCACCTAAAGAAACTGGCACAGGAACAAAGAGCACTTACCACAGTTAGAGAGAGCCTAGTCATAGTCTGTCTTGTATAATTTGAAAGAAGAGGTAGAGCGCTTCTTTAGACAACAAGTATGAAGCGTGGCTACACAAAACTGGTGCTTGGAGGGACAATAGTTGTCAGGACTCAGGAGCATTTTGACAAACAGTTGAAGTGCAAGAGAGAGTTGAGAGAGGAGGTGAGCTGAGAGAAGAGAAAGACAGGAGAATGAGGCGGCAGTGTGGCGCTGGGAGTGATTGATTTGAGTGGGGGAGAAGTAGATCCGATTTTAAAACCCTTCCTTTTCCTTTGATCGGAATGAAAGAAGGTAAAGCCAGTTTGGTCGGTGGGATTTAAGGTTGCGTCGAGTTTATAAAAGATGCTCGAGGAAATTAAGAAGGAATTGAAAAATAAACGACAAGTTAGGCTTTTTAGAAGGCTTTGGAGTTCCATACAGATATTGTTACGAAGCCTGGTAACGGGCCTCCAATAAATTCACATCATCTCCATCATCTTTTTTTTTTTTTGAGAAAAAACATCATCTCCATTATGTGAAAAGGAATCTTTTACAATTAGTTGATTTGAACCGTTGTTTTTAACTTGGCACAAATATCAAAGCTCAATAATACTGTCCCTGTGCTAGCTCAAAGCCCAAACCAACCACATATGTAGTTAATACAGACTGCATACATATCGCACTATACCATGCAGTCCATACAAATGTTTATTTTAATTAATTAAAAAAAATTCTAAGTTCTGATCAAACATTTATTAATAAAAAAAGGATCGGATACGCAGTAAAACCCAGATCCAATTCTTTATACTCATCCGGACACAAGTCCAGTTAAGTGAAGCTTCCCATAGTCCATGTAGCTTCTTTTATAGGCTCTCAAAAAGTTTCTTTGTTTTATTTTTAAGAGTTTTGGTAAAGAAGTGCTATTATACCGGTTACTCCAGACGGACGCTCTTGGTGAAATTCACGTGAATTCAGTGTTTATATTATTTTATTACTAATTTGGACCGAAAGATTTGAGCAACTATATTTATGGTCCATTATTGGCTATTGGCTACAAAGCAGCTGCTGATCATTTATTTATTATACTTGTAAACATGCGCTGGGCGTCTATATGAATATATACACTACATATATATATATATATATATATGTTTAAGTGAAGTTTCTCATATACTACATGTAGTATAAAATGCACGCATATGAATATATATCTGAATTTTCATTTTAAAATATGCATATATAAGTCTGCATGAAAATTCGCATATGCGGCTGCATACTGCATATGCAGTATGCAGTGGCCTTCCGCATGCATGAACAAAACCACATTTAACAACATTGCCTGAGAGGACACTTGCCCCAATATTGGTCATAGGGCTCTATTGGCAAATTTTAACCTCTTTTAAAAAGGATCCGACATTATAAAAACAATTTATTATGCAATCCACATGTTGTAAGTTTTCCTTACCTTATAAATAAAAACAATTCATAAAATTTATCTAATTTGCAAGAACGAAATATTAACTGTCAATTTATGCATTTTGGAAATATAACATATAATTTTTTTTTTGGGTTGATGTAGGCGACAAGATCCGACGGATGCAAAGCTCTGGTAGATGAGCAGATATCTTTACCTGAACTAGCACAGGGCGAACTCGAGTCCCTTGTGCTTGTTGCAGCAGACAAGTATTGCGAAAAGCGCATTTTAAGGTCACTAGAGCCATCGAATGCACTTGAGGTTCTTGAGGCATCGGATGTTTGTCAAAACATTTGTTGAAAGAGCAAGCAATGGATATGGTTGTAAAGAATGCCAAAACAGTTGTTTTTCTCTACGAAATAAGCTGATTTTGCGCTCAAGAATGCGCATTTGTGTGTGGAAATAACAAGAGAATTGTTAGTGAGGATGAATGATAGCAAAATCGAGTCTTTGTAGTGTTTTTTATAGAGGAAAAAAGGGGTTATTAAAATTTTAATTATCACCTTTTTATTTTCATGTCATTTCAGTCTTGAACTCACATACTCACCTCAATCATGGCTGAACCAATTCCAAATCAAGCAGTACAATGCATGGATCTCGTACATGTCACAATGCAAGGCTTGGTGAAAAACATTGATTCTAGGAAGGAAGTTGAAGTCATTTGGTTTATTTTCATTGTGTCTGCACTTGACAAAAACCTCAAAGCAGACTTTTCCCACGCCAAGACTGGTAAAATTTAAATCCCAAACTACAAGGTTTCTTTCAGACATTTCATCAAACAAGTTATGAGCACATGTTTCTGGCACAATCAAGGAGGAGGTGACACACTGGATGCCAGAGGATATGGATTGCATTCCCCTTGAAGTATAAGGAGGTGCCTCTGGTCATTGATGCTGATTAAAAAGCATATGGATTTAAGGGAAACTTTTTGTAATTAATATACCAACAACCTGATATATATATGAGGAGGGATCGGATGACACCTCTTTTTGGTGACATCCGAAGTTACCACATTCATTTTTTTCATTTTCAAAGTCTAAATCGTCGATCCAAACCGTTCAACATGATCTCCACAATAAAATGTACTTGCCGATCAAATTTTACATTTTTTTGAATTTTTTTACTATTTATTAAGTATTTTACAAAAAAACAGCCATACTTAGACCATTGAATTTTGTACCCATCTTAATAAATAGTAAAAAAATTCAAAAAAATATAAAATTTGATCTGCAAGTACATTTTATTTAGATAATCATGTTGAACGGTTTGGATCGACGATTTAGACTTTGAAAATGAAAAAAATGAATGTGGTAACTCGGATGTCACCAAAAAAAGGTGTCATCCGATCCCTCCTCTATATATATATATAGTTACTACTCCATAGTTGGAGATTGATATATATGCAAGGATGCCTGCATTGTTTTATGTGGTTTTTGCAAACATGGTTTGGAACTTTGGATGTCTTTTGTGATCAGATGTTGATCTGGGATATAGGTTAATTACTTTAGCTTGTAAGAACTATATGTTTCTCTAATGAAACAGGCTTCAATGCTTTTCTTAAAAAATAATAAATATAAAAGGAAAATTCGAGATGCATTAATAATAGATTAACTTAACAAAAATTGATATTATTTCAAATTAAAATAAGAAGTTTTGAAAAATAAAATAATAGTTTATTGATATATTGATATTATTTTCGAATTAATGGTTTAGAAGCAGTCCAGTTTATTGAGAAGTAATAATTCTCAGCAGAACACATCAAATTGAAGAAATATTTCACAAAGAGTGAGGCTACGGTACTATGCATAGCACGGTTTGGTCCGTGCTACGGCTCAATATTTGAGTTTTCAAAATTCTAACGGTCGATCTGAACTGTTCAACATGATTATAAAATGAATATGTACTTGCAAACCAAATTTTACATTTTTTTGAATTTTTTTACTATTTTTTTAGATAGGTAGGAAATCACTTGATCTGAAAATTCTGGACCATCCAAAAACAATGATTTTCACATTTTGTGAAGGGACATATTGCACATTTGCACATATTTTACCTCAAGCATGAAAGCATCCCAGTAATCAATATGCTGTACCTGTCATTCACAAGGACAGTACCATGGACAAAAACGGCTAATATTTTATTCATCCAAATATTCTATATCATTTTTTTATTGCACACACTGAAAAAAATGTGTGTGTGTGTGCCTATATATCTTCTCTGAAAATATCTAATAGATGATCAACTGATCATAAAGAGCCTTCAAGAATTTTAAATATCTAATAGTGAATTCAACCCATGAAAAAGCAAAGTCATTGTCAATATTTAATAAGACATTAAAATGTCAAATTATTCGACCGAAGTCACAATTACATGGGCAGCTTTAAAGGGAAAGTAGAAAAGAAGGAAAGCAATAGTGTACTAAATAATAGACATGGGCATAAAAAACAGTTGACTTGGTCAAAGTCTTTTCCTGTCAACATCAGGAAACCACTATCAGTTCATCACATTGATTTTTCCAAACAAATTCAAAAGACAAATGTTAGGCCACATTACTTTCGGTGTGAAAGTTTTTCTTAAAATTAACTTGATAGTTGACTAAAAAAACATGTTAATGGGAACACAAAGAAGATATGCACTACTACATAAAATGCGACTATACATGATACTAAAATCTAATGATACACAGTTCCGCGACTGTGTCTGCGCGCGTCATGTATGAAAAGGTCGATACATTGTACATCTCCGGTGACGAAGGCGCTAATTGATGGCGAGCATGTTATAGGGAGATGGCTTCTAGAGTTGAATTCGGATCAGCTGAAATCCTGGGGATTTCAGGGACCCTATTATCCTCTCTCTTTCAATTCCTCCCTTTTTTCAGAAGAGAGAGAGAGAGAGAGGAGAGAAGAGAAAGGAGAGAGATAGAAAGAGAAGATAACAGGGTTGCTGAAATCCTCCCAGCAGATTTGCATAGTCTTTGCTAAAAAACGGCTTGAACAAAGGCCCAGTGTCTTTCAAGTTTAATTTTATACATAGTCTTTGCTCAAAAAAAAAAACAAGTTTTAAACATAGTCAGTTTGAGGGTATACATGAAATCCCCCTACAAACAAACATAGTAAGTTTTGACAATGACGTAAAATTCAATTAGCAATTCAAGGATTGAACAAACCGAGAAATAGAGAGTATGATTAATGTTCACATTGAATAACAAGTGCCATTGCCATAGGTAGTACAATGTATTACTCTGCACCATGCATTGCCATGAATTGAAGAACATAGTACCTATCATACTAAAAGTAAATTCAATTGCAAAATTTGAAAAAAAAATAAAAATCGCCTCGAGTATCTCAACTAACAAAATAAAAAGACACCAAGAATAGTGAAGTGTATTAGAAAGCAAAAATTCAAAACATCTTTTTCAAAAAAAGAAATACTGTACAACAGTCGCGCAATCGTACAAATGTATTCTCATGTAATTTACTCTATATTCTATATGTACATCCCCCTAACAAACATAAAAATAGTTGTAATTAAACAGTAAAATGTTAGTACCTTATTCACTAGTATTAGGTGTCGTCAAGCAGCTCTCCCAACTATCAGTCATAGTATCAGAAGAAAAGTTTGTTTCACACTTTAACAGATAAGTTTCTTCCTTTATCATATTTTCCTTAACCATTTTATCTCCATTATAGTCCCCTTTTTCGATCACTCTCAGTGTCTCCAATACCTCCTTTGTAGATGGTCTCATTTCCCTATCAGGTTGCAAGCATCGAAATGCCAGCTCAGCAACCAAAGAAACCATGAACTGCACCTCCCAATTTGACCTGAACGCCGGGTCCACCAACTCGTCCAACTGACACCTCTGTATTTTGTTTAAGGCCATATTAGCAAGGTTGATCTCATCTTTGCTCCTGCTCAAATCCACAGCCTGCTTTGACGAAATCAACTCCATCAAAACAACCCCAAAACTGTACACGTCACTCTTGTCAGTAAGATGGAAGCACTGGTAGTACACCGGGTCCACATACCCAGGCGTACCTTGAGGGACAGTCGAAACATGTGTTGCATCCAATGGGAACAAACGTGACAAACCAAAATCACAAACCTTGACATGGAAATCATCATCTAGTAATATATTATTCGTCTTGACATCTCGATGAATTATCGGGGGCTCAACTGCGTGTAAATATGCAAGAGCATTTGCCGTCTCAATAGCAATTGACAAGCGAACCTGCCAGGTTAGTGCATTCTTGCTAGAGCAGGGTCCATGGAGATGGTCAGCTATGGTGCCATTGGGGACAAACTCGTAGACAAGAAGCAGCTCCCGGCTGGAGCATGCGGTGCTGCCATAGAGGGTAACGAGATTGGGATGGTGGAGACCGGAGAGAATTTTGACTTCGTTCATAAATTGCTCGGTGCTTTTGTAGCTGTTCTTGTAAAGGCGCTTTACTGCGACTGTGCGTCCATCCTTGAGTATCCCTAAAGAATTTTCCATTGTTAATTACTACTTAACAACCTAATAAAATATCATAAGTGCTCCAATAGAATTCAAGGCCCTGAGTTAGTAGGTATATGTCAAACTCAGCTAGCTCAGACTAAAAACAGAGATATTTTTCTTCAAAATAATAATTATATTTTCAAAAAGTCGAGAAAGCATTTTGAAAAAAAAGTAGTTAATAAATGAGATCAATATTGAATAAAAAAGCCAAAACATTTACCTTACATTACAAGTGATAGTATTTACCTTTATATCCAAAAATACTTTCTTTTAAAAAAATATCATTAGTGCTCCAATAGAATTCAAGGCCCTAAGTAAGCAGGTATATCGAACTTAGCTAGTCAGACTAACATATTTTTCTCCAAAATAATAATTTTATTTTCAAAAAGTTGAGAAAGCATTTTGAAAAGAAAAATAATAAATGAGACCAATTAATGTTGAATGCCAAAACATTTACCTTACAATACAAGTGATAGTATTTACCTTTGTACACAATACCAAAACCTCCATCACCGAGCTTTTTTGATTCACTAAATCCTTCAGTTGCTTCCAGAAGTTCTTCATAAGAGAAAATCTGAGTGTATAACGACCCAACCATCTCCAGGTCATGAAAGTATTGATCATAAACTTCTCTTTGTACCAGAAGCTTTGACAATGAAGAGATCAATCTCAGTTTCTTGCGTTTGTACAAGAAAAACAACAAACCACCAAATGCAAGCACAAATGTGAATCCCACAACGCATCCTGAAGGGTAATCAAATCAAAGTGAGAATCATATCAAAGGGTAATAAAATGTTTAAATTTGAACATTCCATGTGCTAGATGAAGTTGACTTTCAAAGTAGGTTTATCGAAGTTTCCAACGCAGCCATGCTTAGTTTTCTTTATCCCAATTGACAATCTCAAAGTATTTGTTGAATTGCTTCCATAAGAAATGGAGCAGAGAAAGAGGTAGGTTGATTGAGAAACTTTTTAGAAATCAATTAACTGTAGTCAATGGAATTGGTTTTAATGTTCAAGATATTTTTTCGATTAAATCGTATGTGCATTTTTAGTGGTTGGTCATAGCTATTTGGTTGATTGGTATGCAGTATTGTTTACAGGTTCTGCCTTGAGGTATTTGACAAAACCAAAATTAATAATTGATCTATTTAAATGGGTCCAACACCAAATCCTATTCTAAATTAGTTATTTCAACTATAAATCTCAGAACATTATTGAAACCCTGCCTCAAAGAGATATCTTAACTCTTCTTCTAAATGAAAAAAAAAAATCATAATTTTATATATTATAAAATGTAAAGATAACACAACACGTACGTTTACTTTACTGTAAAACTAAAAGAGAAGTGATACTTACCTATTATGATTATCATTCGCAAGCGTTTCTCTGCAATATGATAAAGAAATAAATGTCACAAATAAATCATCAATTTAGATAGACTTCATACTTTCTTTTCACTTGACTGATAGTGAATAAAATTTGCAAGTACAATAACTATAAAAAAATAGAATACAGTTTAGTAGCAAATAATGGAAATAAAAAAAAAACAAATAAACTGTGAGCAAGTTACACTGTTGATCACAAGCGAGTACAGTGCTGTTAGCAAAGCAATTAGTCTTAGCTATAATATTATTTCAATAATTAGCTGATATCAGCAAAATATCTCGGTTGTCATGATTGATTAGATTATAATTATTACAAGGAAGTGTAGTTTGACATGAGATAGGGAAGCAGGGGGAGGAAAATACAAGTTATACCTATGTCCTATTCCTATAACCTTAATTAATTTCCCATTGTTTGACAAGGACCTTGACTTAAATTTTGGAAAGGATAGAAATATGGAAATTTCCTACCAGCACCTCCAGTAAAAAAAAATTGAAACTACAAAGATTCATGAAAAGCAATAATGAATACCAGTACTAGAATTAAAATGTTATAGAATTCTTCTGCTAAACATTGAGTTAGGCATGAAGTAAAAGGCATTTGTTTTGATTTTAGAAGGTACAGAATAATCTACTATAGGAAAAAGGTAGCCATCCTTTTCGTAAAGTATGGAAAATTGGGAATTTTTCACATGAAAGTATGAACAGGTAACTTTGAATGGGAAATCAGAAAGAAAAAGTTTAGCTATTATTGTAATAATCTGAAACAGTCATAGGCTTAAAGTTAACTTAATCAGCCAACGTCTAGTATCTTGTCTCTATTAGAACTGTTTTCTCAACACCTCATTAATTATGCCAAAGGGGAAAGAAAAATTTACAAAAATAAAATGGAACTATCCATGATTTACAAAAAGATTAAAAAGAAAATTAACAGGATAAATTAATAAAATATGGAAGGTACTAACTTTTACCATCTTCAGGATCAAAAACCTCCGTCCAGTTTGCAAAGCAACCGGACCGCGCTACAAGATCATTTGAGTAACTAGCAGATAGCAGAGTAAGCGGTGAGCTGTCATTTTTGAATGAGAAAATAGACTCAAAAGATGGGTCAAGGGAATTCTCTGGCCTTGAACAATTCTGCAAAGGCTTATCATCTTCAACAAGAGAAGGCGAGTAGCTAAGGTTGTAATCCTTTCGAAATATCTTGGGTAATGATTGTATATAATCAGGAGGGTCACATCTCACAGAAGAGAGGCTACTATTCAATGAACCATACCACCCATGGTACAAGTTAATAGGACCAGAGAAATTAAAATAAAGATTATGACAGCCAGATTTATTCAATGAACTACTAAGATAAGGATCTTGAACCGTAATGGTGTTGTTGTCATATGAGATGCTTTCCAATGGTAATGGCTTATTTGAAAACCATAAGAGAAATGGCATATTATTGTAACATTCAATCGGTAAATAACCATGACAACTAGGATCAATCGTAATGTCTGATTGGAGATAGAAAGGAGGCTTAATTTCAATAGAAGGATTACATGGAAGTGTAGGTGTACATGAGTTGGAGAAGTAGGGAAGGAAGAAAATGAAAAAAATACATGTCAGTACTGAAGCGGCCATTAAAGATGGAACCAAGTGAGATCTTAAGTCAAGCTATTCTTGCAACCTCTTATATAATTTTCCATTGATTGATGATAGCAAAGTTCCCTTCATTTTGGGGAATTAGCTGACCTTGACTGGTATATTAAAAGATAAGCAGTTAGGCCCTACAATTTTGAAAAATGTCACCAAAAAGGTAATTTATAGTTTCTACACTATATGCATCTCTTTAACTACCCAAAGCTTGACTACTGTATCAAAGTCCAAAAGCATGAATTAAATCCAGGGTTAAATTCATAACAAAATAACAATCACAACATTAATTTGAAGAATTCTCATGGATGCAAGTTATAAATAGTGGGAAATGCCCCTGATTTCATTTCAGAAGGGAAATAAACAAGTCAGTTTAAAAGTTTTCTCACACAGTATGTAAATTTTGGAATATCTCGTCAAGGTAGAATAACTTGTACTCTGGGTAACTTTGGCATAAATGTTAGAATAAGGTAAGCTTTAATCTTTTTGCCACGACTTCAGTTTGGTTTTCTGATGAAAAATTCCATGTTTTCTGTAAACATAGTTATTCTTTGGGCTTAAAAGATAGTTGACTTAGTCAAGGTCTTCTCTTGTCGCCAAGTAAAAGTCTATACCACTAATTATTCTATCTTTACATCACCTCGATCCTACCATTGACTGCGAAGTAAACTCAGAGAAAAACTAACAAGAGAATAAACCAGTTAAAATACACCATGGAGGAAGCTCCCTACAAACTTCTATCTTTATGCTCCTATTATATTTTAAAATACACTGTGGAGCAAAAATCTTCCAAGTCTTTACAAAAGACTACAGAACTGACCCCATTTTCCTCTGAAATTGACATAAAGATTCCTAGTAGTGTTGTTGGTTTTTAAAATGTAATAGGAGCATAAAGGAAGAAGTTTGTAGGGAGCTTCCTCCATGGTGTATATTAACTGGTATTTATTTTATTTATGACAAGTCAATGTCAAGGTCAACCAATATAACACTGGATGAGGTCACCGGGATAGTGAAATGAGATATTTGTATAGCCATTTTTTTCTCTTTTCTTTCTACCACTTGTTGCTGCAGTTTGTTTTATTTTTTATTCTGGTCTAAATAACTTGCATAATTGTCCCGTTGTCTCTCCAACCATAAAAAGGTCATTGGAGATTTCAGAAAGATCTGAACTGTCATACATGGGTTTATTCTCTTGTTAGTTTTTCTCTGAGTTTACTTCGTAGTCAATGGTAGGATCGAGGTGATGTAAAGATAGAATAATTATTGGTAAAGACTTGTACTTGGTGACAAGAGAAGACCTTGACTAAGTCAACTATCTTTTAAGCCCAAAGAATAACTATGTTTATAGAAAACATGGAATTTTTCATCAGAAAACCAGACTGAAGTCATGGGAAAAAGATTATAGCTTACCTTTTTCTAACATTAATGCCAAAGTTACCCAGAGTACAAGTTATTCTACCTTGACGAAATATTCCAAAATTTACATACTGTGTGAGAAAACTTTTAAACTGACTTGTTTATTTTCCTTCTGAAATGAAATCAGGGGCATTTTCCACTATATATGACTTGCATCCATGAGAATTCTTCAAATTAATGTTGTGACTATTATTTTGTTATGAATTCTACCCTGGATTTAAGTCATGTTTTTGGTACAGTAATCAAACTTTGGGTAGTTAAAGAGATGCATATAGTGTAGAAACTATAAACTACCTTCTTGGTGACATTTTTCAAAATTGTAGGGCCTAACTGCTTATCTTTTAATATACCAGTCAAGGTCAGTTAATTCCGCAAAATGAAGGGAACTGTGCTATCATCAATCAATGGAAAATTATATAAGAGGCTGCAAGAATAGCTTGACTTAAGATCTCACTTTGTTCCGTCTTTAATGGCCGCTTCAGTACTGACATGTCTTTCTTTCATTTTCTTTCTTCCCTACTTCTCCAACTCATGTACACCTACACTTCCATGTAATCCTTCTATTGAAATTAAGCCTCCTTTCTATCTCCAATCAGACGTTACGATTGATCCTAATTGTCATGGTTATTTACCGATTGAATGTTACAATAATATGTCATTTCTCTTATGGTTTTCTAATAAGCCATTACCATTGGAAAGCATCTCATATGACAACAACACCATTAGTGTTCAAGATCCTTATCTTAGTAGTTCATTGAAAAAATCTGGCTGTCGTAATCTTTATTTTAATTTCTCTAGTCCTATTAACTTGTACCATAAGTTGTATGATTCATTGAATAGTAGCCTCTCTTCTGTGAGATGTGACCCTCCTGATCATATACAATCATTACCCCAGATATTTCAAAAGGATTACAACCTTAGCTACTCACCTTCTCTTGGTGAAGATGATAAGCCTTCACAGAATTGTTCAAGGCCAGAGAATTCCCTTGACCCATCTTTTGAGTCCATTTTCTCATTCAAAAATGACAGCTCATGGCTTAGTCTGCTATCTGCTAGTTACTCAGATGATCTTGTTGCGCAGCCCGGTTGCTTTGCAAACTGGACAGAGGTTTTTGAGCCTGAAGATGGTAAAGGTTAGTAGCTTGTATATTTAATCAATTTATCCTGTTAATTTTCTTTTTAATCTTTTTGTAAATTATGGACAGTTACATTTATTTTTGTAAATTTTCTTTCCCCTTTGGCATAATTAATGGGGTCTTGACATAACAGCTCTAATAGAAACAAGATATTATACTTAACAGATTAACTAAACTTTAAGCCTATATATGACTGTTCAAAATTATCACAATAATGGCTAACTTTTTTTTTTCTAATTTCCTTTTGCAAAGTTTTCTGGTCTTACTTTAATGAGAAAAATTCCCAATTGTCCCATACTTTTTCAAAAGGATGGCTACCTTTTTCCTATAGTCGATTATTCCGTTCCCTTCTAAAATCAAATCAGCAGCGTTTTATATTCATGCCTAACTCAATGTTTAGCATAATAATTGTATAACATTTTACTTCTAGTACTGGTATTCTTTATTGCTATTAATTCATCAATCTATGTAGTTCTAATTTTTTTTTTTTTTACTGGAGGTGCTGGTAGGAAATTTCCATTTTTCTTTCCTTTGCAATATTTTTTTCAAGGTCCATGTCAAACAATAAAGAGTTCTTTGGGGTTATAGGAATTGCACATAGGTACAACTTCCTATTTCCCTTCCCCTGCTTCCCTATCTCATGGCAATCGATATATTTCACTAATGTCAGCTAATTATTGAAATAATCTGTTACCCAAGCCTAATTGCTTTGCTAACAGCACACTGGTAATTGCTTGTGATCAACAGTGTAAAGGATAATAACTTGTTAGGATTTAGAGCAAGCACACCACACTCAACGCAAAAGAGGAAGACGTGATTTTGGAGGCGTAAGCCTAATTTCTAATTTCTCTCACTTCAACAGTAAATTACATAGAGTTTATTTGTTCTACACAAATTACAAAGAGGTCCAAATAAAAGAGGTCCAAATTACAGAAATAACATAATTTACAAATAAGCTCTTAAATGAGATCGGGACCCTACATAACTTGCTCACATGTTGTTATTTTATTTGTCATTATTTGCAACTAAACTTATTTTAGTTATTGTATTTGCAAATTTTATTCACTTTCAGTCCAGTGAAAAGAAAGTATGAAGTCTATCTAAATTGATGATTCATTTGTGACATTTCTTTCTTTATCCATATTGCAGAGAATCGCTTGCGGACGAGAATCATAATAGGAAAGTATCACTTCTCTTTTAGTTTTACAGTAAAGTAAACATATATGTTGTGTTATCTGTACATTTTATTTATGAAATTATGAATTTTTTTCATTTAGAAGAAGAGTTAAGATATCTCTTTCATGCAGGCTTCAATAATGTTCTGAGATTTATAGTTTAAATAACTAATTTAGAATAGGATTTGGTCTTGAACCCATCCAAACTGATCAATTACTCATTTAGCATGGTTTCAATAATATTCTCTGCTCCATTTCTTTTAGAGGCAAATTAATACCTTGAGAATATCAATTGGGATACAGAAAATTTAGCATGGTTGCATTGAAAACTTCGATAAACCTACTTGAAACTCAACTTCATTTACCTTATGGAATGTTCAAAATTTAATATTTAAAACATTTTACCCTTTTGTACTCTATTTCTGTGGATTCTCACTTTGATTTCATTACCCTTCAGGATGTGTTGTAGGATTAGCTTTTGTGATTGCATTATGTGGTTTGTTACTTCTAATCTACAAGCGCAAGAAACTGAGATTGATCTCATCATCGTCAAAGCTTCAGGTACAAAGAGAAGTTTCTGATCAATACTTTCATGACCCAGAGATGGTTGGGTCAGAATACAATCAGATTTTCTCTTACGAGGAACTTCGGGAGGCAACTGAAGGATTTAGCAAATCAAAAGAGCTCGGTGATGGAGGTTTTGGCATTGTATTTAAAGGTAAATACTTATCACTTTTATTGTAAGGTAAATGTTTTGGCATTCAACATTGATCTCATTTAATAAAAAAAAAATTCAAAATGCTTTCTCAACTTTTTGAAAATAAAATTATTATTTTGGAGAAAAATATCTCTGTTTTTAGTCTGACTAGCTAAGTTCGATATATTTTGAAGCACTTGTAATGTAAGGTAAATGTTTTACCTATTCAAAATATGTAAGGTAAATTATTTGGCTTTTTTGTTCAACATTGATCTCGTTTATTATTATGTTTTTTTCAAAATGCTTTCTCAACTTTTTGAAAATAAAATTATTATTTTCGAGAAAAATATCTTTGTTTTTTAGGGCCTTGATTTCTATTGGAGCAAAAAAAGAACCATTTTTGGATATTAATGAGGTTGTTAATCAGTGATTAGCAATTAACAATGGAAAATGCTCTAGGGATACTCAAGGATGGACGCACAGTGGCAGTAAAGCGCCTTTACAAGAACTGCTACAAAAGCACCGAGCAATTTATGAACCAAGTAAAAAATCTCTCCGGTCTCCACCATCCAAATCTCGTTACCCTCTATGGCAGCACCGCATGCTCCAGCCGGGAGCTGCTTCTTGTCTACGAGTTTGTCCCCAATGGCACCGTTGCTGATCACCTCCACAGGTCCCGCTCTAGCAAGAATGCACTAACTTGGCCGGTTCGTCTGTCAATTGCTATCGAGACGGCGAATGCTATTGCATATTTACACGCACTTGAGCCCCCGATAATTCATCGAAATGTCAAGACGAATAATATATTACTAGACGATGGTTTCCATGTCAAAGTTGGCGATTTTGGTTTGTCGCGTTTCCTAACAGTCCCTCAAGGTACAACTGGGTATGTGGACCCGGTGTACCACCAGTGCTACCATCTCACTGACAAGAGCGATGTGTATAGTTTTGGGGTTGTATTGATGGAATTGATTTCATCAAAACAGGCTGTAGATATGAGCAGGAGCAAAGATGATATTAACCTTGCTAATATGGCATTAAACAAAATACAGAGGTGTCAGCTCGATGAGTTGGTGGACCTGGCTCTCGGGTTCAGATCAAATTGGGAGGTGCGGTGCATGGTTTCTTTGGTTGCTGAGCTGGCGCTTCGATGTTTGCAACCTGATAGAGAAATGAGACCATCTATAAAGGAGGTTTTGGAGACACTGAGAGTGATTGAAAAAGGTGATTATAATGGAGATAAAATGGTGAAGGAAAAATATGATAAAGGAAGAAACTTATCTGTTGAAGTGTGAAACAAACTTTTCTTGGATACTGTGAACTGATAGATGGAAGTATAGTAACAATATACGCGAGAAATTCGCGAATAATTCGTGTTTTATTTGTTTTTTTGACGTTTCTGAACCGAACTCCGAATAAAATGTAAAAAAAACGTATAATACATTTTATTCGCCAATAAAACGCGAATCATGAATTATTCATGAGAAAAAAGTGAAAATAATTTTTTTTTTTTTGGGGGGCATTTTTTTGGCTTTTTTTTGGCTTCCTTGTTATACCAAATTATTCCCGAATTATACCCGAATCACAAATTTTTTATCCCACCGAACCGAACCCGAACTATTCCTTTGTCACTGTGGTTGGAAGAGCAGCTCTACGACACCTAATACTAGCGGATGAGGTACTAACATTTTTTTCTGTTCAATTACACTTATTTTTATTTTTGCTAGGGGATGTACATATAGAATATAGAGTAAATTACATGATATATAGTACATCTGTACGACTGTACAATTGTGTGACTGTTGTACAGTTTTTCGTTTTTTTGAAAAATAAGTATTGAACTTTTGATTACCAATAACTTGGTGTCTTTTAATTTCATTAGTTGAGATAATCGAGGCGATTTTTTTTTTGCAATAACTCGGATCCTCTCCAACTTTTAACTTCTTGTCATAAGATCCTTACAGATTTCCTTCACCACTAAAACCAGGCACCTTGGTTCTCAACTGATGTGAACAATATTTGTTGCGGTTGATAACCTTTTATATATAGACCAACAACTTGCATCAAGCTAATTGTTCCTGATGAGTACCTTCACCACTAAAAGAGTTTAAAATTGCGCCAGATGACAAAATTAATTATCCCACAAATAAGTCAGTGTACTTTTTCTAAAATTGCAAAGAGTACTGTAATTTCACATGAAAATTATTGAAATTATATAAATTGTAAAAATATTATAATGAATTAAGATTTCTAATTTTAAATAAGTATAACCTTTTATGCATATATCGGTTTGAAATTATTTTTTCTTCAAAATGAGCAGTTTAAAATTTCTCATGTTTGAAAGAAAATAAGCTCAACATTGAAAACATTTCTTGACTATTTTGATAATTTTCTATTTTTTAAGCAAGATTTAATATATATATATATATATATATATATATATATATATGAGGAGGGCTCAAATGCCCCAATGCTTCATGCCCCATTCGTGCCCCAACATCTATATCTTCAAATGCAAAGTTCAAACAGATAATCCGAACAGATCAACATGATATCCATGTTAAAATATGATTGGAGACCAAATTTTATATTTTTTGGAATTTTTTTACTATTTTTTAAGATAAGTACAAAATCATTTTTTTTAGATGGTCCAGAATTTCCTGATTTTGTACCTACCTTAAAAAAATAGTAAAAAAATTCCAAAAAATATAAAATTTGGTCTCCAATCATATTTTAACATGGATATCATGTTGATCTGTTCGGATTATCTGTTTGAACTTTGCATTTGAAGATATAGATGTTGGGGCACGAATGGGGCATGAAGCATTGGGGCATTGGAGCCCTCCTCTATATATATATATAATTATGTTAAATTTAGTATATATACTTTTAAGATTGAATTTTTAACATGTGATTCGGAAAAAACCGATTTTATTTATCGGATATTGGAATGGGCACCGCCAGTGTTGTAAAAAACGTCCGTTTAGGCCGATTAATCGGCCGATTAGTCGTTGGCGGTGATCAAACCGTCATGGATTTTCCCGACTAATCAGACTATTATTTCTGATTATTCCTGATTAATAGTTTGACAGTACCTTGTCCGTCTGACAACTGCATACCATTATTTACAACGCTGGATACCGCTGATTTTAGATGTTATAAACAAAACCGTTAAAAAAATTCAGCTTCATTTTTGGAGCCGAATTTTTTTTCGGACTCATTAAATTCAAAATTTTCTTTTTGAGAGAGCATGAGAGAGAGAGGCCGATGGCTAGGAGCGATTTCTTTTTTTAAATTTAATTGATTTGAAAAAATAATTCGACTCCAATGAATGAAGCCAATTTTTTTTTATAATTTCATCTATGACTCAAAATCTACACTATTCATTGTAATATACTATAGTAATTTATATTAATTTCTATAATAAAAATCTACTCTATTCAAAATCTACACTATTCATTGTAATATACTATATTAATTTACATTCAAAATCTACACTATTCATTATAATTTCATCTATGAAGCTCTTGAGTTCTGATCCTCTGGAATAACTCAAAATTTGAGTTTAGATCCAAACTGTCCCATCAAAATTCAGACCAATCCGATTTGAGGTACAATATATGAGACTCCTTAATATTCATGCTACAATAGATCTGACGATTTGGATCTAAACTTAAAATCTGAGTTACCCTTTTAATTGGCTCCTCACCTCTGAATTTATTTCATCTAAGATACCTCACTGTTTGAGTTTAAATCCTGTTCGTTCATTGTATAATAGCACAAAATTTAAAAATATTACAGACTTAAGTCAAATTGGTCGAATCCAATAGACCGTGTCCGAATTCAAAATTAATGCAGAGTCAAAATAATTTTTATGTTTTTTTAAATTACAGGGATCTGCTTTAATATTAGTACCAGGTTAAAAGGACGATGCAGATCTCATGAAGGGTACTGCTCTGCATCACTCTCAGAGGCGGATTCAGGATTTTTGTCGCAAAGAGAAAAAAAATAGCGAATCGGGTATTAGATAAAAAACAATGCTCTAACTTGTAATTTCCAATACTTGGACTTATAATTTTAAATGCTCTAATTTCTAATTCTAATTATCAATCATAATTCAATAAATTTATTCTAATTTTAATCCTAAATTTAATTAAAATTACAAATCATGATTCCAAAGGCGAGCAAAAAAAATTCCAAGAAGGACAAAGTCCATGCAAACCTCAAAATTTCTATAAAAATTTAAAAAATTGTTCACATCTTCAAAAACCGCAAGTAAAATTCTGGGGGTGGACCCACATAGGTCCAGGGGGCAACTGCAAGTAAAATTTCATATTAAGATCATGTTGAACAGTTTAGATCGACTATTTGGACTTCGAAAACGAAGATATGAGTTTATAGCACGGGCTGCTCCGGAATATGCATATTACCATAGCCTCAATCCAACAAGAATATAACAGTGTACAAGTATATTAACAAAACAAAATGTATATGCGTCATTAAGCATTCTTTTATTCACCACGTGAAGTAGAGATATCGACAATCATCTCACCATCCCTCTTGAATGATTGAATCCACCACCACCTCTGACGAATGAGGCCGTGAAATGCCAGCATGCACACCTGTGCTTGCAGAGCTTTGCTGCCAATCAGTTAGGTAACTTGGCCTAGAACTAACTTTGCTGACTTCCAAATCTCCAGTCAGAATTGACACAACACGCGACATGGATGGGCGTTGCAGAGGAGATGCCTGGGTGCACAATAGAGAGACTCCTATCAGCCTCAAAGCTTGATCCTTATCATATGAAGCCAGTTTCGGGTCCAATAACCCAATTGAGCGATTTTGCTCATATAAGCTCCAAACCTGGTGACAGAATGTTAGCCTTTTTCACCTCTGTTACTATTATGTCAGTACTGGTACAAAACCCAGAACACTGAATGTGAGTAAAACTACTGACCCATACTAAGAAGGATCCCACCTTTCCAATAAAACTATTTATTTGAGTTTTTATCTGTTTTTGGTTTTGAATTCCGGACAGGCCGGTTCAAGGCTAGGTTGTAAACAGGTCAGTATGTGCCGGGTCAGTGCATGGATGGTCCAACACAAGTTTGCCATTTTGTATATTTTATAGTTTATGAAAACATAGAATTATAAATGTGTAGTACCCATTCAAGGAGATATATTTGATCCGCCATTAGTTCCGGGTCTGAATTTAAGCGACCTGTTACAACTTCTAGGGCAACCACACCAAATGCAAACACATCCGTCTTTTCTGTCAAATGGCCTCTCATTGCATACTCTGGTGCAAGATAACCTCTGTATAATTTCAAAACATATTTACTGCTTGTTGCTCTCAGTAATATATTTTATTGAATTGTACTTGATAAAAAAAAAGGAAGAATAATTTTCTAGAGGTGTAACAGGACAAGACAAAGGGAGAGACTTACATTGTACCAGCCACTCCTGTGTTGATATGGGTTACCTTGTCATCATAAAACTTGGCCAACCCAAAATCAGATATTTTGGGGTTCAGATCACCATCTATTAGTATATTGCTTGCTTTAATATCTCTATGAACAATTCTCACCCTAGATTCCTCATGCAGATATGCTAGGCCTCTTGCAACACCCAGACATATCTCGAAGCGGGTTGCCCAATCAAGGCACAAAGTACGATTCCCTGAAATCAAAATAAGAAAAAATATTAGGAACATTTCTCATTGAGAAATAGAGTATATTAAATGGATACCAAGCTGACGCACAATTAGATAATTGAAGGTCAGCAGAGGTAAAATTGGGGTAAGAGATCTATTGAATAATTGAAAATTTCTTATGGCATAATTGGGTTAATCTGAGATTTACTTTCAGAGTTGCAAAACATGAAAAGTTTGGTTTAATTGATGTTCAATACGAATGAGGGCTAATTGAGGGAAAATTGGATAGAAATGAGTGGTAATCACTAATCTGAGGCCAATTTAGGGGTGCAGGGAGTGGCTAAGCCCTCATAGAAAAAAAAACCAAGTGGTAGTTAAGGAGAATTAGATAAGGCATAATTGTTAAATTTTGAGTGTCAACTACTGGCCAGAATTTATAGAAGCATTAATTAATTACGCACCAAAGAGGTGTTTGTCAAGACTTCCATTCTCCAAGTATTCATAAACCAAAAGAGATGTGTTTCCTTCCATGCAACAACCATACAATTTAACTAGGTTTTTATGTTGCACAGCTGATATGGTGGCTATTTCTGTCATGAATTCTCGCTTTCCTTGGTGTGATGTAACTGCTAATTGCTTCACTGCCACAATCCGGCCATCAGACAATTTCCCCTACACAAAGATATAGAAATGATAGACAAAATGAATAATAAGATTCCCCTATTTTCTTACAAGTACAAAACAAATTTGTATAAAGGAAAGGATAAATATATAGTTATATACCTTATAAACAGTGCCATATCCGCCTTTTCCGAGAATATTACTAGCATTAAATGCATCAGTAGCAGTTCTCAGCTCAGCATAACTAAAGACATTTGGTCGATCAACTATCTCCAATAAATCTGACCGAATAAAAAAAAGGAACTAGAAATTTAATAAAGTAAAATAAAGTCCCACTGAACAAACCCACATTTAACCCAATGTTGGTATCCATACCATCTAGTTGAATAATTCAAATGAAAATGTGAGAATATAGTAATTTACCTTTGTCTATTTCTGACATCTTCTTCTTGGGTGTCCAATATAAAATTGAGAGTACTGCTATTAACCCTAAAATTGTGACTGCTACTAGAATTCCTACAATGAGACCTGTGTTGCTCTTACTTGAACCTGGTTCGCTATTTGAGAACATAGGCGTGAAATCTGAATGATAAATAATTGGAACATAAGAAAAACAGGAACACAAATTATGTTCGTATTGCTTTGACAGTTTAAAGGAATATATAG
This sequence comes from Carex myosuroides, assembly GCA_028015225.1. NCBI lineage: Eukaryota > Viridiplantae > Streptophyta > Magnoliopsida > Poales > Cyperaceae > Carex > Carex myosuroides. Next base: position 3,231,817 of record CM051466.1, read on the forward strand.
ATGCATGCAGACACGAGAGAGAGAGAGAGAGAGAGCAACTTGGCAGCCTCTGCCAACGTTTAAATAAAAACAGAGAGAGAGAGAGAGAGAAAGGGAGTGGTACCGAAAGGAGAAACACTAATAGCTGAGATGAGAGGGCCATAATAGCCACGAGATGGTACGCAACAAGTGCCTTTTCCAGCCCAAAAGAAATGTATCTCAATGAAGTTATTTGTTACCGGTACAGTGTAGTTTCTAACGACTGCTACAAAGGATCTTCCCCCAGCAGTTTTCATTATATCAAAGTCCTTCTCTTTTAAAGCTCCCTACAACAATTAGTTAAAAATCGAGCAAAAATCATTGGTTAATAGTAAGGATATTTTACCTATGGTCAACACAGGAAGAACTTCCAGAATAACCAAAACTGAACAACTTTGCCAGAATTGTATGCTCATACTGGTACATATAAATTAGTCTCGGTACTGGTACAAAAAAGGCTGCTTCTACAGGTTTTGTGACTCAAACTATAATTTCAGATAACACTAAACAATTAAAACATGCAATTGAACAATAAAACCTCCATCACACAGAAGTGAAATAATGAATTAAAGGTAATATCATGATGATGGCTGCATTTACTGGAAGAAGACCTGATCTCCCCCTTCCTCTAACCATTTTTTGTTGTTGTTTAACTGCTGTTGCAAAATTTCTTTTGCAGTATGTTACCATACTATCAAGTATAAACTAATACCAGGTGATACAGTAATGTTGCGGAAAAAATGATATTGCAGAAACCTGGATAAAGATATCAAAAACCCTTCTCCCTGCACTCTGCCAAGTAAGTGAAGGTTGGTTTGGGTAGCCTATCTCAGAAAATTGGAGCCTAACAGTATAGTTTCCATTTTGAAGTCCGAACCCATAATATCTCAAAGAAGATGGTGACATTCGTGCATTCTGAAACAACTCAGAATCAAGTGTATTTTGAAATTGGTCGGCTCTCCCATTTGAATTGTAAATGCCACTTATGTATTTGTCACCTCCAGCATCTTGAAATGTACCCACATTGCTCACTCCCCATCGGGTATCATCTAGAAACAAGAAGAAACACAAAAAAAAAAAGGTAGAATGGTCTATTAGTTTCAGTACATCTATTAATTTCTTTGTACTGGTAAATAATTGAAGGCGCCAACAGTCAAGAATGTTATTCCTACAATTCAAATATCAATTTATGACTTTGCATTTCATATTAAGTATTTTGAATTGTGCTTATGGGTATGGAGCACATACCTGTAACATAATAAGAAGCGGCTGACAAGTCAACATTATCTGATTGGTACACTGTTCCATCTTGAGCAGTCAAGGTCGTCAAGGACGTAGCTCCACATTTTATTGCTAAGGATGAATCTGTAATTTAGTTTTTGCTGTAAATATTTTACTTAGTTTTAAAGCATGCCTTGTTTTGCCATTTTGGTCTGTAAAGTTTTAGAAGTATCATATTGATTTTTTATTTTTTTATTTTGCATGCACCAAACAGGTCCTGCTATCATCAGTATAAAATTTAGATGAAAATCTGCATTATCAACTATGCCATGATAATATTCAAAGTGAAGAAGCATATAAAAAAATGTTTTTGTTAACTATTTATGATGACATTTATGTCAATATTACTACCCATTATGTTACATTATGAGTTTAGACCCAAATTGTTATTGAACTATTGGGCTATATATGTATCTTGCTGTTTTAGTGTTATATGTTAAGATTAAGAAAGAAATTAAGCAAATTAAATTTACTCCAATATCTTGTCTCTTTGTGTCACGACCTATATCAAATTTAAGAGTTATCACAAGTAATTTTGACCTGGTCAATGATCGGAAGGAATGAGAAAGAGATTCGGTCAGAAGGGCAGGCTTTTGGGGCAGGCATCTCGTGTATTTTGCCCATAGCCTTAGTTCTTTTCAGTCACTGAAGTATGGGGTCCACACTCACAGAATTGGATGCAACAGCTACGATGCTAACTGAAGAAGAAAACTTAAGAGTTTGTTTAGGAGTCGTTATGCCAAATTAGCATAAAGTCATGACTATAGTTAATTAGAAGAATCTAGGCGATAGAAATTAGTAATTCTTGTTGTAATCTAATCACTCATAAATAGATAACTTGTGTACCGACTCTTATTATGGAAAATAATATCAATTTGTTAAGTTACACTCTTCGTTCTTGGCTTTCGCCATTACTATATCATTGTTTTAAATTATCAAATCTTCTCAATTCGTTCAAGAATCTTGTTAATTGCAAGATTCCCGGTTAAATTCAGTGCAAGGTTGCTACAAGTTGTTATCAGAGCATTTGCTTGCAACTGGGAAAATGGAAGAGCAAGCAATTAAGAAGGGGTAATTAAGATGGAGGAACAACCCCTTGATCTTGCCATACTTAACAAGAAATTTAGCAAATTGGCCAGAGATTTTTGAATCATCACACCAAGCCAGGGATAACATAATAGACAAAGTCGAAAGCAAGATCGATAATTAAACTTGAATGTTCATAGCTTACATCTCAGCAAAGCAACCAGTAATTGAAGAAGCTAGTCGACTACTCAGCACCCAGGCCAGTGGGAAAAGATGGAGAAAGGATGAGGAAGGACCCCCCCCCCCCCCCCTCATTACATTAATTGCGAAGAAACTCAAGATGAATCAAGAGCGCGATTAAGGCAATTGGAGAATGTCTCACAAAATCAAAGAATCAACTTGCCTTGATTAGATTTTCCCAGCTTTGACGACAACAATCCAATGGAATGGATAGAAGATTATGACTTCTACTTCGAGATGTACTGATACTAGAGATCTACAAATCAAGGATGGTATTGATGAATTTCAGTGGAGATGTGAGAGAATGATACCTCTGTTTCAAAATTGCAAATCCCATCTCCATGGCCAGTATTGGTTGACGAAGTCTTGGATTACTTCTCGGATAACACAAATAAACCTATTGATTAATTCAAGGGAGTTCATTAAACATGTAAACTTGAGGAATATATCAAGAATTTCCAGAAAGCAAAATCCAGGCTGTCACGATCCCAATTCAATTTGGAAGTAGCCGTAGAAGGAATAGACCGGTCAACAATTGCGATGGAGAAGAAAGGGAAGAGGGGTAGCGCGGTCAGAAAGCGGAACAGCGACCATTTTAAACATAAGTGCTGCAGTTGGGTCCCTCAATTAAATCATTGACCGGAGCTGCTAAGAAGTTGAGTCACTGCAGCATAGGCCCTACTAGTCAGAACTGGAGAGGACCGTAGAAGATTCGTTAATGAATTAGTTAAACAGAACAGTGATTATGTGATGATCTGACGCTGAGATGTCAGGTCAGTATTCAATCGCAAGATCTGTTCGATAGATTTAGATGATTTTTTTTTGTAACAACATCGCCTATAAAAGGCAAAGACTTGTAACCGGTTGGATTATGAAATGAATAAGCAATCTATTGTGTCCACTTATATGTTTTCTAGCTTCCGCCATATCGGTTCTTAGTTTTCTTTCAAATTACATCACTTTGTCTAATTATTGAGTTAATTGAGTGATTCCATAGCTGAATTAGGTTGAGAACCTAACACGTGGTATCAGAGCTCATGATCACGAGCTGGGGAAAGGAAGGAAGAACAAATCAAGATCAGCAATCATGGCGAAAATGAGAAGTAGCGATTCTCAGCACAAAGAGCTCCAACTCATACACACTACATAGGAGACAATTTGAGGTTGTTTGATAGTCCCGCTTATGCTCATATGAATGAAAGAAAGTGGAGTCTAGTTTGATGTTGACGCCGAGAAGGATATCCCCAAAATATGAAGAGGTATAGTTTGATGTTGACACCCAGATGGATAAAAAAATTATTCTTTTTCAAGATAAAATCAATTTGACACAAAATGAAAATTTTAAGGATTGAATGATATTTTAAGAACCATTTGTATAATTTATTCAAAACTAAAATATGATCATGTAGCAGATGGACTCTGAGCAACTTTGGCAGCAGCTACCAACGCTTGCAAAAGAGAGAGAGAGGGAGAGAGAGGGGGTTACAACTTACAAATAGGAGAGTCCTTGTGACAGGGAAAATCTCGCTGAAGGCATTTTAAACCAGAAGGCAATACACTGTAATATTGTAATTATGAAAAATGGCAAATATGAAACTGTACTATAAATAAATTTCTGTATTAGAAATCAAGAGAGTCAATTAATCATATGGAAAACTTAAAAAGAATAAACATTCCAGGCACCTTCTATTGGAGCCCTGTATGACAAAGTTGTTTGCCAATAAGTTCCTTAAAGCAAAAAAAAAATAAGTCAAGTTTTTCATAAACAGTGTTGAATGACATAACAAACGTTCTATTGAGTTCATGAAATTTCTAACTATAGGGCTCAATGTAAGTAATAGAATTCCTTGGAAAAAAATAATATATACAAAAAATGAAGATCGCCTTTTGAGATATAGCATTACTTACAGATGTAAATCTTGACGACTAACCCAAGAAGGAAAGGCTCCTGACAGCAAATTGTATGACAAATCTCTATGGACAAAAATCAATGGTTAAACTTGAAATGATAGTACTATATCGATAATCTTAGCACTTTTGTTTCATGATAAAGCCAAAAGAAAATAAAAGAAAAAGAAAATACAAAACAAGAATAGCGCACATGTTGACGAGACCATTGCTTTTCTCAGATGGCAAGCTGCCACTAAGGCTATTGTTCCCAAGAAATCTGACACAAAATACAATAACATGAGCAATAAACATCAATAAAAGAATAAATCTATTTGAAGTTATAAAAATAAACAGGGAAAGGATTCCTCACAAGTATGTCAGAGAACTTAAATTGAAAAGGGACTGCGGCAGCTCTCCAGTTATATTGTTGAAACTCAAATCTCTACAGGATGCATGAAAAGAAGATATAAAATTAAAACAACTGCAGGCAAAAGCAGTAAAAATATTACCTTCATTAGAAGAATAAACACAATAGTTGAAATTCATACAGTAATGATAAATTTTTGAACTTAGAGAAGTCTGTCAGGAGAGTATCTGATATCTTGCAATTCCTTAAGATTCTACAATGTAAAATTCAATTAAATATATATACTGAAGGTGCTGCATATCTAGAGAAATGAAATCCTGAATAAGCATTTAAAATAAAAGGCATATTTACAAAGTTTTCAAGGATGTCAAGTTGCTGACAAAATCCAATTTAGAGCTAGTGCCATTTGCTATGTCCCCAATCCGTCTTCATTCAAATACACACAAAAGCACACAAATCAAATTTTGCAATTTAGATATTATAAGAAAAAGTAATGGTCAACAAGATTCGAACTAGCAGAAACTTACAAGCTGGTTAACTTGACAAGGTTTGAAATACTAGATGGAATGGGCCCTTGAAAAGAATTTCCTTCAAATCGCCTGAAAATTTAATACTCATGGTTGTTGAAATGATCACAGAACACACAGATGAAAGAATTTCTCATCGGCAAGGAATAGCATGAACATGGTATTATCAATAGAATATAACGGGGCAATGTTGACTGAAGAGGAACAAATCGGAAGGGCTTTCTTCCAACAAATGAGAAAACAAGTCGGGAAAACCCGGAAAACTGCACATTTTTACCCCAAAGCGCTATACCCAAAACATTGGGAATACTCTCAATTGGCTGCTCCATTCACTGAAGGCGAGGTGATGAAAGCCGTACACCAACTGGCGAACAACAAGGCATCCGACCCTAACGGGTTTCCAAATGAATTTGAAAAAATATATTGGGGCTCAATCAAAGAAGATGTCATGTTACTCATGTATACCATGCACATGCAATTTCTACGCCAACGAACTAGATCTATCATCTGTAAATAAGGCAAATATAATAATGATTTCAAAGAAATATCCGACATTGACAGTACAAGATTATCATCCCATTATAATTTAATGCCCAAGATCATCTCCAAGGTGCTTGCCAACCGCCTTGCCCTAGTACTACCCGATTAGTTTGGCCCTATCAAACAGCTTTGTAAGGGGTAGACATATCTCATAAACTTTCATAACAGCAAGGGAGATTTTACAGTACATGGGTTACCACTGGACAACCTTTTGTTTTTGAAATAATTAATTTCTCCAAGGCCTTCGATTCGATTCAATGGAATTTTCTTACAAAACTAATGGAGGCTAGAGGATTTCCGAATAGATGGATTTCATGGATCACACAACTGTTGGAGGGTTCAGATTTTTTGGTGCATAAGCACGGGTTGCGTCAGGAGGTCCATTATTGCTTATGATGTTTCTCATTGTGGTGGATGTTCTTCAGGGCATGGTTACCACCATCAACACAACTCTCAAGAAACCAATTGCGACTAAAATCAGTGAATCCATCATAGCGCTACAATATGCAGATTATACTGCATGCACAGTAAGTGCAGACTCGGTTACCCTAATATCCTTGATTCAAACTTATGTTGGGACTTTTCTCCAAGGTCTCAGGATAACACATTAATTTCATGAAAAGTTGCTTTTGTACCATTTAATATGGGGAAGAATGAGAAAGTAAGTACAGGAGCAATTATGGGATGTCTTTAATCCGAATTGCCAATCATATATCATGCCATTAACAGTGACAAGGCCCGAAAAGGCGAAAACTGCCTCTTTCTTCCATTGATTGAAAAATTGAAAAATAAAAATGTAGGCGTGGCAAGGGGTTGTAGTTAATGAACTAAGTCCTTTCTTCAATTCCTGTCTACTATATGGTTTGTTTTTGAATTCCAAAATGGCCACTAAATAGGATGGACAAGATCCGAAGAGATTTTTTGTGGGGTAAGAACAATGACACACCAGAGGCATATCTATCATCAATTGGGACACAGTCTGTTTGCCCAAGCGATGGGGTGGCATAAGGGTCTCCAATCTTGCCTTCCGAAACATTGCTTTAATACTGAGATAGTGGTGGCAAGCCAACACGAAACATACGACCCTATGGACAATGGTGGAAACAAGGTTGCGATGGATTAGACATTACACACATGGTCCGAGTCTCCAGTCGGTGAGAGGTTCGTTCTTTTGGCAACAACTACAAAAAATCGAACCAATTTCTCACTGGAGCTGTTATTGGTTATTGGGTTATTGGTAATGGTATGTCAATTTCATTTTGGTTTGATTTGTGGCATGGCATGCCTTCACAAGTTTTTTTTGATACATACAATAAACCCACTTATCCGACTATTATCCTAAAGGATGTCACTCCTATTGTTGATGTACTGGCACATCAGCTAGATTGAATTTCTAATATCGGTTTCACGAATGAAAGGGATAGCATGATATGGCGTTGGGAAGCAGGGGTTTCCTATAGCGTAAAATCAATCTACAACGCATTGATAGGGGGAGGAAAAAGTTTTAACCCATGATGAGCTACGTAAATGTGGAATTCAATGCGATATGAGATGTCAAATGTGCAATAACTGTCCAATAAATGACATCTTTTATTCTTTTGTCCGTTTGCAATTACGGTTTGGAGAGCCTTGTACTCACTCACAGGCTACTGTCTAATTACACAAGATGTTTCAAAACAACTAGTTTGGACTGGTTCTAGTGCAAGGGCAGGAATACAGCAGGGACTACGAAGGCAAGAGCGGATCTCCCTATTCCTATGTATCTGTTGGAACATATGGAAGCAACACAATGCAGTGGTACTTGGAGGCTCATGGGTGAAACCCATCCAGTTGGCAAATAGAATAAGGGATGAAGGGAAAATGTGGTTGAAGTACTGCTAGTTTCAGATGTAGCAGATACAACAGGGATTCAACCGGGCAAAGATGTTTTGATATAGCGGGTAAGCATACTGCTAGGTAGCGTGGTATAACACTATAATCTTACTTTAGGTAGTATGCTGGGGGTTGAGGGAATTTCTTATAGAATGCACCCCAAAGTTGTTGTAATGTACCTCCTTTTATCAATAAATTTGGCAGCTTCTCTGTCAAAGTTTCAAAGAGAGAGAGAGAGAGAGGGGGGGGGGGGGGGGGGGGGGGGGGGGGGGGGCATACAGGTCTTGTAAACCAGTCCAGGTACCAATATAGTCAGGCATTTTACCAGTGAATGCATTGTCTCCTCCGTACCTGGCCATATGAAATAAATAATTAACTCACATTCAATAGAATTAAATTAACATGAATTATAAGAAAAAGACTTGAGAGAAATTACAGTTTTGTCATGTTTATAAGATTTGATAGTGTTTCTGGTAATTCACCGCTGAGACCCGAACTATCAATATAACTGAAAAACAAGAAGCTATATTGTTAATTTATTAGTTTTGTTTCAGTTTCTATATTATGACAAAGAAAGTAACAAAGACAAACAGTTCTTGAAGATTCGTCAAGTTCCCAAATTCATCAGGTATCGGCCCACTGAAGTTGTTTGTTGTCATTCCCCTGCAATATAAAGTAATTAACCGGAAAACAAAAATTAGATTTGAAAATCTATTACATTCTTTGAGTTCCATTAGGAATCAGGGAAGAGAAATCTTACAGCCATTTGAGGTTTTGAAGATTTCCCAATTCCTTCGGAAGTGGACCCGATAATGCATTAAAGCCAATATTCCTAATTTGTTTAATATCAATAGGAAGCTATGTAATATTAATATAACCGATTTAATATATTAAAATTTATATAATTCACCATTTATCAAGGAAGATGGCATTACAAGTATTGCATTCGAGTCATATTCCCCATGAATGCAGGTACGGGACCCGTTAGATAGTTTTGTGCCAAGTTCCTGATCAAACAAAGAATAGCTAAGAAAAATACACAATTAGAATAATTTATGACTATCTGGTATGCTCTTCGGTATTCTTCAAAGAAATAATTTGTTATAAAAGATTGGCTGGTAGTATCAAACATATATATTGGTCGAAAGTTGAAAGAAGAAACCCTTTGGCCTTTTGGTTGCTTTTAACTCATTGAGGAAATTAACAGAAAATGGATATTAGGTACAAACTACAAAGACATGTTTCAGGATACAAATTGTGTGTTGTAAAGAATGAGATAAGGAAAAACTACAGGCCTGTCAGTTAAATTATTACAAGTTACTAAGATAAGAAAGGTTTTGGAGCTCATCTGGTATAGTTCCCCCCACATCCAATGCATACACCCTCCTGTGTTAAATTCAAAAAGCAAGCCAAAAAAAAGTAAAAGTTATAAAACAAATAAATAAGTATATCTAGTGCATAAACAAAAGACACAAAAATAAATAACATGAAATTAGAGTGACAAATATTTTATGAATATATAAGTATTCTTTTGTTTCTCCTTTCACAACTATTTTTAATTTCTCCATGTTACCAAAAATATAACAAGTGTATATTTTGGAAATTTGGAGTTAAAGCACAGTAGGATCTGTGATTTGCAAAGCATTTGGAAATATATTTTTTCACCGGAGTCAAAATTTCCTATGATCTTGTTACATTTTTTCAAACGGCCTCATGTCTTTATTTTGAAGTCCTAACAGTCAATCTGAACCATTTAATATGATCTCCATATGAAAATATATTTGAAGATCAAATTTTATTTTTTTTAATTCTTTTACTATTTTTTTAGATAGGTAGAAAATCACTGTTTTTTTAGATAGGTAGAAAATCAATTTGATCTGGAAATTTTGGACCATTCAAAAACAGTGATTTTCTACCTATCTAAAAAAATAATAAAAAAAATCTAAAAAATCTAAAATTTAATCTGCAAGTACATATTCATATGGAGATCATGTTGAATGGTTCGGATTAACTGTTAGAACTTTAAAAACAAAAGTAATGATCTACAGTACGGACCACTCTGTGCTATGCATAGAACCATAGCCTCACTCTTGAAATATTAAAGTAACCCATCTTTTTAGTTCTTTATAATTGTTTACTATTTATTTGGATGGAGAAAATTCAATTATTAAAAATTTAAATCATATAACAAATTATTTTCCCCACATCTAATTAATGAATAGTAAAAAGTTATATAAAAAATATAAAATTTGATTCCTACGTTCAATATATTAAAAACGTTAACATATGGGTGCAAACCGGATCATATATTATTCGTCCGTATTCAGATTTGTATTCGAATCTTACGGATTGGGATATTTGGATACAGATAGTTTGCAAATACAAATACAAATTCAGTTTCAGAGAAGATATAGATATGAATACATATAATTATTTATATATGTATTTTAAAAAAAATTCAAATATCTGTTTGTATGAATCCGGATACATGCAGATATAAATAATTATTCATATTCGTACTTTTTAATTTTTCGGATAACTGTTTGTACATATATAAATACGGATCATAATTATTAGTATCCGTTGTTTTTTATCAACTTGACGATGTGACAAGTTTTGTTTGTGCAGATATACGAATACAGAATACAGATGATGCATATACATATACAGATACTGATAAACTTACAACGTGACAATGTGACATGTTTTGTTGGAGTTGTAGGTGCAGTTACACTTGATTCCTGGGTTGAAATTTAGATTGAAGTCAAGGTCCGTGGAGTCTATAGCCCACCCGCTACACAGTTCGCCACTTATGTTCCAATTCAAATTTGCACTCTGGCCCCACCTTCCTAGTATGGTATTCACTGCCACCACTACAAAAAATAAAATAAAATAATATGCATAATCGGGCAATTTTTTTTTTTTTTTGTAAAGTTTCTAATAGCAGCAGACTTCCTGTATCAACTTCTTTTTACATTAGAGCCGAACCCGATTTTTTTTTCTTTTACCATCTTTAAAAAAACAATAAATAATTTAACCAATCTTTTTTAAAATTTCGATTTTTACCAACATCACAGGCGCAGGTACAACCTGCAGAAGTAGTATTTTTTTTTCAAAGAACGCAAAAAGCATCGGTACTTCATCGATATTAATATTTTAACAATGAAAATATGGATGCATCGCTGCAGGAATTAATCAGGGTATAAAACTTCTACACGTAATTGATATTTTTGTAATAAAACATCGATGCATTGTTTTCAAACTCGACCATAACTTTTGATAAAAAAACTCCAATTTGAGCGTTGACCATAATCCGGAAAACTCGCGAAGAGACGGAGGGCCTATGCAATTAGAATTATAAAGAAAAAAAATGTCGTTTAGAGACTAAAAACTTTAATTGAAATTTCTCATGAATAACAGTACTCAATTTTAGAATTGCGCAACCTAGTGACTTTGTAATATTGCTACTCAATTTTAGAATTTGATTTGGAAAATCAAAGAAGAAAGCAACCTTGCGAAAGCTCCATGGAGAGTAAAAGAGGGTTGGGAATTTCATGTATATCTGTCAAAAATTTTAAAATTATGTATTTTTCCTCTAAAAATCATAATATCAAGTGTACTCTTTTAAATTTCAAAAACTCACAAGTTTATTCATTTATTATTTTTCTATCAAAACTTATTTTAAATTAATAATGTATCATATTTACCGTTTATTAAAAATAAAAAAAATATATAGTTCGTTTAAAAAAATGTTATTCTAATTGGTCGATTTCTGAGGGCAAGTGGTTAATTTGTTTAATGTTGACGTATATATGTCAGAGATAGACAAAATAACCATTTGCCTTTGGAAACCGATCAATTAGATGACCGGTATTTTTTTAAGAGGAGGGTTCAAATGCCTCCATTTTTTGTGCCTCCATTATGCCTCTATTTTTTACAACTTTAATAACTCAAAATTTAAAACTTAAAAGTCAAGATAAAACCATTAGATATGATCTACATCATTTTATCTATGCATACGTAAAAAATCACGATATTTCAACTTTGTTGTGTTTGTCATCAAGAGCTTGTAAAAATGTACTGATGTGAATAATTTCTAAATGTTCATTTTTCAACTTATTAATTCACATAAAAACAAAAACAAAATGTGATAATTTTTTTATGAGCACGTAGTGAAAATCATATAGATTGCATGTAACTGTTTTATTTTGACGTTTATGTTTTAAATTTTTGAGTTATAAGCATTTTAAAAATGGAGACATGGTGGAACAAAAAAATGGAGGCATTTGAACCCTCCTCTTTTTTTAAATAGACTACATATTTTGTTTATTTTTTTAATAAAGGGCAAAATAGATATTTTATAAATTTTAAATGAATTTTAATAGAAAAGACAATAAAATAGTAAATTTCATATGGGCATTTATGTATCAAATAAGGTTTCTTTTACATGCAAAGTACATATATGCAATATTTCAGTGTTTATACAAACAAAAATAACTTAATGACGAACTATATAATTTAATAAGCAGCGTTTATAAAAAATGGTTTATTAACTTGCACGCATAATTAATTGAAGATTGTACAAAAAGGGACAAAAATTGAGCATTATTTATTTCTACAGTAAATTAATACATGAAAAATTCATCAACAGATTGTAACTAATAGAGGGAACACGGACATTAATTGCATGAGACCAGGCAGGAAACAAAGTTAATTGCAAAGTATATCTTAATTAAACAAATAAATAAGAAACAGAAAGCTTATCTGAAGAGCAAAATAGGGGCGCGCAGGGTTTTACAATAAAGGTTTCCCCTTAAGGGCATGTTCGTTTGTCACGGGATTGTGCGGGATGGGATTTGACGGGTTCGGGAACCAACTTTTTTATTTGCGGGAACCCATACTCATAGTATGTACGGGAATAATTATGGGAATGTATTAAATGAGTGTTCGGTTGTACCGTGGGAATAGTTGTGGGAATTCTTATTTTCTTTCTAAAATTGATGATATCAATAAAATAATTATTAATTAAATCAAATTAAATCAAATAAACAATAGCATAACAATACTTGTACCGTAAGCTTGTTATCCGATCACTAATTCGGTTGTACCACGGGATTAGTTGCGGAAAATCATATTTTTCTTTTTAAAATGTTTGATATTATACAGTTTACTTTATTAATAAAATCAATAATGCAATTAAATAAATTAATTAAATAATAACATAACATTACTTATTAATTATTATTTTATAAATTTAAATATTTTTTTATTATTAAATGAGAAGAATTTAATAATAAGAATATACACTCTCTTTGTTTTTTGTTTTTTATGAATAACTTAAGGCATGATATATATAATTCAGTTACAAAATTAAAACTTTCATCTCTTGAGAAGGAACTAACCAAAATTATTCAGGACGAATATTTTAACAAAATGCATGAGGTATAATCTTATTTCTATTTCATCTCTACTTGAACATGACATCATCGATTATTGAAAAAAGGGTTAATATCAAACATATCCGGAAAATTCCAGATTTCATTGCATTTAGGTGAGGTATGCTCACAAAAAATTAATTAAACTCAAGTTACACAAAAAAAAATATTTTGAACAAATAACAATCAAGTGAGAGATTAAGTAGCAGCTCAAGTGTTTGGGAAAAAAAAAATGGAGTTGGACTAGATAAATTTGTTCCCACCATTTTAGCCTAGATGTTCCCAACAAATGAAAAAAAAATGGGAATATTTTGGGAAAATTTTGACCATCCGAACGGTGCTGTAGAATTATAATCCTACTCAACCCAAAACCCACCTGTTCCCTGACGTCCGAACACGCCCTAAATCTTAACTGGGAAAATCCCCTGCCATTAATGTTTCAGGAGAGAGAGAGAGAGAGAGAGAGAGAGAAAGGGGCGCGCAGGGTTTTTTTTTTTTTTTTTTTATCAAAAAAAAAATTCTTTCAGCAATAGCAATTAAATTGGCAGAGAGACCCTTTAATTGCAAGTATAAATAGATCATTCTCAAAGATAGAAATTAATTAAAAGGAACTCAAATAGATAAGAGGAAAAACACACATGTATCAAGTTTAGTATATAAAGGTACTAGATCCTCTGAGATATCTCATATTTTGCGTGACCGACGTGTTCGGTGCCTATTCGGGGATAGCGCAGGGGCAGTATTATTTGAGCTTTGAGATTCGTGCATAACGTATTTGAACGGTTGAGATTTTCCAAAAAGTCACGCCAACTATGAGATATCTCAGAGGATGTGAATTCCTAGAGATGTATCAATGCATACCTTCAGATGGGTCTGTCGTAGCTTGAGCTGTTGTTGTTCCGGCACGAGACAGGATTAAGAGGCATACTATTAGTATCATACCTAAGTCTTCCATTAATGGCGAGTCGGGCACCACCATCTCTCTCTCACACACATGCGTCTCTGTGTGCACGCCTCCGGAGACCTTGTATATAAACTGGTACAAGTTAGGAAATGTCAAAGGAAGGAAGAACGAAAGAGAAATTTTGAAGAGGGAATTTTATTTAAATTTCTCAAAAAAATTAAAATTGCGTATTTCTTTTTTTAAAGTTTATATTATCATATTTATCCTCTTAAATTTTAATAAATAAAAAATTTGTTAATAACTATATATTAAAAGTCACTTTAAATTTTTAAAGTATCCATTTTATCATTTATTAAATAATAAAAAATATATATATAACATGTTTAAGATAAATATTTATAATTCTTGCATATAATTGTATCATCTCCCTAATACAGGAAATTAATTTACATCACAAAAAATATAGATTGCATAAACTAATTTGAAATTCATCATCACATGAGGTTAGAATATATATATTGTCGTGATACATGATATGTGCATAATTGATAAAAAAAAATTAAGAAAAAAGAAAGAGAAGGAAAATTGGGGAAAAAAATATATATATATATAGAGAGAGAGAGAGAGAGGAGGGATCTAGTTACAACAATTTTGAGTTACAACAAAGTTACCACAATCATTTTCTACATTTTCAAAGTCCAAATCGTCGATCCAAACCATTCAACATGATCTCCACTTTGAAAATCGCTGATCCGGTGGTCCAGAAATTTTACTGTTTTTTACTGTTCACAGTGAATCAGCGATTTACAAAGTGGCTTAATAAATAGTAAAAAAATTTCAAAAAATGTAAAATTAATAAATTTAGACAGAAAAAAAAAAAGATCTCAACGTAGAGTCCAATTAATTTTGTAATATTTTTCTGGTGTGTGTGAATTATATATATATATAGAGAGAGATGGATCTTGGCAACCGCTACTAAGATTTTAAAAAAAAAAAAAAATAGGCTATGATGAGTTGCTAAGTAAGAGACTTGTTTTATTTCATGCTTATATTTTTGTTTTCAACGTTCAAATATCCGATCCAAACCGCTCAACATGATCTTCATATTGAAATATACTTGTAGACCACACAGGTACAGTCAAAAGTTGCTGATAATTTAGTAAAAATTTATATATAAATTCTTATTATATATACACACATCAAAAGTTGGTGATAATTTAGTAAAAATTTATCACATATATATGATCCAATTTACCATACAATTACAGTCAGGATGGAAGGAGGCAGAGAGAAAAGGTACTAAACTATTCCTAACCTTTTTTTTTTTTGGGAGTTTTTAATTTTTACAAAAATTGTTATTATTTGCTTTCCCTCATAAAAGTAAATTACATAACACTTATCAATCCCTTCATTTCAATTTTTATTTTCTGATTTCGTTTCTGATTAGAGTTGAAGAATATAATACATGTTATCAAGTAGATATGTGAAAAGAGGAGGGTTCAAATGCACCATTATTTTTGTGCTCCAATATGCTCCACATCCTTTATCTCTATTTTCAAAGTCCGAACAGTTGATCTGAACCGCTCAACATGATCTTCATAATAAAATATGCTTGGATATCAAATTTATATTTTTTAGAATTTTTTTACTATTTTTTTAGATAGGTACAAAATCACTTTTTTAAGGAGATTCTGGACCATCCGATAAAGTGATATTGTACCTATCTAATAAAATAGTAAAAAAATTCTAAAAAATTTAAAATTTGGCCTCCAAACATATTTTATTATGAAGATCATGTTGAACGGTTCGGATTAACTGTTCGAACTTTGAAAATAGAGATAAATGATGTGGAGCATATTGGAGCACAAAAATTATGGTGCATTTGAACCCTCCTCATATGAAAATTATCAATCAAGTGCATTGTTTGCGAAAGAGAGAGAAGTGAAAGAATGGAATTTTTTTATAAGCCATAATAAAAAAAATATTTTTATGAAACCAACATGATTCCTTTTTTTTTTACAAAAATCATAAGAACCGAAATGACATTTCGGTCCGCTATTTTTTTTTCCAAACCGAAATGGCATTTCGGTACGTACTGGTTTCACAAGTTTTCAGAAAGAAAAAAAACAGGTGTAGTCGTTGGTGTAACACCCATGGACCGAGATGTCATTTCAGTCCAGAGTTTTTTTAGCCGGGACCGAAATGACATTTCGGTCTGAATTTTATTTTTTAAGGGTTTTATGTCGGGTTGGGAAAAAAAAATTGAGCAGGACCGAAATGACATTTCGGTCCAGTCTCCTTTTTGAATTTTCTGTGGCGGCTGATCTGAAAACTTGTGAAACCAATACGGATCGAAATGACATTTCGGTCCGGAATAAAAAAAATAACGGACCAAAATGCTATTTCGGTTCTTATGGTTTTTGTAAAAAACAAAAAGTAATCACGTTGGTTTCGTAAAAATATTATTTTTAATTATGATTTATAAAAAAAATTCGAAAGAATGTTGCCGTGCAAAAACTGTTCTGTGCCGCTAAAAAGGACACGGTATAACAGAAGATTTGACTGGGCTGAAAGTGCTTATGGGCCAATTATAGACGTTAGTTCTTGATCGTCTATTGGGCCTTAGCTCTGGTGTTACTTTTTTCTCATGTTTCATGAAGTTTCATCTTGAGCAATAATACTACTGAAGAACTATGGAAATAAAATAAAAAATTAAATGAATTGCGCATAACAAAATAGTTTCAATTTTAGTTTGCCAGTTATCAAATTTTGAGTTTTTTTTTTTCCCCACGGACAAGATTGCAGAAGACATGGATTTTTTTTTTTCTGTCTTTTTCTTGCATGTATCATTAATTACCAAATTGTCAAGAAGTCACTAAATAAACAAACTTCCCTTTTTAGAAATTACATAAACTATCCCACATCCCTCCATTTACTCCATTTAAACCAGAAATGACAGTACTGAAAATTAAATGAACATCTGTCTTTGATGCTCATCATATATACAACAATCGGCTAGAAATTAAGACCAACATTTTGGGGCGTTTGCAAGAGAAAGAGACAAGTCAGACAACTGTGCAGTAATTTTGGGATAACATGGTGTCCCAATAATACAGGGAAAACATAGATCATTGTCTTAATGAACAATGTTGAATAGTCAACCTTAATTGATACGGAAGATAAAGGTCTCTGGGATCAGTCTCTTACCAGTTCAGAATCTGTGCAAAATCTGAACCATCTAATCCTTTCTGCACGAATCTCAAAAGCACATAATACTGGACTCAAATCGACCCGACTTTGAATCTGATCTCAGAGGATATGGACTCAAATCCCACACCTTGCACCCCGCATCCTGAATCCCAATATATGAACATAGAAGGAAAAATCGGGACCGCAAAACATAAAAATATCTGATTGCTAGTTAAAGAATGAAAGAAAGATTGCGGTCATTGTACACACAGTTGTTGATTAAGTCAAGGATCGAGAGTGTCCACTCAAAAATTCATGGCGCTCGTTTAGTCAATGTCTATGTAAAGTGGGACCTAACAACCATTTAAACCAGAAATGACAGCAGTGAAAATTAATGAACATCTGTCTTTGATGCTCATCATACAACAATCGGCCAGAAATTAAGACCTACATTTTGGGGCGTTTGCAAGAGAAAGAGACAAGTTAGACAACTGTGCAGTAATTTATTAATGAATGAAAGAAGTGTTTTGTTCCTTTATAATTAACCAGGTCTTAATTTTTCTGCGAAGGAACTACCCTTTTCTTTAATTCCTTTACATCTCAACTCATTGAGAAGAATACATTTTGGGATAACATGGTGTCCCAATAATACAGGGCAAACATAGATCATTGTCTTAATGAACAATATTGAATAGTCAACCTTAATTGATACGGAAGATAAAAGGTCTCTGGGCTCAGTCTCTCACCAGTTCAGAATCTGTGCAAAATCTGAACCATCTAAATCCTTTCTGCACGAATCTCAAAAGCACATTAATACTGGCCCCTTCCATTCCAAATAGGCACCAAAATAAATTGACCCGACTTTGAATCTGATCTCAGAGGATATGGACTCAAACCCCACACCTTGCGCCCCGCATCCTGAATCCCAATATATGAAAGGTTGATTTTCGCTTTAGTTCAATATCAGTAACGATTTCTTGTAGTTGTAGCACACATATGATACACAACATAGAACATGCCAACTTATGCGCTAAGACATTCCATAATTTCTCCTGGAAGTACACAAGAAGAAAAGAGGAAGAGGAATTCTAAAAAATAGTAAAAAAAAAATAGTAAAAAAAAATAAAAAAAAATGTAAAATTTGGTCCCAACTTCATTTTCATATGGAGATGATACTTAAAGGTTTGAATTATCTGTTTGAACTTTGAAAATATGTCTTTGTTTTTCTTTTCTTTTTAATTTATTTCTTCATTATTGCCAATTTCATGCATTTGAACCCTAAACAAATACTCTACAATAAACTGTGAGATTATTACGATAATTTTTGTAACTGTTAAATCATAGTTCGTTTAGAACAACAACACTTTTGATTAAAATTGTCTTGAGTTTAAACCAAAATTTAACATGTGCAAGCCATTTAAAGCATCAATTACCCTACTTTGTATCTAGCAATTTTGATTTGAAAGGCAAACTTCCAGATTACGGTTAGCCCAAAATTGCTATTGGCCCGGCCCAAAGAAAAAAAGAGAGTCGCCAACTAGAATTCTGATCCAATTTTCTCATTTTTGTTGGTCTCTGAAACTATACCCATTAAGTCTGTAATCTCCAACTATCTATATGTGCAACTAAATGTCAAAAACAATGTTCACCTAAGGTGACATAATATTTCTGTTTAGATCAGAATCATCTGATTGGACGGTATATTTCATTTTGGACCAGATTTACCCAATTTCTGATTGGACGGTCTGAATTTAAGCATAAATATTCCGTTACCTCAGAGGATATGGACTCACACTTGGAGGAATTCACATCACCTCCGATACCGGTAATAGAGAATTAATCTTTTACAATTACTGGATCTGGACCGTTCTTTTTAACTTGGCACGAATCTCAAAGCCCAATAATACTGCCCCCTCTGTCAATCCGAATCTCAAACCGGCTGGGAGTTAATCTCAAACCGTAAAGTGAAGGAAATCTTTTATGGTACCGGGGAGGATATGGATCCTGACTTGGAGAGGCCCAAAACGTACCAAGCATCTCTCAATTTTTGTCACAAAAATATTTACACAAAGCACCGTCAAAATTATTGTGCATGTTAAATATTATATATATTCGAAAACTAGTTTGTTAATTATCATTTTTCGTATGAAATATTGCAGAATCGAAACTCGACGCTTGCCATGGGAATGAATTAAAAATTGTAACTCTCGATCTCGTGCTTAAAAAATTAAATCATTACAAATTTAATAGTATAGAATCGAACAAATATATGATTAAGGAATATGTGGACATGCAATGTTAATATTGATTTTACTAAATCACTTGTATTTAAAAAAAAATTATTGGAATATTTTGTTCAGATATATTTAATATATATCAAGTCAATCAGACCTGTCACATGTCTTCCAAACTCAAAATCATATAACGTCACTGGATAAACAAGTTATCATGATATAATTAGATGAGTGAGACTATGGTAATATGCATATTACATAGTGGTCTACGTTATAAATTTATATCTTAATTTTTAAAATTCAAACAGTCGATCTAAGTCATTCAACAAAATTATATAAATATAACTTGCAGGCTGAATTTTACATCTTTTTATATAAAACAAATTAGATAGGTGGAAAATTACTGTTTTTGAACAGTAAGTTTCTACCAATCTAAAAAATAATAATAAAATCTAAAAAAATGTAAAATTTAGTCCCATCTACATTTTTATATGGAAATCATGCTTAACAGTTTGAATCGGTTGTTTAAACTTTAAAAATAAGTATATAAATTTATAACACGGATGGATTTGTAATATGCATATTAGCATAGTCTAACTACGATTAAATTGCAATATACCCTTTGCAATCCATGATTTTTTTTTCAATATGGTCCTTTTTTTATAAATATGGTCCTTTTTTTATAAAAAAAATTAGATAGATGACAGAGCCCACTATTTATAATGGGGTTCAAATGATAGCCAACGGCTCAATGCAGATATGAAGATATACAGAATTAAGGATTAGACTATTTTGCTTGTTCTTAGTTTCCAGTATTGACATGCCTGGTTAATTTGAATTTTGAATTTGGTTTTCTGCCTTGCAACGGCTAGACTCAGGCGGTTACAACCTCAGATCTACTTTACCATACTTTTAGACATAAATTAAAAATGATAAAATAAAAATGGTAAAATATGATCTTCATAATCTTCATGATCCAACATCCAATCAATATCCAACCATTCCATATTGCTCGTGCGAATCATATATCCGATCATCATATATAAAATCATTCCTTATAGCTCGCGTAGATCATGTATCCAATTATCTTGTACAATTTGTCATGTCAACTTGTCATGATATGTATCTTTGACTTTCTTTGACCTTCAGACATAACATAAGCCTGCATATATCTCAAATAAAGAAACTGTAAAATTCAAGATTTATATGTTTTGCAAATTAGTCAAACAGCACAGAAAATTACTTACAACAACACCATATTCACAGGAACAAAGTGTGATCTAAATTAATCATTATTTTAATCTTATTTTATGATTGATAAGTATAAACATCAAAAACTTCAAATTGGACCAGCACCCTATCCTTACTTTTCTATTCATTTCTAAATTGAACCTTCCTCCATAAACTAGAATAATCCGGTACATACGTAATGGCAAAGGGTAACACAATTTATTAAAGGTCTTTGTGAACAATTAAATGAAAGTCAGAAGACTAAATTTTAGTTTTTTTTCTATCTAAAAAGAAAAAATTAACATTGTTTTTTGAGAAAAAAATAACATTGTTGCTGTTGACCGTTGAGTAGCTAGGCATAAAGCCACAAAGAAATAGTATCTGTATAAAAATTTGGAGACTTCATCACAGATGTTAAGATGGCCGAGTTTTTCTAAGGCGCCAGTTTCAGGTACTGGTCCGAAAGGGCATGGGTTCGATTCCCAATTTTAACAGTTTTAAAATATTTTCATTTATTCTTGCGTCCAGTGTTCATAATCAATGCCATGTGGTGAACTGTCCAAATGAGTTGGTTGGATTCGGATAAGTTTTGACTTTCGATCATCGTTGGATTTTTGGTTGGGTTAGATTTTTTTATTGTAGTTCATAGTATGTTCTATTATAGAAAACATCGCTGTCTATATAAACATCAACTTAATTTGAATAATATGATCTGAAAATTCTCATCTAATATGTGACTTTCCCAGTTAATTAACCACATGTCCACATCTCACAAATGGTCTCGTCTGGCGGCTCCCCACAAACTAGTTGATGACTTTCAATAAGATAACGAGAATATAGATTTCACAGACAGATATTTGGCTTGAGAAACAAGTACAATCATTGATCTATTAGTCCTGGCTTGAGAAACAAGTACAATTAAATAAAGCTAATAACTCTCTATAAAACTGCTACTTCCTCCAGACCAAGGCAAACAAACCAAAACGTTCAAAAAAACAAAACAAAAAAAACAGAGAGAGAGAGAGAGAGAGAGAGAGAAGTTCCATAAACATGGCAACACCAAAGGAGGTCAAACTTTATGGAGGTGTGCTTAGCGGATACTGCACCATGGTCCACCACGCGCTCCGACTTAAAGGCGTGGCGTACGACTATGTGGAAGTTGATCTGAAGAACAAGAGTGAAGAGTTTCTCAAGCTGCACCCGGTGCACAAGAAAGTGCCGGTTCTAGTGGTCGACGGGAAACCGATCCCCGAATCACTAGTTATATTACAATATGTGGATGAGACTTGGAAGGAGCCTCCTTTATTGCCCCAAGATTCTTACTTGAGATCCAAAGTTCGGTTTTGGGCTGATTTTATCTACCAAAAGGTAATACAACTCCAATTTTAGCAAGAGTTTGATTTGGATTTAATTAAATTTTTCTTTATAAAAATGATTCTATATAATTATCAGAAGAATAAAAGAGAACTCAGTGTCCCTTCCTCATAGGCTTTTCTTTTACTTCTTATACTCTTACTAAAAAATATTGGATCTTTCACCTAAAAGAAACAAAAGGTATGACGAATTAAATTTCCTGATCCTCATTGATGATACCACAGATGGTGCCAGTAATCTACGCCATTAGATCAACCGAGGGGGAGGCACAGAATAAAGCAGTTGAAGAATTTCTCAGCCACTTCAAAACTCTAGAAGACGGCATTAACAAGGATGTCCATGTGCCCGGGCCGTTCATCCATGGGGGGGAGCCCAGCCTGTTGGATGTAATCCTCGGGTCGGCTAAGAACGGGTTCCAACATCTCGAGCAAATGCTTGCCGGTGTGAAGCTGTTGGATAAGGAGCACACCCCGCTCTTGTGCTCCTTAATGGATGCTTATGCAGAGCTTGCTGTAGTTAAGGACACAGAATTGATGCTGAGTCAGTATGCGCATGCGTGACTTTAGTTCGATTGATGATTAGTTGTTT
The DNA here is from genome assembly GCA_028015225.1 of Carex myosuroides. NCBI lineage: Eukaryota > Viridiplantae > Streptophyta > Magnoliopsida > Poales > Cyperaceae > Carex > Carex myosuroides. The sequence goes on from CM051466.1 coordinate 3,254,532, forward strand.
CTTTTCTACAGGAGTATTAGCAAATAATCTGTTCTTGTGTTTTGTAATGAATAAAAGAGTTTGTTTCTTTGGAAATTATATATTCTCTTAACCAAAATAGAAGGAAAAATCGGCCGTTCCGGAGCAAAATCGGACGGTACCGATCCGATTTCAGGCCGAGTTACGCGGTTAGTGTAGATTTCATCAAATTTCGTGCCCCCTATTGTACCATCTCATCTCGTTTTCGTCTTAATTTTTCCCTCTGATAATGTGTGAAAATAGATTTTTTCTGGACTGATAATTGCAATCAGTGTTATTGCTACGAGTAGACTATTCATTATTTTCCACTATTAATGACAGATTATTAGGTCACTTATACAGTTTGGTAATGTCTGATTACAGAGGTGAAATTAATCTCCTCCATAAATTTCTTCTTCCCATTTCTTGATTTCCCCCACTTTTGTTACTGTCCTAGGTCTTGAAGGTTGACATTATGATGATACAAATCTAAAATTGCAAATCTAACCTATGAAATTTTCTTTGGTATACAGAACTGTCAAGTTGGCGTATTTTTTTTTTTTTGAGAAAATATATGGCTCACGGTCATATTTGATTGATAAATGCGGTTACAAAGTCTGTATCGCTTAATGAAAATAAATACCAAATTTTTTTTTTTAAAGTTAGTGGCTTTAATACCTACTAACAATTTGATTGATATAAAACATATTTACAACAAGTCAAATGACTCTAATTCCTAAATCTATTCATTTATTCTCGCGAAATCTCCAAAATTATTCAAAATTAATCTAATCATCCTTAATCACCCTCAAAATTCTTAGATCTACTATTTAATAGATCTACTCTTCTAATCCTACTTATATACACTCATAATCACTCTAATATCTTAATTCCTCATCTCGCTCTAAGACCGGATCTGCTAATTCGACCGCCGTCACGCTTCGACAACCGAATTTACTCACCGTTTTGCTCCGATCGAGATGAGAACTCTACACTCCGAGTTTCGACAATAATGCACTATCGGTTCCGATCGGCTCCGTTCGACTCCGCTCCCTCCCCTTTCCCTCATTCTCCTCTCCATTCAAGGAGATAGAGACGAGGGAGAGAAGAAAATATCGTTGTTCGAAAATGAGATCTAGAACGAGTGAGATGGACGAAATGAGAGAAGGGGAAGGAGAGGCGGCTAGGGTTTTCAATAAATACCAAAATTGAAAACAATAACCTTAATCTATAGAATTTCTTCAATATTTGTTGGGAATGCAAACTTTAAAAATTGATAAACACTTATTCTGAATGTGAAGACATTTTTTTCTTAAAGAATTGATGACTTTGATCGTACGGCACATCAACAATCCAGACTTATCTCGTATGTTATTAATTTATTTATTTAACAATTTATTTCATTTAATTCTTTCATAATTTCAATTCATAAAATTCTACTAATTTCGAAGTCATCACTATGGAAATTATCTAAATAACCAACAAAAAAGCATTGTGTTAACATCGTTACTCAATTGGGTAAAGAGAAGTTCGATAACCTTGTACTACAATTTGCAAAAGTTTTAGGGACCAAAGGAACTTTTTCTGCATTTTTTTTAAGTGTTTGGTCACAGTCAATAGTCAACCGCACGCCAGACTTGACCATAACTTTTTCCGATAATAATTCTCTATAAAGCGACTGCTTCCTCCTCCAGACCCGAATTCATATCACCGACGTAATAGGGAATCTTTTACAATTACTTGATCTGGACCGTTTTTTTTAACTTGGCACGAATCTCAAAGCCCAATAATACTGCCCCCTCAGTCAGCCCGAATCCCAAACCGGCTGAGAGTTAATCTCAAACCGTAGATAGCTAATTGTAAAAGAGAATCTTTTACGGTACCGTCGATAATATAGATCCCTCCACACCCTGCATCCCATCCAAAAAGTTCTGTAACATCTAATAAAAAAATAAAAAACAGTGAGAGAGAAGTTCAGTAAACATGGCAACACCAAAGGAGGTCAAACTTTATGGAGCTGCAATCAGCGGATACTGCACCATGGTGCACCACGCGCTCCGACTTAAAGGCGTGGCGTACGACTATGTGGAAGTTGATCTGAAGAACAAGAGTGAAGAGTTTCTCAAGCTGCACCCGGTGCACAAGAAAGTGCCGATTCTAGTGGTCGATGGGAAACCGATCCCTGAATCACTAGTTATATTGCAATATGTGGATGAGACATGGAAGGAGCATCCTTTATTACCCCAAGATCCTTACTTGAGATCCAAAGTTCGGTTTTGGGCTGATTTCTTCTACCAAAAGGTAATACTATACCAATTTAGCAAGAATTTGATTTGGATTTAATTAGATTTTTTTTCTCAGAGATCTTTTGTTTTAGTCCAAACTAGTACCCTTTTTGTTAAACTATTTTGTGTTTTTAAATTTTTTACAATTTTACTAAACTATTTTGGATCTTTCACCCAAAGAACAAAAGATTAAAGATATGACGAATTAAATTTCCTGATCCTAATTGATAATACCCCAGGCGCCGGTAGTTTACACCATTAGATCAACCGAGGGGGAGGCACAGAACAAAGCAGTTGAAGAATTTCTTGGCTACCTTAAAACTCTAGAAGACGGCATTAACAAGGACGTCCACGTGCACGGCCCGTTCATCCATGGGGAGGAGCCAGGCCTGTTGGATGTAATCATCGGACCGCGTAAGACTGGGTTTCAACGTCTTGAACAAATGCTTTCCGGTGTGAAGCTGTTTGATAAGGACCTGACCCCGCTCTTGTGCTCCTACATGAATGCTTATACAGAGCTTGCTGTAGTTAAGGACACAGAACTGATGCTGAGTCAGTATGCGCATGCGTGACCTCAGCTCGATTGATGCTTAGTTGATTTTTATCTACAGTATTTGCAACTAATCAGTCCTTGTGTTTTGTGATGAATAAAAGTGTTTTTTTTTTTAAATGCATGATACTCTTTAACCAAAATCCATATCTCACACAGGCAAAATTAGAATAGACGTAAATCCCAGGTTAAGTACTTTTTTGAGAAATGTATACAAATAAAGACATTTTTGAGACACAACAAAATAAAATAATACAGTCGAACTATAAAATAACACTATTTGAAAGAAAATGTCCAAGTAGAACAGTTAAATCAAGACACCTTACAATACGTATATGAGTTTAATGTATCAGAAAAATAGTTACCAAAAACGATATATGACAAAAGAGAAAATACCTCCAGCCCCTCTTGATTGGTGTTCCTCCCTCCATAACGCATCAGCATTCCAGTTATGGTACCAGTAACAGTTAAACCATCCGGGCCAAAAAAATCTACAATTGTAAATGGATGATTGATCGAAGGTGGCACATGAAGGGATGTGGATCAGTTGACCCATGATATTTTGCGAAAAAGGAAGATATAATGCCACATGGGTTGTGTGATCGGTGACAATTGCCCCATCGAGTCGGTTGTCCATCTCTTGTTCCTATGTCCTTACGCTTCACATGTCTGGTGGTTGCTTTCAAGGAAACTGGGATGCAAACTTATGATACCGAATGCAAATGTTCAGGAAATTTGGTTATCATCATTGACTGAGGTACGAACAGCATGTCGGGTAAGTGACCGAACCTGGATGTGTTGGTTCCTGAGTGCAGTGTGGGGGATTTGGATAAAAAGGAACGCAAGGATATTTAGAGGGACATCAACCCTCCAAACATTCTGGTTGACAAAATCGCACAGGAGAGTGAGTTGTGGTTGCGGTATTGTGAGGTTGTAGAAGGGAAAGAATGGTACCAGTATATGATTGCTGTTTATTCATGATTGCATACAATGTACTGTTTCTGTTTTCTTATTTTCTAGTTTTAGTTTAGCTTGATTGGAGTAGGGGCATGTATTGTATGGTTCATGAACTGTATGCTGCGCAAGCTCTAATTATTTTTTATCAATGAAAACCCTGTGGCAGCATCTGCCAAGTTTCTCAAAAAAAAAAAAAAAAAAAAAAAAGCCCTGATTGTTAGTCAACACAGCAACACCACGAGCTAAGATAATTTACTTTCTGTGCCCCCTGTGGCTAACATCTCGTTTTTGTCTTAATTTTTCCCTCTGGTAATGGAAATAGATTTTTTCAGGACTGATAGCAACACTACGAGTAGTAAATGATGTGGTGGAAACTATTCATTATTTTCCACCATTAATGACAGATTGTTAGGCCACTTGTACAGTTAGGTAATGTCTGATTACTGAGGTGAAATTAGTCTCCTCCATAATTTTTTTCTTCCCATTTCCCCTTTTTTTGTTATTGTCCTATGTCTTGACGGTTGAAATCATTATTATGAAGCAAATCTAAAATTGCAAATTATTTTTTGTAGTCAGAAAAATTGTATTATAAGAGCTGGACTGTAGATACTTTCAACAAAACAAATTCTGACAACACAATTTTGTTCCTTATTATGTTTTGTTAATAATTTAATATATCTTGGCTTATATTTTAGATCTGTGAAAATCAATAGTTCTGAAAGCTTATTCTATTATTTGTCAACAGGACCTTCAATTTTGTTTGGTATACAGTACTGTCAAGATGGCCTTTTTAACCCAGCAACCTTAATCTATATAATTTCTTCAATAAAAGGAAAATCATCACAAAAATATGACAGAACCAAGAGATCAAGCTCCTTGGATCCATGTTGAGTTTTAATTCAGGCTCTACATGCACTTAGTCTCAAAGTCATGTTGTACGACTATGTCGAAGTAGATCCACAGAACAAGAGTTAAAGAGTTTCTCAACATTACCCGGTGCACAAGAAGGTGCCAGTTCTGGTAATCGATAGGAAGCCGATTGCTGAATCAGTGATTATTTTACAATAATATTAATGAGACATGGAAGGATAAAGAGTAATATAATATACCAAAAGATTAGACAATAGGTGGAATTCACATGGATCTATGTATGGCAAGCTCTTAATAGGTAGATAAAGAGACTTTCATCTCCTCGTCATTTCTCCCGTAATTTGTTTCACTACCCAAAAGCACAAATTGTCATTTCTCCCGTCATTTCTCCTCGTCATTTCTCCGGCAAGGTGCACCCAATTGTATGACAAAAGCACTTGTCGAGCCGCTTTCATTCTGGAACTGCAGGGTGAACTAATCAGGTATGAAATAAGATCCATCCCAAATGTTGTGTCCCCGTTTCAAACAGAAACCATTGCTTTGTCCAGAGCTATGCATGCGGCTGTCCAGAGCTATGCATACGTATTGTGAGCAACTGGTAATCACACTTCAACCAGCCAGGATACCGCTGTCAAGAATAGCACTTCAACCAACTGGTAATCACACTACAACACTGTCAAGAATAGCACAGATCATGATTTTACACCCTGGATACCGCTGTCAATTCATTCCAAGAGAAGACAAGGCCCACCAATTTTCTAATATGGCACTTACTGGCGACCAGTGTTGTAAAATACGTCCATTTAGGCCGAATAATCAGTCAATTAGTCATTGGCGGTGATCAAACCGTCACATATTTTTCTGCCTAATCGGTCGATTATTCCCGATTATGGCCGATTATTCCTGATTATTCCCTATTAATCGGTGGTACCCTGTCCGTTCGACGAGCGCATACCGTTATTTACAACACTACTAACGACTTCTCGTATTCAGGATTCACTTATACTCTCTTCTCATTAACATGAACAGCAGCTAGCCTCAGACAATAAACAAATGAAAATAGACAATTTCCATAATGTAATATTTATTTGCACTTTCTAGGAACTTGTAAAATATGTACTGAGGCAAGTTTAGATCAATGAAATTGCCTACGGGTTTCAAACCAAAATAAGAAAGAGCGGAGCGAACGAGAGGAGAGCTGACTTTACTAAAGAATTGTACCGTGGTACTTGTGTCAGATTGTTAAATTCTGAAATTTTGTGAAATTTTGTGACAATTGTGTAGATTATACAGTGCCAAATATAGTAGTAAAGCAATTCAAAGATTTATGGACCGTATCGTTAGAGTTTCAGTTTTTTATATCTTTAATGCCTAATTAAGCTTACTTAAATGATGCTTCAATAATCAGATTTAAAGGAAAGCAAAGCAAGAAAATAATAGATGAAGCTACATAAATATATTTCAAAATGAAAATCATAGGGTGTTTATAAAGTAAGAGCAAAGGCTCATATTCATTGCATATCAGAAAATCAAACACTCTCATTTCATATTTCATCATACAATTCTTATTCATCAAGAGGAGTTCTGACAAGAGAAATTTACTTGAGTTTGTAAAAAATCATAAAATAGGGAGGGCTGATTAGGAAAATATCAAGGGTCATATAGATGTTTGTTTTCTAAATTTACTTATACAGATTCAACCATTATTACAATAAAAATATTTATTTTGTTAATAATTAAGAATTTGTAAGAAATGTAATAGATTAAATATCAATTAATATATTGGGCTGCATCAATATAAGGGTTAAAATGTGATCTGTCTGATTAGACTGAAAATGTGATTTGTCTGAATAGAATTTGTAAGAATAGTATTTTCGGTTTAATTGGATTAGACTGAAAATGTGATTTGTTTGAATTCGCACCACTTCAGAAATCGAGAGAGAAAAGTAGAAAGACAAGAGGAGATTGTCAGTTGGCGCTAGCACTCTGACTTGCAGTTGTTTGTCAACCTGTTCGTGTGGATACCGGTAGAGACGTGGCTGTAGTTGTTATTGCGTGGATCCAACACGAGGTGTACGAAGTGAAGAAAGTTGCTGCTAGGGCTTGAAATTTCCGTTGCGTGTCTAGTGGTAAAATATGTTTATTTTGGAATTGATTCAACACATGGAATTTGATTTTCGGATAGTGAAAATTGTTGAACTAAATCGAAATCCGAATTTCTAACAGATTTATTGTAATGTAGGGTCTTCATTGTAAGAAACAATGACTTAAGAATGAAGAGTTCCTTAATAGAAAGAAGAGAAGGGTTCAAATGCACCATGATTTTGTGCTCCAATATGCTCCACATCCTTTATCTCCATTTTCAAAGTTTGAACAGTTGATCCAAACCGCTCAACATGATCTTCATAATAAAATATTCTAAATTTTATATTTTTTAGAATTTTTTTACTATTTTTTTACATAGGTACAATATTATTTTTTCGGATGGTCCAGAATCTTGTGATTTTGTACATATTTAACAGAAAAGGAGAACTACATACGAGATTTTCTAGAACCAAAACTCATACAAAGAGAAAGAGATAAAGTCAAGGGTATAATGGTCTCTAAAGTAAATGTTAGAGTGTTAATATTATTATTTAACTGTTTTTTTGGGAGATTTGATATATTATAGTGTCACACCGGATAAATATGCGACTTTTACAATTTTAAAGAATAAATATATAATTATTGGTTTTGGAGGGGAAATACGTAATATTAAAACTTTTGAAAAGAAACATACTCACAACCACATAATTGATATTAATCTCGGCCATAAAGAAGTGCCCAAATGTGTTGATCCAGAGACGGTATATATATGTAGAGTAGAACTAGGGTGCTCCTAAGCTCACCAAGCTCTTCCGTGAGCGCGACTCTAAAACCTATCAAATTGACTTCAAACGACATTTCCAAACCGTTAGATGTTCAATCTATATTAAAATGTGCTTGGAGATCAAATTTTACATTTTTTGAAATTTTTTTACTATTTATTAAGATGGTTTGAAAATCGCTGTTTTTATTAAAATTCTGCACCATTGGAAAACAGCGATTTTCAAACCATTTTAATAAATAGTAAAAAAATTCCAAAAAATGTAAAATTTGGTCTCCAAGCACATTTTAATATAGATTGAACACCTAACGGTTTGAAAATGTCGTTTGAAGTCAATTTGATAGGTTTTAGAGTCGCGCTCACGAAGGGCTTGGTGAGCTTAGGAGCACCCTAGTTCTACTCTATATATGTATATGGTTTTAGGCCTATAATAAGTGTATATCGATCATTCCAAACTCATTTTTATGGTTTGGGCTCATTTTGAATAATTAACTCAAATAACTGATTTAATCAAATTTAAAGCCTCGTTTTGCAGGGGCTGAAAAGTTGGGCCCATCTGCGTGTTGAGGGGTAATGGGCCGTGGGCCGCTGTTGGTCATTACATTGAGACTATGTATGTATGTAATTCATGGGCTAATTATTTATATAAGAAGAGGATCAACAATTTTTTTTGTTAATATTACTTTATGAAAAATGTATTAGTAACTGAAATAGATTTTATTAGATTCTAAAATAATCAAGTATCTTTTATTATATTAACCAGAAAAAAAAAATTCGGTAGATCTAAGTAATCAGAAAATAAAAAAAATTAACATACAAGATGTTTACCTTGACAATGATTTTATTTTGTTTGATATTAATATACAAAAATTATATGAAACAGATTATAGTACAAAAAATTGTAATTGTAGATTTATTTCTGTAATTTGTAGTTGTTCTCTCAAATTTTTTTTATAATCTTTTAACTCGTTAACTATTTTGATTCTAGTTTATTATGTTTGTATTTGCAACATATAAAATATTTGGAGAAAATTGCAAAACAAAGAAGGTCTATGAAGCTCAAATTAAAGTTATAGTAACATGAGTTGTTGCAGGGTTTAATAGTAATTAATTTTATTGATATTTAATGGTTATTGATATAGAAGACAATTGGCCCACCAACCTGAGAACCCGGTCATTTTCACAAGCGATCTATTGGTTTTCTCAAATATCTTAATGAATCAATACATTATGACTCGACATAAAGCGAATTTACCTATATAAAAAACGAAGTGAAATTAGAAAGAAGTTTGGATAGATAAGTTATATACTAAACGAAAATGATTCTATAAATGCATTCATTGTGACTCGACATAAGAAACTTGTGAGGTAATTTTATTTATTGCTTATTGGGCTAAAAAATTTGTCATCCTATTCGCTTTTTAGAGTGGGCTTCAGTTAGCTCTTATATAGAATTTTCCTATCTTTTCGCGTACTATAGAACGTAAATTATGTTGTGTGTGAGTGTGTGTATAATATGAGTTGGTGAATTCTCACCTCAACAATTAGAATCTGATGCCTATTTAAATATAAGGGATTTGTTTTCGAGATTCGTGTCACAGTTAAAGAATAATCCGGATTTAATAATTGTACCTACAGTACCGGAAGTGATCCGAATTCAATTCAAAACCTATGTACTTTGCTCTGGGTCCGGATCCCCTAAAGTAACTCAATCTTTGGGTTTTAGATTGAGACCGTCCGATTTGAATTCGTCGCTCGAGATCGTTTCGGGATTCGAATTTGTTGTCGGGATGTGTTCGTTCACTTCGGAGATAGATTTTCACGGATTCGAATCGGACGATCTCGATCCAAAACCCAAAGATTTGGTTACTTCACTGGATCCAAATTCGAGTGAGAGTAGGTTTGATGTAGGTAAGTATATTTTAAAATATTTGATTGTATAGAATATTACAATAGAATTAAAATTAATTTGATGTCTATTTAAATTTTAAAATATAGTGGTCCGTTTTGAAATTTGTGTCAAATTAAAATGTAACTCAAATCTCATTCTACACGGTCAGGTACTGCACTGGATATGATGTGACTAAACCAGTACACAGGTACTGCACTGGATATGATGTGACTAAACCAGTACACGAATCTTAAGAAAATTTTGAACAGCACGAATCTTAAGAAAATTTTCGAGTTGAATTACGTTGGTCTGTACTTACAATTTGAATTTCTTAAGCTCAATATTGTTGTTTCGACAACCTTTTAAGCCAAATTGTTTTAATAAAAAGAGTGGTTGACTTAATTTGCAGTGAACAAATTTCCTATTTGATTTCAGTTTTTTACCGTAGCCTCACTAATTAAATTGTAATATATTCTTACTTTGCAATCCATGATATTTTTTTTTAGCGATCAAAGGCAAATATCCTAGGGGTGTTAACGGAACCGGATTATCTGCTCCGAATGTGTTTACTATTCATATTTGGATTAAACGGAACAGATAATTCACGGATACGGATACAAATAATTTATTAAATAAGAAGAAAGTATGCAGATATGGATACTGATATTTTCAAGGATCTATAAACGGAGCGGATATCCAGATGTATGCGGAACCCATTATCGAATAGTTATGTCACAATTTTCACATCCTATTTAAATTTCTGATCTCAATTAAGCTAAATTTTATATACGTTTTATCTAAATTATGAAGAACAAATTCAAAATTGTATTTTAACAACTATTGAGTTGGTTTTCATAACTTTCAAATTTTAGTCAACTAATAGATGAATTTTTATATTTAAATTTTGTTAATCTATATTTTTATTTTAAAGTTATATGACTCAATTATCTGCTCCTCCGTATCTTTATTTAAATTCGTATTTGTAGATTATTCATTTCATATCTCTGTTTAAGACAGATTTAATTTTAAATTTTAATATTTATTTAATATTCAATCTATATTCGTATTCGCTCACTGAAAAACGAATACAGATTTGATATCCACATTATCTGCTCCGAATCCGCTCTGTTTACACTCCTACAATATCCTAATCGAATTTGAACTGTGTCCTATTATTAATTTCCGTCAGCATAATGTATTTCGATCGGTTGGAATCTTGATTACACTCGTCTAATTTTTTTTTTTGAGTTGAAACCCGTAGGAATTTGAACTCTGTTCGATTATGCTCTTGGAATCTTGATTACACTCGTCAAGTTACAAGTGTTGCAAGTGTTGGCAATCTAGATCGAACCACCTACAGTTGACACGTGTCAATATTATAACGGTCATAAAACAAAAGCAGTTAGAAATATTTTTTTACTGTTTTTTTAATTTGCGAGCGGTAAATTACACGAAAGAAATCTTGGCTTTATGTGGAATACTTTTTGCGGTAAGTGCGGGTAGAAAGACGAAGGTCGAACAGTGATTAATGCATGCTGGGGTCCACATGTCTGCCACTAAAGAGGCAAAGGCTGTACACGTGTGATTCCAGGTAGGCAATGTGGGTGTTCACAAATCCAGAAATCCTTCCATTTGGCGGAAAAGTTTTGACAGGTGGGTCCCACTTTGTCGATTGGTCCCCAATCACAGATGCACTTTCTCTTGTTTTCATCCTACCTTTCACTCGTGTCTTATGATTACAATTGTTCATTATATATATATTTAATTATCCATTGCATTGGTGTTATTTTTAATATATATTTGCTATATTACCCGATATTTTTATTAAAACCCCCAAAAAAAACAAATTATCAAATCTGCTCCCACCCCAACTTTATTTTTATTTCTGCCCCAACCGCCCGTGGCTGGGCGGTCCTATTTTTCCACCTGACCGCCCAGCAGCCGGGCGGTCCACTTTGCATATCTGACCGCCCAGTGGATGGACGGTTCACTTTTCCCACCTGACCGCCCAGCAGCTGGGCGGTCCGCTAGTGTTTTTTTTTTTTTTTTAGAGAGACAATATGAATATCAAGATGCTGAATTCTTAACGCTAAAAATTCGATTTTTTTTTGTAAATATTAGTTAGATTACTTCTTTTTTAAGCATATTTATACTAAAATACGCTAAATTACTTGGAATTATGTTAAATTACCTTGAGTTACACTATATTAAGTTAAATTACACTAAATTACATTACATTACGCTAAAATACGGTAAATTACAAATGAATAGGGAGGATAGTTTTCACTGAAAAGGCGAAAAACGACGACGAAACTTCAAACGGTCATAAAACGGCGCTCGAGTGTCCGATTTCAGCAAACGACCACTTTTCGGAAAGCTTGAGAAAATGCGCATGCGTCTGTGCCGGCTATGCCAGATTTCGAAATTCAGAATCGCCAAAAAACTAAGGGAAGAGCCTCAAAACTTGAGTTGAAGACATGTCGAATATGGTCATGCGCATGCTTCACGAAAAGGAGCGTAACTTTTGATCCGTCCGTCGGATCGGGCTGAAATTTTGACAGGAACTCCACAGCCCGAAACCGGATCCAAAACAATCTATGATTCGTTTTGCCCATTTTTCGGGCTCAGATTCGCGATCCGAGTCTTCCTTCATGGACTTTTGGACCTTTCTTTATAATTTTAGAGTTTTTAGGGTCTTTGATGTATCTTTTATGTATTTTCTGTTTTAGGGTTTGTATTTAAACAGACGTCATGTCTTTTGGCAGAAGTTAGTTTTTCATGTATCAGTTTTATCAAAGAATTGAGAATCTGTGTGATCTCAGAACCAAACCTATCTTTTCATTACTTTTTCCAATTTCTTGATCGTTCGTGCATCATGAAGTTTCCGATTAAGATTTTTATTTCTATTATTCAATCCAAGTAGCTCAATAAATTAGTTACATAATGAAATTGTAGAATACCAATTTTTACTATTTTTGGAATTTTTTTACTATTTTTTATGATTCGTGAAAGATGGCACAGAATCGGTCTATTTTAGCGTAATTTTGTGTAGTTTAGCATAATTTACTGTATTTCAGCATAATTAGCGAAGTTATTGTTATTTAGTGTAATTTAAAGTAATTTAGTGTAACTCAACGTAATTTAACATAATTTCAAGTAATTTAGCGTATTTTTAGTATAAATATGCTTAAAAGAAGTAATCTAACTAATATTTACAAAAAAAATCGAATTTTTAGCGTTAAGAATTCAGCATCTTGATATTCATATTGTCTCTCTAAAAAAAAAAAAAACACTAGCGGACCGCCCAGCTGCTGGGCGGTCAAGTGGAAAAAGTGGACCGCCCAGCCCACGGGCGGTTGGGGTAGAAATAAAAATAAAGTTGGGGTGGGAGCAGATTTGATAATTTGTTTTTTTTGGGGGGTTTTAATAAAAATATCGGCTATATTACTGATCTAATACTTGTCTACATAATTGATAAAATAGCTGTCTAATATATTTATAGGAGGAATCCGATTACCACAAATTTGAGTGACATAACTAGAATGATAAAAGACAGTCACATCATGTCACGCGACACGCAAGTCACGTTACGTACCATAACGTGTTGTGACAAGATCAGTAATGACGCAAGTCACGCTCATAGTTACGAGATTTGTGAATAATTTTTTTTTTGTGATGACGAGCCGAATGCAGAATTATTTGGTTGACCGAGCTTTGACCGAATTATTCTTGAATAATTCGCGAATTTTACGAACTTTTCCCGAAATTTTTCCAAAATATATTTATTTTATTTTACCGAACCAAACCCGAATAATTCATTTGTCATTCCTCTTATGGATTCCATAAGATTTGACCAAATCCCTATTCATACTTGTACTTCGTACTTGTTCATTTTAACTTTTTGGTAATAAATGCTCGGTATATTGCCTCTTGTGTATTTTAGTGTTAAGGTCCTACATGGTATTTTTTTTTTTTTTGAAAACTTTTGCAGAAGCTGTGAAATTGTGTGGAGAAATTGAAATCTTCATGTTTGGGTAACTAATAATTTTAGAATTTTTTTTCTAACAAAATGTGCTATCTTCTCCCTTTCTCCACGTGCATAGTTGATGGAGAAGATAAAAGGGTCAAAGCATTGAGAATGAGATAGTGAGTATAGAGTAGAACTACTCGTGAGTATAACTATCAACTTTTTCATCAGTTGTAAACACAATCAAACAATTAATATAATAATGAATTAGTGGGGCCCAGAAGTCAGAATTAAAGTAACGTAGCGCAAAACTTTATGGAAGAGAAGGTGGGTTGGATAAATGACAAGTGATATGATTTGATACGTACCATATAACAGCGACAATTCGATCTCTTCTTGTCCCCATTCCCTTGCACTTGTCATTCCACCGTGACAGTCGTTTTGCTTTGCTTTCCCCCATTGCTCACTTTACCATAATGCCCTTATAATCATGTAAAGTTGCACATGACCTTATCACAGAAATTGGGGTTCATTTGGTCAATTGATCCATACAAATTTAGTACAGTATTAAGATAAAGAGGTACTTTTCTTGAATTGTGTCATCATCTTTAAAAAGACTTGTGCCCTTTCAGAAGGCTATTTTAAAATTTTATTTTAGAAAATACAAACAGTGTGGATAATATCCAATTCATATTCAAAAAATTAGATATAACTATATAAGTATCCTCTGAATATTTGTGTGGATATAAATATATATATAGTTTTGCATTTCAATTATCCATATCCGAATAGTAGATATATACTATATAGTTTAATATATATTATGAAAAAAATTATATTATTCACTATAATTAGATAAATATTATAAACTTTACTATTTTTTAATAATATTTTTATATTTTTATAATAAATATCCAATCCGTATCTGTATCCGTCTAATATCCAATCCGTATCCGAAAATTAAAAAAGAATATGAATATTGTTTTATTATTATCCACTCCGTTTTCACCCCTAGTTGTATCACCTTCACAACAGATGATAATTATTCTCATTTTCAATAAATAATACAAATAGATATATATCTAACAGCAACTACAAAAATTAGTTGTTCTTCCTATCTTTCAAACTTAACTTCAGAAAGGAAAAAAAAAAACCTACTAATACTTGAAGAAATATATAAAAGGCAATTAAACAAACATTATTGTTTGAAAATCTCTCTTGTTTAAAATGTATTTAAAATATGACAATAAAACATTAAGAGATATTGAAAACTAATATATAAAAATTAGGGTGATCTTTAGGAAAGTTTGCACTAAGAGAGACATGATGAAAGGATGTGAAAAATACTCAAAATAGAATTTAAGCTTTATTTTTATAAACTACAACATGACTTTAATTAGAGAGTGATAGATATATAATTATTTTTTTATTCCTAATTTTCACATAAGGAGTACTAATATTTTTGGGCCTAAATAGCTTTATTTTATCTTTTTGAAAGAATAAATATATATAGTCATTCTTAAGGATATCATTATTATTTAGTTAACTAATTATATGTATAAATTGAACACTTAAAAAGTGAATACTTGTCTTGTCAAATAATCAAAATATAGAGTCTGGCTAGTATAACATCAGTGTCATTTCAGCCTATATAACACCAACTCCAAAATCTGTCGAATCGACTTCAAACGGTGAATCCAAATCGTTCAAACTGATCTATTTCATTAGTTGTGCATTTACATGCAAAATTTATAATTTTTCGAATTTATATAGTATCAAATCAAGCTGTCAAATGTGTGAGTTTTTAAGTTGATTTTAATGCATTCATTTTTCAACATTTTTGACCGCTTAATTTGATACTAAAATAACTAAAAAATATAAAAAAAATTACATGTAAACGCATCACTCATAAAATAAATCGATTTGAACAGTTTGAATTAATCATTTGAAGTCTATCCAATCAATTTTGTAATTGGTATCATATGACTCCAAAATATAAGATTCTAAAGACTTTTGATTTTGATGGGCCACTACGAGCAAGTCCCATGTGTTTTATATTCTTTCATGTTTTTATATAATTGAAAGCATATGTCCATGTTTTGCGGCATGGGAACGGCCACATTTTCACAGAGTTGAATCATGAAAATGTGTGTTTTTTTTTTCTTTCATTGTTTTCTTCTAACATATTAAAGGGTAAAATATTTTTATTATACATGAAATGCCTATTTTTCAAAAAGAAATCCTCATTAGGCACATGTTTGTATATTCTATTTTTCACATATGAGGATAATAAATGATCATATCATAAGTTTGTATATTAAAACCGAGAATGTAGACAATACATTCTCTATTTATATGATTTATATGATTTTTATTATTATTATTATTATTATTATTATTATTATTATTATTATTATTATTCAAACCGACACAAAAATGTTGATGTGGTACTATTTTAAATACGATTAATTTATATCTGATATATCTAAAAAAATGCTTCAAAAATAAATTCCATTGTAAATCTGATGCATGAGATTGCTTTACAATAACTAGATATCACAATAACTAAGATATTGGAAGAAAACAAATAAATCAACAAATTCTCAAAGATATAAGACTGAAAAGTTTAAAAAAAAATTAATGAGGATTTTTTTAAAGAATCATTATTATTAGTTAACTGATTATATATATAAATTGAACATTTCAAGAATTAATGAATACTTGGCTTGTCAAATACATCAAAATATAAAATTTTAATTCATCATTTGAAACTTGAAAATTTGTTTGTGTTAATTAATTTGTTTGTGTTTTCCTTTCAACATTTTTATTCTTTTTTTTAGTATAACATATTATGGGGTAAAATATTTTTAGTATGTTAAATGTTTATTTTTCAAACGGAAACCCTCATTTGGGATATGTTTATATATTCTAATTTTACATACAAGGATAATAACGATAGTGTGAAAAGTTAGAAAAAGAAAAAAAAATCATATAGATGTAAAAATGCAACTTAGAAAAATGTAAGGGTGATAATAATATGTACTCAAGTTTATCTTGATAAATTATCTCTTAAATTTATTAAATTAGTTTCAAACAAAAAATCAAAACAGATATAACTGATATACATTATTAGTAATAAATTACTTTTCAAGTTTATAAAAATTTCAGTTTATTTAGTACAAAGTCAAACAGATTAAAAAAAATCTGAGTTTATAAGTTATATTAATGCATTTTTTATTTTTTTATATATTGACTTTACATTAAATAAAATTTAAAATTAACATATCTACAATATATCTTTCATCTAGGAGATGGACTTCAACAATTTGAATCCATCACTTGAGATTAATAATTTATCAACTACTTCTATAAACTTAAGTACATACTAGCATTATAATATTATTACAAACTATAATGTCCTAGTTTTGAAAAGAAAATTCAGCTATTTAAAATATATAAGGTCCACTTTAAAATTAGTACAAATTTATATTGAACAATTCGAATATAATCTGATCCCATCAGATAATCTGAATTTGCTTGTAACGTGATATTTCTTTTAGCGGATTTGTTGCCACTACTACAGAAAAACAAATTACACACGGACATTAATGGAAGAGCTACACGGATTTCCTGCTGTGTTTAAAGCCAGGGTGTATGAATAGGTCAGGAACTACACACGGATATTTGACCGTGTGTGATTATGATGATTTCTACACGGATATTCCCTAATTAACCGTGTACAAAGACCTAGCGAGCTACACGGATATCAACTAAATAACCGTGTACGATTCCTCTTTCTACACGGCTTTGTATTAAAAGTCCGTGTAGCTCTCTTAGCTATTATACACGGACTTTTGGTAAATATCCGTGTACAAATAGTTTTGTATTTTTTGTATTACGCCTCCAGCAAGGCTATCATACACGGATTTTTAACAAAAAAACCGTGTATGATTAGTATTGCACACGGACCACTGTTAAATAGCCGTGTATAAATACTTTTTTTTTGTATATTTTGTTTTTGGGCTAGCCTCCAGCTTTGCTAGCCAATTTTTTTCAACAGAAATACAAATATTCATTCGAAACAGATTAATTAGCAAGAAATTCATATACTAAATTTATACAAAATTCATATAGCAATAAATTCATTCGAAACATATTTTTATTACAAATTAATCTATGCAAATCCATATCGAGGATTACAAAATTCAATGGCAAACCACCTTGCCCACATGCACCGCACATCGTCGATCTGATCCCAAGTGTAATGATCTTGCTTTGTCACATTCTACAAAATTATAATTTGATAATAGTTAGTATTTCAGAAAAGGTAGATATCAATTGCTTATTATATAGGAAATTCATATGAAGTACATACCGCTTTTGGGAATTCGAATTGTATTCTTTCGACAAAGTCAAACATGAATATCATCGTGTAATAAGCGCATTCCCAACCCTCCTTCTGTTGCGGGCTCTGAAATTTACATTTAGCGGCATTTGTTAGAATGACAATAATTTTTTTAACAAGATATGAAATTTCTAACTCATAAAGTGTGCTCACCAACATGTACTTCCAATTCAACTTGCTTTTCTTGCCCGGGCCCGTGCTATCTGATCCTCCCTCTTTAATATATTTCACAAAAGCCCTTACAAAAGTGAGTGAATGTAATTAGCAATTTTATAATTTGATATGATTGAAAGAAATGCAAACCTATAGAATTATTATTGCTTACTTATTCACAAAAGGCAAGATAACTTTGCACTTGGCAGCCGCGGTCCTTCCTTTTGGCTTACAAGAATCAATAATTATGCCCACACTTAAGTACGGCACAATGAGAATCGTGCACCAATGTTTGCTGTTGGATCGAGGAGAAGAATTATAGTACTTTAACATATAAAAGTCACACGAGTATTTGCTATGATTGATGGTGTGATTTCATTTTTTTATGTTTAACTTTTAATTCCTTTATACAATTCTTTAATTAAAATATAAACAACACATAAGTTAAGATTAGAACTAACCCCTCGTGGTATGGCATGAGAATGAATTTCTTCTCCTCTGCCTTAGCACGATGCATCGCAGAACACATGCACTCGATAGCCATATCCGGATAATATGTCGCTGCCGTACCACTCACTTTCTCGGGGTCCAGAAACACGCACAAGTTCTTCCTTTCAACCATCTCATCACAGTCTCGGACTAGCTTCCTGAAAACTCATCATATTGTAATTAGAATATATATTTGAGTTCTATACAATAATGAAAATATTTTAATATCACTAACATGAGGAAAATGGTGATGTGTGAAACATCGAGCCATTTGTCGGATGACGAGTGGTGGAAGAGGTCCTTGAAGTCTCTGAACGACAGCAGGAGCTCCCTGCCTTCGTGTAGAAACATCCCAGGTGGGACAGGAATGACGATAGCCTCCATGCCGTCGGGCGCCGTCATCAAGTAGTCGTGGAGAAGGCGCAAATCATTGGGCAAACGGCTGTATTCTTCTTCTGTGACCATAGGACGGGGCGGTGATTGTGGCGCGTCAGGCGCGACATCGCAAGCCACCTCCTGACGTACCGGTGAGAGAGCCGTACCGGTAACATCATCTCCTCGTGTCTGTATCAAGTTATAGATGTATTATTCTAGTATTTCAAAAAAAATGAGTTGAATGTAACAAAATAAATGAATTTTTTTATGGATTACCTGATCCAAAACAATCTGACTCTTGGGCCATTGGACAAATGACATCCGTGTGTCATCAAGCACAACCGCGTCGTCGGTAGGGACAGGAAGGGGTACGCGCTGCCATCCATCCACGACTAACTCAACCTGCACGCATGCATGGTCGGGTCTTAGCTGAGTATTGTGTACACTTTTGGCGAGTGGATGTACAACGCCCTTAGCAACGATCAGAGAAACACTGCCATTCCGCAGGACGAGGTCGCATGCTCTGGGGTCCTGCAAATTTATAGGAAAGTTGTTTATTTTAGTGATGCGATATTGTCCAACAAGGTTGCAAACAGGTTTTAAATACCTTTAGATTATGAAGAAGTATTGATTACCTTGAGATTATCCAAATCGTCTAAGGCGCCCCACGTGCCGGATGCTTGACTACTTCGCCGAATTCCCGGCGAAATGGGAGGTGGTTGCTCGGATGGCTGCATAGTTGCTGATCTAATTTGTGTCAACATTGCATGCATCTCAGCAAACCTTGCGTCGTACTCTGCGCTCACCTCCGCGCGTATCTGCGCAACTATCTCGTCTTTGTTTACCTTGGCACGAGATTTTCTTCGAGGTTTTTGTCCCTCCACTCGGAACACCTCCTTCCAGCCCCTGTAGACCCCTACACCTCTTACTCGACCCGGGTGTTCTGGATTCTCGAGCGCTGCGGACAAGGAATCATTTTGTCGTTCGACACTCCGGGCACCCGAGTTGACCTCCTCCTCCACTTCCAACTGTTCAAGTAGAAGAATTAGTTAAAGCAAAAGAACAATTGACGTACTTTCGGAGTTATAAATGACTCTTACCATTCTTTGAGCCACGCTTTGCAAATCCGTTGGGAGTACTATCCTCCCGTCAGCGGTTACCTCGGCTCTACCCATGACCCAATCTTTGCCCCTAGGATTTTGGATCCTAACCACGGGTGAGTCAGAATCCTTGTTCGCGTCCAGGACTTTCCTCCATTCTGCCGTCTTACCCTCGTAACCACCTGACCCTAGATGGTGTGGATACTTGTTAAAGGCAACGGTCCTCCTGCCTTTATCACTCTTTGCCTTCACAGAAACAAGACAATAACGATCAGTTAGTTTTAGAAAGATAAGTACATATCGAGAAAGAATAAGCATAAATTTGGCACGAGTTAGATACCTGGAACTCTTCGGTAGACTTCAAAGCTTGAAACGCATCCCAGTCCTCTTGTTTTAGCCATTTGTAGTAGCCGACCGGATTTTTCCCTTTCTCCATGAAGTCCGTCTTCAACGTGCTCTTGTATTGCTTCCAACCATTGTTCATA
Organism: Carex myosuroides; assembly: GCA_028015225.1. Classification (NCBI taxonomy): domain Eukaryota; kingdom Viridiplantae; phylum Streptophyta; class Magnoliopsida; order Poales; family Cyperaceae; genus Carex; species Carex myosuroides. The sequence goes on from CM051466.1 coordinate 3,274,922, forward strand.
ATCTTCAAAGTCTTATCCTTTGGAACATCATTCTTGATGTTCCACTGAGCCTGATTGACACAAAAAGTTAGTGTATTTAAGTATAGATCATACATAAGTGAAAATTCAAGAGAAGAGAAATTAGGCACTTTACCTTCACTGTGTTCCACCACTCGGCCTTTACCTTATCCTCAAAATGATCCCATCTCTCAACAAGGATACTCGCTTTTTGCCTCACCAAACTCGTACACCAATTTGAGTATTTCTGCCGTTTTGGTCCCTGCGCACGCCCGTCTTCTGTGAACCAGATTTCTTGATGGGTCTGCTCGGACATGCTCGTGCACATTGTCGGCCCTCTTCTCCTTCTTTCTGACGAGGCAGTAGCTTGCTGCTCCTCTTCTTCCATCATATCGAAGTACTCATCCTCATTCGACATGGTTCTACATAAAATTAAAGATCAAATCATAAGTGACCAATAATTGAAGAGATAAATTAACAAAATAGAGATAAATGAACTACATATTTTGTCTACTACATTCGACATGGTCTATTACATATTTTGTCTTTTGTAGGGATAAATGAACAAAATAGAGATAACCTAAAATACCCTAACATGCAAGTACCATAATTATTTGAATAACCTAAAATTAACAAGTACCCTAAATTAACAAGTACCCTAAATTAACCTAAAATACCCTAAAATTAACAAGTACCATAAAATAACCTAAAATACCCTAAAATACCCTATATACAAATTATGAAAAACCACAATGTATTCAATAACCTAAAATTAAAGGCCGGCCATTTATTTAAACTCAAATTTCCCAATTTCTTCTCAATAGCGCAATTTCAACCGAGAACAAGCACAGGGGTTGCTGGTACACCATACCAGTAGCCAAAGTTGGTACACAAACCAGCAGAACAAAGGAAAGAGGCCGGTACCAGTGGGCGTCATTGTGCTGTACCAACTGGTACAGCAACACAACAGTATCAGATAGTCAAAAAGGGGCAGCACGATAACAACAGCCAAGCCGCAAATAGCAATACTTTTATTAAATTGGCTAACGGGTTCAAACCCAATAAGAAAAAGAACGAGATAGAGAGACGCTAACCTAGGTGAGAGAGACCACGGGTTAGAGAGAGAGAGACCACGGGTGAGAGAGACCGAGGTGGTGAGGCGGCGAGGCGGTGAGGCGCGCGGTGAGCGGTGAAGATCGAGCTTGTGTCTTTGGGAGGTTTTTGGCAGAGAAGGGTTTTCGGACTTATGAAAATTTTGGCAGAGAAGGATTTCGAAATAACCAATGTTTCCTCATTATACACGGCTGTACATAAAAATCCGTGTGCAAATCACCTTTCTACACGGTTGTACATAAAAATCCGTGTGCAAATCACCTTTCTACACGGACATCTAGCTAATAGTCCGTGTAGCTCTCTTCCATTTCTACACGGACTATTAGCTAAAAGTCCGTGTATAAATCGTTCCGACAGGCGGGTCCCAGGTTCAGTAAAATGCTTTGAACATAAACTAATATTTATTTTAACTAATATTAAATGTTTGATAAAGTTGAACATAATATTTTAAACATAATATTTTCATTAAACATAATCCTTCCTTAAATATTTTAACTAATATTAAATATTTTAACTAATATTTTAAATATTTTAACTAATATTAAATATAATGCCTAATATTTAGTGAAAACTAATATTTTAACTAATATTTATTTTATTTTATTATTAAATGTTTTAACTAATATTTTCAAAAACTAATACTAATATTTGATAATATTATAAGCATTAAACATAATCCTTCATTATAAGCATTAAACTAATATTTGATAATATTTGATAATATTTGATAATACTATTACTACATTATGCTTTTTTCTTTTTTTCCCTCTTTTTTTTCCTTTTTTATTTGATATATTACAAGCTAAAGTTGCAATATTAAAAGCTACACGGTCTTAAACAAAATAAATATTACACATTATGCTTTTTTTTTCCTTTTTCTCCTTTTTTCCACTATTTGAACAGTACCCTCGGCCCATAATCCTTCATTGTGGTCGGACCGCATGTAGTCAGCTTCGTCTACCCCTTCAAGTGTTGCTACCTCAGTTTGCACATCGGTACAAAATGGAGGTACTTCGTCGAACTGGTCGTACTCTTCTTCATCGACGACATTTTCTACCCCGACAATCCTTCTTTTTCCAGATAGGACGACGCTCAACCTGGCATCACTCGGGTCAGTGGCATAAAAGACTTGGGTGGCTTGCTTGGCGAGTATAAACGGATCATCAACATGCCCAACCCTGTTTAAATCAACGAGTGTGAACCCGTCGTTATCAACTTTAACACCTCGGTCTTCGACCCATTGACACCGAAACACGGGAATGCTCAGGCGAGGACTGTAAATGAGCTCCCAAATTTCTTGAATAACGCCATAATATGACTTTGATGCTATTACAACCCGGCCATCTCCGGATCTACTGAATTCTTGAGAGGTCGCCACCAACGTCACCCCACTGTTTTGCATCGTGCTCTTATCACTCTGGGATTTAGTATAAAATGTATATCCGTTAATCTCGTATCCTTGGAATGTTCTAACAACAATTTGGGGTCCTTCGCCAAGCAGTTTAACAATTTCAGGTACGGGGTGTGAATGCACTCTTTCTTTCAGCCATCCTATAAAAGAACGATTATGCTCGTTAGTAAGCCACTTCTGACTCCTCGTGTAGTTTTGTTGTTGAAGGATTGTCATGTGCTCATCTATATAGGGAGCAACATCTGTCCTGTGTTGTAGTACAATAAAATGTGCCTTTTGTAGTTCATTTAGATCAGCAACTACGGCTCTCAACCCAATTGTCCCGACTCCTTGGAGCCTTCCCTCGTATCGAGATTTTGGAACGCCAATAGGATCCACACCGGTTAAGTAGTTGGTGCAAAAATCAATCACCTCCTCCGTAGAATATCCTTCTATAATGCTGCCTTCGGGTCGATGTCTGTTCCTTACGTATTTTTTCAAGATGCCCATGTATCTCTCGAATGGATACATATACCGAAGGAACACGGGACCACAAATCTTAATTTCTCTCACAAGATGAACAACAAGGTGAACCATGACATCGAAAAAAGATGGCGGAAAATACATCTCAAGTTGGCAAAGAGTAACGACGACCTCCTTTTGCAAAGAGTCCAATTTTAGAGGGTCTATCACTTTGGAATTTATTGCATTGAAGAAAGAACAAAGCTTCGTAATGGTTTGACGAACGTGCTTTGGTAAAATTCCCCGAATTGCAACCGGAATTATATGTGTCAGTAAAACATGACAGTCGTGAGATTTCAGACTGACCAGTTTCAAGTCCTTCATCGACACCAACTTCTTAATATTCGAAGAATATCCTGATGGGACTTTTATACCATTGAGGCATTCACAGAAGCTTGTTTTCTCTTTCTTTGACATTGTGCACAGTGCGGGGGGTAGGTATGTGCGCTTCCCTTTCTCCTGCGGTGCGAGCTCGGGTCGTATTCCCATCTCAACCATGTCTTTTCTCACTTTAATACCATCTTTCGTCTTCCCCGGAATGTTCAATAATAAACCAATTAAACTGTCACAGATATTTTTTTCGACATGCATGACATCTAGGCAATGCCTCACTTCTAAATATTTCCAGTACGGTAGCTCCCAAAATATGGACCTCTTTTTCCAAATATTCTTCGGTAGTGCTTTGGCGCACTTTCCAAAAACAACATCAATGTTTTTTACCCGTTCGAAGACACTCTCCCCGTCTAATGGATGACGAGCCACTCCAAGCTCAATTTTCCCGTTGAATGCCATCTTCTTCTTACGATATGGGTGATTAATAGGACGAAACCTACGATGCCCCATGAATACATTCTTTTGACAATTTTTCAACCTCAGCACCTGCGTGTCATCTTCACAGATCGGTCACGCTTTTGCTCCTTTACAAGTGTAACCCGACAAATTCCCGTACGCGGGGAAATTATTTACGGTGCAAAACACCATGGCCCGCAAGTTAAAGGTCTCTTTCATATACGCATCCCACACCGGGACGCCATCACGCCACAATTTTTGGAGGTCCTCGATTAATGGTGCGAGATATACATCTATGTCATTTCCGGGTTGTCTGGGTCCTTGGATTAGTAATGACATCATTATATATCTGCGTTTCATGCACAACCAAGGAGGAAGATTGTAGATGCATAAAAGAACAGGCCAAGTACTGTGCCGACTGCTCATACTTCCAAACGGACTCATTCCATCTGAGCTCACCACAATCCTAAGGTTCCTCGTTTCAGAACCAAATTCTTTGAAATGTCTGTCAATGTTTCTCCATTGAGGAGAATCAGCCGGGTGCCTTAGTTTACCGTCATTTTTGCGCTCTTCTTCGTGCCAGCGCAATAATTTTGCATCTTTGGAATTCGCAAACAACCGTTTGAATCTCGGTATTATCGGCAAATATCACAACACCTTAGCCGGAGGTCGGCCACTTGTGTCCTCGTTACAATCATCAGTGTCCTGGTCCTTACGACGTTTATATCGTGAAACACCGCATTTATGACAGACAAGCATGGCCTCGTACTCGTTACGATACAATACACAGTCATTCGGACATGCATGTATTCTTTCGATCTTCAACCCCATTGGACATATCAACTTCTTTGCCTGATATGTTGTACCGGGTAACTCGTTGTTATCTGGGAGCATTTCTCCTAAAAGCTGTAATAAGGACGTGAAACTCTTATCGCTCCAACCATTGTCTGCTTTTAAGTTTAATAATTTCAACAGAGCTGACAGTTTTGTAAATTTGGTACATCCGGGATACAACGGCTTCTTGGATTCATTAGACAAATTTTGAAATTTATCATAATTTTTATCACTAATTTCATCTTCCACATCACGTAACATATCCTCCAAATTTTCAGTAAACTTGTGTTCTACATTTTCATCAAAATTCCTCTCCATCTCATCATCGTCATTTTCGGGTTCGACGTTAATATCAGAATATTCGGCACTCTCATAATCCTCGTTCCAATCAAGTTCAAAATTATCAGAAATTCCAACATTCTCATCATTCAATTCACGATTACAATCTTTATTGGCACTACTACTTTCCCCAAATTTCTCACCATGCATGAACCAACATGTATATCTCTTCTTAAATCCCCGACAAATCAAATGAGCTCTAATTTCTTCGATGTCCAAAAATCTTAATAAATTTTTACAATCTTTACAAGGACATAAAATGTCTTCTTCTTTTTTCTCCACTCTATAACTCTCAGTAAATTTTATAAACTCATCAACGCGAACCAAATATTCTTCACTGTCACGTCGCATTTCATACATCCAGCTTCGATCCATCTGTAAATTAAATTAAAAAAATGATTTGATCAATTAATCATGCATGGTCAACATTCTCCTTCGTGTACAAAATTTTGGGCTTACAAAGGGCCGGTTTACAATCCTAACCCACTCTTTGAATATTATGTCTCATATGTGAACACATATTAGCGAGATTTAATTAGTATTTGAGAAAAATTCGGCAGTATTTCCCCTTAACTCCCCAAGTATGCGTACGAACCACATACTCGTAGGAGCAATAAGGGAAAATACTGTCGAACTTTCCTCAAATACTAATTAAATCCCGCTAATATGTGTTCACATCCTAAATGAGACATAATATTCAAAGAGCAGTCCCAAAACGGGGACTATCCAAAATTAATCCCTATTGGATTAATTTTGAACGGGCATGGACCTAAAAGCATCTAAAGGTCGGTTATTGGACCACAATACACTAATTAATTACATCTAAAATTAAGAATTCAAGCATGCATGAAATGACCTAATTAAATAAGCCTAAATAACAGAAAATTAGAGGAAGAAAATGATTTAAATACATATTACTAACCTTAGAAAGATGGAGAGGAGAAAATACAAACTTAATTCAAAGATCTCAGATCTCAGCTGCTGGCCTCGATCAATTCGCAGAAATAAAAAGCTCAGTTCGAGATGTATTAACTAAAAGACTTGATCAAAACGGCGCTCTGGAAGGGAAGAGATAAAAACCCTACACTATTATACACGGCTATTTAGTTATAAATCCGTGTAGCTCTCCAACTATTTCTACACGGCTATTTAGTTATAAATCCGTGTACAATTATAAGAATTCTACACGGCTATATTATCAAAAAGCCGTGTGTAATGTTCCTACACGGATATTTAGTTATAAACCGTGTAGCTCTCTCAATTATTTGCACACCCACTTCTTTACACACGGATTTGTAGTTTCTAATAAACCGTGTAGCTCTCTCTAATAATTCTACACTGATTATTAACTAATTATCTGTGTAGAAATCGTGCAGATCTTTTGGACTCATATTTGGTACACTTTTTTTAATATAATTGCCAAATCCGTGTACAATGTGCAGTGTACAAAGCCAGTTTTTGTAGTAGTGTGCCTAGGGGTAGTGGTTTGACAGTGCCTCTAACGGGCTGCCCGAACCCGGTCCGCCCGTGCCCGGGGTACCCGTACCCGTGCCCGGGTATACCCGGGTAAACGGGTACACGGGTACGGGTCTCAAACGGGCAGGGCGGCTATTTTTGGAAACAAACCCGGGTGTACCCATACCCGCCGTACCCGTGCCCGCTACCCGTGTACCCGCACCCGCCCCGGGTGTACCCGCACCTGGTAACCCGTGCCCGTGCCCGCTACCCGCCGTACCTTTATTTCAAATTTTTTTCCCCCCACTGGCGACAGGGTTACGCTTTTAACAGAGCATTTTTGGCTACAGGCAGCGCACGGAGTACAGAACCACATATGATTATTGCACTACGTGAAGCTCAACCTGCTATGTTAATATATTGAGCCGTTCTACAGTTTTGGTTCAAATCAGTCAAACCGGGTGGGTCCCACCTGTCATTTCTGTCCCGTACAGGTGGGTCCCACCCGTCAATTCTGTTTTTTTTCGGATTTATTAAATTTCAAATATTATTCTCCCTCCAATCAGAACTCTATATATTCACCCATCTTCCTCTCAATATTTTCACACCCTCTCATTCTCTCAATCTCTCAATCTCTCATAATCTCATTCTCTCAATCTAAAATTTTACTATTTTCAGTTTTTAAATTTATTGTTTGAAAAAAATATAGTTGTAAATTTAATTCATTCTACAAATACGCAAACGGAATTACGAAGGTATCGGAATTACGAAGTTCGGCACCTCCCGCAAGATTTTTCCTCGAGATTTAAAGGTTACATTTATTTCATGTTAGATTAATTTATTTTTGTAGAGTAAATTTAGTTTAATTTATTTTTATAGAGTAAATTTAGTTTCATGTTAGATTAATTTAGATTTGTTAAATTTGTTATGTAATTAGATTTGTTAGATTTATTTTACGTTAGATTTGTTAAATTTGTTAAGTACTTAAATTTGTTAGATTTATTTTATGTTGGGTTTGTTCGATGTGAAGTAATTAGATTTGTTTTGAATAGGTTTGATTTTATTTTTGAAATTCGGATTTATTTTTAATAGGTTAAAAAATATGTTAGATTTGTTTCGAATAGGTTTGATTTTATTTTTGAAATTCGGATTTATTTTTAATAGGTTAAAAAAATATGTTAGATTTGTTTTTTTGAAGATGTGAAGTAATTAGATTTGTTTTGAATAGGTTTGATTTTGTTTTTGAAAATCGGATTTATTTTTAATAGGTTAAAAAAATATGTTAGATTGTTTTTTTGAATATGTGAAGTAATTAGATTTGTTATGAATAGGTTTAATTTTAGTTTTGAAATTCGGATTTAATTTTAATAGGTTAAAAAAATATGTTAGATTTGTAATTTTGAATATGTGAAGTAATTAGATTTGTTTTGAATAGGTTTGATTTTATTTTTGAAATTCGGATTTATTTTTAATAGGTTAAAAAAATATGTTAGATTTGTTATTTTGAATATGTGAAGTAATTAGATTTGTTTTGAATAGGTTTGATTTTGTTTTTGAAAATCGGATTTATTTTTAATAGGTTAAAAAAATATGTTAGATTTGTTTTTTTGAATATGTGAAGTAATTAGATTTGTTATGAATAGGTTTAATTTTAGTTTTGAAATTCGGATTTATTTTTAATAGGTTAAAAAAATATGTTAGATTTGTTATTTTGAATATGTGAAGTAATTAGATTTGTTTTGAATAGGTTTAATTTTAGTTTTGAAATTCGGATTTATTTTTAATAGGTTAAAAAAATATGTTAGATTTGTTATTTTGAATATGTGAAGTAATTAGATTTGTTTTGAATAGGTTTGATTTTATTTTTGAAATTCGGATTTATTTCTAATAGGTTAAAAAAATATGTTAGATTTGTTATTTTGAATATGTGAAGTAATTGATTTGTTTTGAATAGGTTTGATTTTGTTTTTGAAAATTGGATTTATTTTTAATAGGTTAAAAAAATATGTCAGATTTGTTTTTTTGAATATGTGAAGTAATTAGATTTGTTATGAATAGGTTTAATTTTAGTTTTGAAATTCGGATTTATTTTTAATAGGTTAAAAAAATATGTTAGATTTGTTATTTAGAATATGTGAAGTAATTAGATTTGTTTTGAATAGGTTTAATTTTAGTTTTGAAATTCGGATTTATTTTTAATAGGTTAAAAAAATATGTTAGATTTGTTATTTTGAATATGTGAAGTAATTAGATTTGTTTTGAATAGGTTTGATTTTATTTTTGAAATTCGGATTTATTTTTAATAGGTTAAAAAAATATGTTAGATTTGTTTATAAATAGGTTTGATTTTTTTAGTAGGTTAGATTTTTCAAATAGGTTATATTTGATTTTTTAAATTCGGATCTAAATTTAATAGGTTAGATTTTATTTTTTGAATAGGTTAGATTTTATTTTTTGAAGATGTTATATTTTATTTTTAAATAGGTTAGATTTTATTTTTTGAATATGTTATATTTTTTTTTTAATTTTGAATATGTTATTTGATCATTTGAATATGTAGATTTATTTTAAAATAGGCTAGATTTTATTTTTTAATTTCGGATTAATTTTTAAATATGTTAGATTTATATTTTTTTGAATATGTTACATTTATATGTGAATATGTTAGATTTATATTTTGCTAGATAAATAAGTTATATTTGTTAGATAAATAAGCTAGATTTATATTTTATTTTTGAATATGTTGGATTTGGTAGAGTTATATTTTTGAATAAGTTAAATTTGTTAGAGTTATTTTTTTAAAATAGATTTTTAAAATAAGTTAGAACAAGTTGTATTTAGTTTGAATTAGACTTAGAATTTTAAAATTTGAATTAGATTATTATGAATTAGACTTAGAGTTATTTTTTTAATTTAGATTTAGATTTAATTTAATTTGTATCTAAATTTAGATTTAAATTTATATTTAATTTAGATTTGAATTTAGATTTAGATTTTTTTTTTGAAATTCGACAGAGGCACCTTTTTTTTTTTTGAAATTCGGCAGAGGGCAGAGGGCAGAGGCTTGCCTTGTTTTTTTTTTCTTTTCTTTAATTTAATTTAGATTTATGTTAGATTTGGATTCAATTTAGATTTGAATTTAGATTTAGATTTTTTTTTTGAAATTCGGCAGAGGGCAGAGGCTTGCCTTGTTTTTTTTTCTTTTTCTTTTCTTTAATTTAATTTAGATTTATGTTAGATTTGGATTCAATTTAGATTTGAATTTAGATTTAGATTTTTTTTTTAAAATTCGGCAGAGGGCAGAGGGCAGAGGCTTGCCTTGTTTTTTGTTTCTTTTTCTTTTCTTTAATTTAATTTAGATTTATGTTAGATTTGGATTCAACTTAGATTTAATTTAGATTTAATTTAGATTTACATTTAGATTCAATTTAGATTTAGATTGCTTTTTTGAATATGTGAAGTAATTTACATTTATTTTGAATTAGACTTGGAATTTTAAAATTTGAATTAGATTATTATGAATTAGACTTAGAATTATTTTTTTAGATTATTTGTTTTCTTTTGAAATTCGGCAGAGGCATTATTTTTTTTTTAATTCGGCAGAGGCTGAACTGAAGCCAGAGGCTGCTGAAATGCCTTGTTTTTTTTTCTTTTCTTTAATTTAATTTAGATTTATGTTAGGTTTGGATTCAATTTAGATTTAATTTAGATTTACATTTATATTCAATTTAGATTTAATTTAATTTAGATTGTTTTTTTGAATATGTGAAGTAATTTACATTTATTTTTTTGAATAGGTTTAAAAGATGACATCTCCTAATCGCGAGTCGGTAGACGAATTTGCCGCGAGAATGTCAGCCGACCTTTTTGGCCCACCTATGCCACCACCTAATTATCCACAAAATTATCACAAAATTATCCACAAAATTATCAAAGAAGGGATCAAACGCTAGATTTAAATTATCAACAACCCCCCAAATGTATGCACCGTATGCACATTGAGGCACTTCTTCTGTAGCATCGAGTCAAGTCACCACCCCTATAGAAGGTACTCCGTCGAGAAGTGTCACTGAAATTGAAGAAGAACCAATCCTTCCTCCGATTGAGCAACCCCCCGAACAGCCGTTGGTAAAGAAGACTAGAAGAATTCCTGAATACAATCAACCGTGAGTCAAATGGTACAAGGTGACCACAGATGAGAATGGTAACATGCAAACCCTTGAATGTAAGGTACAAAATTGCAAGAAACCGTTTTTTGTGTATAAACAAAGTAGTGGTATGACCAGCTTTAAAAAACATGTTGAAATGCACCAAAGGAAGGGTGAGGTTATATGTGAAAATGTTGGACCGAGACAAATCCAAACCCTTATGAACGCGGATGGTACTAGAACCAACCCAAAATACGATGAATAAAAATGCTTAGTGAATTAGCCCGGTACATTACCCACAAAGAACAACCAATAAGCATGGGTGGTTGTATGAGTTTTGCCCGGTTAGTCATTCGGGGGTGTGCTCAACCAATGTACAAGAGGATCCATCATAGAAAGATGGTTGGTGAAATTAAAAACCAGTTTACCAAAACAAAAGATGAGCTCCGAGCTATATTTGCATACCAACAAAATAAGGTCTCAATTACCTCCGATATATGGACTGCCGGTAAACATCGCCTTGGGTACTCTTGTGTTACCGGCCATTGGATCGATGATCAGTGGGTATTACAAAAAAGGATATTAAGTTTTCATGTGTTAGATTCCCCGCACTCAGCACATGTAATTTTCAAATCCATTATTGAGGTGTTACAAGAGTATAACCTTAAGAGAGATAGGGATAACAAGATTTTTTCTATTTCATTCGATAATGCTAGTAACAATGTAGCTTCCATTGAGATTTTTAAACGGTCACTAAACCCGATTATGAATGGTGCAATGTTTCACCAAAAGTGTGTTTGTCACATACTTAACTTCGTCGTGAAGGCGGGCCTTAAAACATAAGCCGTAAGAGATTTGATCAATAAATTAAAGGATTGTCTGTCCCATATTGTTTCAAACTAAGAAAGAAAACAACGGTTTGGTTTGATGTGCGTCAACTATGGATTGAGCAAGTTGAAAGTTCCTTGGGATATAGATACCCGTTGGAACTCTACCTATAGGTTTCTGAACCGATGCCTTCCTTACAAAGCCGTCATAGGAGAGTTTTTGAGAGGCTCCACCCCCGAGGGAATGACATTGGAGCCCAGCCTCGACGAATGGGACCAACTACAAACCCTGAGTAATTTCTTAGGAACCTTTTTTAATGCAACCGTCAAATTATCTTGCTCGTACTCACCGACATCATTTGAGTTGATCAAACATCTCTATAGCATCTCCAAGGTGTAACGTGAATTGGAACAAGCTGAAAGCAAGTACTCCACTCTCACACCGATCGTAAATGCCATGAAAGAAAAAATTCTAAAATATTGGGACGATGTACCCCTCCTGGCCATTATCGCAAGCTGCCTCAACCCGGCATACAAGAAGTATTTCACGGTCAAAATAGTTGAAGCGTACAAAGAGAATCTACATTTAGACAAAACCGGGGTGGAGGCATTCGTGACTTCGAAGTTCGATGAGATGTTTAACATATACCACTCAAGAATGGGTGACAACCAAAACCCGTCTTCGTCCCGTGCCGGCCCTAGGTAACAATTTAAATATCTACATTATTTTAATCTTTATTATTTATAATATCTACATTATTTGTCCACTAATTTTTTTAATTTTTTAATAGTTCCACTTCCAGGAGCACTAGCAGCAGTGGATTGTTAGCAGATTTCCAATCGGAGATCCAACCGCACACATCCACAAACGAGTTAGTGAGATATTTTGCGGGGGTAAACGAAAAAGAAGATGAATTTGACATCATGACGTGGTGGAAGAGGAATCAAAGAAACTATCCAACACTGGCGATGATGGCTCGCGACGTATTTGCCGTACCCGTGTCAACCGTCCCTTCCGAAAGTTGTTTTAGTTCGGCGAACAGGATCCTCTCCGACAAACGCAGTAAGTTTGGTGCACATGTTTTTGAGAGACTTGTGTGCTTGAAAGATTGGATTGATGCTGATGAGCGCAACCAACATCGAGATCATCAAGAATCATCATCCGGAGTCGACACTGAAGAAAGAGGTATCGAGCAGCGGCCCGCGGCTAATTCGGATTCAGACGGTGCGGAAGAGAGCGAACAATGGTATATGAATCCAAACTACTAGATAGGTAGTGTCAGTACTCGGTATACATTTCTAACCTCTTTTAATCTCTATGATTATTTTTTAAATTATAATTTCTAAACGTTTAAATTAGTTCTTAAATTATTCATTTTAAAGAAGAATTACTAACAGAAAAAAAGTTAGAACTCCGCCTATGTTATTTTACATAGTCGGTCTCAAGCCCGGAATAAAGGAGGAGGGTAACTTTTATTTTTTAATCTATTGTTTTTAAATAATTCATATTTATTTTTAAAGTAATTGATTTAAGAAATTTTTTGAATAGGTTTTATTGTTTTAAATTAATTGATTTAAGATATTTTTTATTTATATTTTATTTAACCTATTAATTTATATTTGAATTTAGATTTAGATTTTTTTCTTTTGAAATTTGGCAGAGGCTTTTTTTTTTTTTTTTGAAATTCGGCAGAGGCTGAAATGCCTTGTTTTTTTTTCCTTTTATTTAATTTAATTTAGATTTAAATTATATTTGGATTCAATTTAAATTTAATTTAGATTTAATTTAATTTGCATCTAAATTTAGATTTGAATTTTTATTTATATTTAATTTAGATTTAGATTTATATTATCAATTTAAATTGAACGTTTACAAAATATATTATCAATTTAAAATGTTTATTGTTTTAAATTAATTGATTTAAGATATTTTTGATTTATATTTTATTTAACCTATTAATTTATATTTGAATTTAGATTTAGATTGTTTTTTTTCTTTTGAAATTCGGTGGAGGCTTTTTTTTTTTTTAATTCGGCAGAATCCAGACTCCAGAAATAAGAAAACAGAAAACAGAAACCGTAAAAAAATAAGAAATAAATCAGAAAACAGAAAACAGAAACCGTAAAAAAAATAAGAAATAAATCAGAAAACAGAAAAAAAAAAAGTCTACCCGTGCCCGTTGTACCCGTCTACCCGGGACGGGCACGGATTTGAGACGGGCAGGACGGAGTTTTAAAAAAAAAAACCCGCCTACCCGTGCCCGTTGTACCCGGGTACCCGCTGTACCCGTACCCGTCCTGCCCGCTGCCCGGGACGGGTTCTGCCCTGCCTTGCCCGAGGTACCCGGGAGCAAACCACTACCTAGGGGGCATTATTAAAAACAAAAAATAAAAAAGATTGCTGCTAACAAAAGCGTGTCAATTTCGAAGAACAACGAGGGGAAAGAATGATTAAAGGAGAAGAAAAATGATGAGAAAAAAAAAGGAGTGCGTATCCTCTGAGATATCTCATATTTTACATGACCGACGTGTCCGGTGTCTATTTGGGGATAGCGCGGGGGCCAGTATTATTTGTGCTTTGAGATCTGTTCAAAACGTATTTGAACGGTTGAGATTTTTCAAAAAGTCACGCAAAATATGAGATATCTCAGAGGATGCTATTTGAAAAAAATAATGGAAGGGATTCGATTATTCGGATCATCTCCAACTTTTAACTTCTTTTCATAACTGATCATGTCCGATATGAAGCGTCCGATAAGATCTGAACGGTCCAAATTTTGCTAATGATACCGACACAAATTTGGTAGGGCTGGAGAGGATCCGAACCCAACAAGTCGACGAACCATCGTCAAACAAGGAGACCTGCCGGGGATTCTCCTGCATCTCCTTCATGCGTAGCTCCCACACGTGTCACCACTCACCCCCTCTCTCTATCTCTCTCTCTTTCTTGTTGCTTCCTCTGTTTGACATGACCACACATCGATCAAACCGCAATCTCTCTCTCTCGGGCAACTCACCTCCTTCAGTATACGACCTGTTTTGTTGGCAATTTCTCTTGATTCAAATCTGCTGAAATTCAAAATCACGAACCGCTGAAATTTTTAAAATTCCGAATTCAGCCGTTAAATTATTTCGAGGTACGTGCACAGAAAAACTAGCTGTTTTGAGATACGTGCACAGAAAAAGTTAAACGGTTGGATTCAGAATTTCAGAAAATCCAAAAATACTGTTTATGTATCTCTGATTTCAGCTGATTTGAATCCAATTTTTCTTGGCACTCTAACAAGCTTACAATATTTGTTGTTTTAAACAAATTTCTAACTTATTGTTATATCATCTAATTAAATTGCCAAAAAGAGAGATTTACATGACAAGAAAAGTAAGAGAGTTTGAACCGGTACTATTTTTACAAAATAGTACCTATCTAGATGGTTTACATTTTAAAAAAAAAATCTAAAATAATTATAAAAAGTTTTTAAAAATTATAAAATTTGATCTCCAAACACAATTTAATATGAATATCAACTTGAACGGTTCAGATCAACGTTTTGAACTTTAAAATTGAAGATATAGACGTGAAATAAAACACTCGCTTTACTTCATGAAGTACCGCAGCCCAACTCCAAAATTATTTATTTATATGTAAAATCTCAAAAGTTTTCATATTTCCTCTTGTCTTAATTATATATCAACAGGGTGCTAGAAGTGTATCAATTTTTTTATCCTTTTAGGGTATGTTTGATGGTCTAAATCAAGCATGAGAGAGAAAATATAAAAAAAAAAGATTCACTGACAATGGAGCCCACAATCAGATAAAATTAAACCATCTAGATAGGTATTTTAACTTGTACGAATTTAATATATTAGACTTATTATCTTATGATGGCTTAACAATTTTGTGTTACTAAGTAAAGATTTAAAAGAAACGGGACATGTTTGATGGACAAATCGCTTCGATTCGTGTGCGTTTGATCACAAATATTGAAGCGGCATGTACGCATTGTGAACCAATCAAACAATTACGAGTGAACATTGGACCAATTTGAGTCTAATATTCATCGGACACGCCCTACTTCCGGAAATTAAATCCCTTATTTCTTGATTTAGTCGAAAAAAATATATGGAATTATTGGTTGAAGAGTGAGAATAAAATAATAATTTTAATCTCCAAAAGAATGTTAATAATGAATTGAATATTAATTAAGTTTAGACTAATTAAATTAAAATAAAGAATTGACAAATATGAAAGATTCATTAATTTTGATGGACAAATAGGTGATTTTTTTTATGAAAATAATAGAAAATTTCAAATTTTTGAGGGATACATAAACAATTAACTTCATCTTATGTTTCGTTTGCTCTTCAAGTCATTGTAATACTTATATGACAACATTTCCTAAATCGTCTCATTGAAATTATAGTCATTTATGACTTAGTTAATAAATTTTATTATATGTATATATATAGAGGGATATGACAATCACATTTAATTTGCCAATTATGACAATTAATAAAATTATTATTGAAAGTAAAAGAGATTATTGGTTGAATTTTGAGAAGCTATTATACAATCTATCCAATCTATTATATTTTATAAAGTAGACATTTGCAAATTAACTTTTTTATTTTAATAAATGTTGGGTTGGTTTGGTTGTTGTGATTTTTCAAATTAAATTGATATGTATACATTTTGTCAGGCAAAAATGTTTGAATGAGTGTATCCATCAATCTCTAAATTTGAAGGGTATAAGAGAAAAATGGTCCAAATTAAATACACATTAAAGAAACTTCATTCAATTATTTACTGTGCAACCAGTAACCTTTGTTTGGTCCCCTATATAAATCTCCTAGACCCGGTTCTAAGCCTTTTATGTTTTTACCTTTTAATTCCTTGCCTCCCTCTCATAAATTCACTGCTTCCTAGTTCCTTCTCTCTATCTTTCTCTCACCGCTTTTCGCCTTTTCTAGCTATCTCTGCAAATGGGGGACCATGGCCTTGAACTCACCATCGCTGTACCTGGATTTAGCTCCTCCTCTGGCTCCGGTACATCCCTCTTTTTCTCTCTCTCTAAATTCTACTTCTCTTTTTATTTACACCCAAAAATGGTGCATAAACAAATTCAAATATGAGCATCAAAAGATGTAATCTTTGGAGACTGAGAAGTAGGGTTGGAAGTAATTTTCTATGTCTTTTCTTTTCTTTGTTGCGTCATATATAGAGGCGCATGACATAAACTTAACCTTAGTTTTACTCTTAAGAGAAAGAGACATGCCTCCTTCTATTGTTAATTATTTTCTATTTCAATCATATATTATACATCTTTTATGAATTTTTGTAAAAAGTATATATCATATGAAAAAATGGTTGATGTGTAAAATGGGACATGTAGAGGGTGGAGGATTCACCAACAATGGAAATAACTATAACATGAGGGAGGTCGATATAAACCAACCAGCATTTGGAGAAGAAGAGATGGAATTTCCAATGGGAAGTATAGAGGAGGAGATAGAAGAAGGGAGAGAGACACAACGGCCGAAGAAACTTCGTCTTACCAAGGAGCAAGCTCGGTTGCTCGAAGAAAGTTTCCGGCAAAATCACACCTTAAATCCGGTATGTCATTTTCCTTATAATTTGCACTATATATATTACCAATTAATTTTATGTTTTTAACATTAGCAAAAGTATACTTTTTGTTAGGTTAAAAATTAAAATAAGTTTGTGCAGATCATTTTAAGATATATTATTTATGTCACTGAGGCATCCGTGCAACCCATTGTATTAGCATATATATATATATATATATATATACACAGGCCTATATAGTAGACAATAGTAAATGAGACACCATAGGGTTTTTGCAAGGTAGTAGGTTTTTCTAGGACATATGTGCAAATGCTCTTGGAGGAGTTATAAGTTACAAATTCATTACTAGCTAGTGTAATGTAAAGTTACATTGTCTTTAGTAACTTAAAGTCTGTATGGCTTTTAATGAGAACTGGGAAAAGTGGTGAAACGGTTGTAGAGTGGCTCTTTTTCTAAAGTCAAAAGTAATAAGCAACTTTCACAGGTACAGATTTTAAAAAAAATGAAAAGAGAAAATAACAGAAAATAACCATATATATTGTTAAATTAAATAAATGGCAGAAACAAAAGGAGGCATTGGCAATGAAACTGAAGCTGAGGCCTAGGCAGGTTGAGGTCTGGTTTCAAAACCGCCGTGCAAGGTATGTTGCATGAACAGTTTCATAGAATTGATTAATTAGTGTACTTATTAATTAGGGCTAATATGCTTCATGATGTTATTATTTTTGTATCATAGCATTAAATACCCCATATTTTTGGTGATGCCTTTAATTGCTTCTCTTAAAATGCATCAATGGTTTTGCTCCAACCATATCTAGCATATTTATGTCTGTTCTCAAAGTTCAAACAGTCGATCCGAACTGCTCAACATGATCTACATATTAAAATGTGCTTAAAGACCAAATTTTATAATTTTTGGAAAATTTTTTACTATTTTTTTAGATAGTTACAAAATCATTGCTTCTTGACCATCCAAAAACAGTGATCTTGTACCTATCTAAATAAATAATAAAAAAATTTCAAAAAAAAAATATAAAATTTGGCTCTAAACACATTTTAATATTGATACTATGTTGAGCAGTTCAGATCGACTGTTTTAACTTTGAAAGTGGAGTATGGTTGGGGCACAACTAATTATGCATTTTAACCCCACTCGTATTTATATAGCCTTGATTAACATTCAATTTGTGCACAATTAGTTAATTGTATTTGTGAGTGATCACCTCAAAAGAAAAACATGTTAAGATATATAATGAAAGAATAAAATCAATAAATAATTAAATAAGAGATAATGTCATACAAAAGCATCACACTGTTAAGTTATCATTGGTATAGCAAAAGAGAAACTTGTTTCATCTTGAAGATTAAGCCAAATTTCCATGAAACACGGACAACCAAAGATAGGATCAAACAACCATGTGACAGTACACATGTATTTGTTTTGTTTTAGTCTACCTAGGCATTGATTAAGTATACTACGTGGTGTATATATTAATCTTAATTTAATTCTCCCAAATCCCAATGCACGTGCTAAGGATACCTACACACTATAAAAGGGATATTGTCTATACTTTAATTTGATGAACATATCATTGATACAAACATAGACTAGCAAATTTTTAGTATCATTCAAGCAACTGGCAGTGATAGGATTGATATGGTTTCAACCAAACTTTCATGTTGTATTAAATAAAGTTAGGTGGCTTAGTGTTTTGTGCATTAGGTCAAAGAATTACCTTTGGAATCTGTAGAGACTCCCATAATTGGGGGCTTAAGGATCTGCTTCATTATGATTTTATTCTTTTTTCATGCTACCAATAATATGATATACCTTTACATATGTGCTTGACTTATTAGGTGTCCTCAATTCTGTGCCAATAATATTATAACTTAACCAAAAAAATTGCCTCTTTTAATGCAATTAAAAGCCATTCAAGTGAGAAATTATGGGTACAAGCAAGCTACTTTGACTGCCCTTGGCATTAGGCATTTATTACAAGAAGATAAATAACCTTTTAAAAGCCCTTTATTGGTTATAAATTTTCAAGATCAATTATCAATTTGGTCCTCATAACAAGTGTAAATTAAATGACATATCCTTTTTATCAAATCAAACAGGACAAAGCTGAAGCAAACTGAGATGGAGTGTGAGTACTTGAAGAGGTGCTTCGGGTCTCTAACAGAAGAGAATAGGCGCCTACAACGCGAGGTGGAGGAGCTGCGGGCCCTTCGTGTGGCCCCACCAACTGTTCTCTCCCCTCACACACGCCAACCCCTCCCCGCCTCCTCTCTTACAATGTGCCCTCGGTGTGAACGTGTCACTGCCGCTGCCCCTTCCGTTCGCACTGCTTCTGCCAGGCCGCAATATCCTCCAACTTTCTCACCATTCAATAGTCGCCGTCCCTCAGCTGCATTTTAAATCAGAAATAACTAACTGGAGAAAAATCCTTGTAAATTGAGAGACAAAAAAAAAAAAAAAAAAGGGAGGGTAGAATTGTGAAAGCTTACTCTGTGGTGGAACTCTTTATGTTTTACATTAAGTTGCTGTTTTTTTAATTTCCAAAGAAGTTCCCTGGGCTGGGAACTCTTATTAGTTTCTACTTTTTTTAATTATTTTATAAAAGGAGGTCATTTGGGCCAATAACTTGATATGGTGGGTATTTCTGACTTAAATTGCTCCGCGGGACACGTTTCAGTTTTGGGCCTGAATTGTGTAGTTTACTTCACTGGTTCAATAACCCAGTTACAACTCTTAAATCAATGATATATTGTCAGCCCATAACAATTAATATGATTTTTTTATTTGTAAATAGATTGGAAAAATTGGGTTTCTTTTTTCAAGTTGGTTTGACATATAATCCTACTAGGTTCGATGGGTAAGCCAGGCTCGGATCTTGTCTATGGTGTATAAAATAAGTTTGGAATTAAATATATTGGGTTGATTTCAATATAAAAAATAAGTTTAAAATTTAATATACTTGGTTAATTTCAAAATATGTTTCACACATGCTTATGTTATTACAATGTATATACACCGCGCTTTGGATACAACTAGCTAACAAAGCCGACATTTTTATTAATATCCAACATAAAATGAAAAATATCAAATGTACCCAAACTTTATGGGTATTTTTAAAAATGTCCAAACTGGCCATTTTTTTGCCAGTTGGATTAAAAATTCGGACCGGCCAAAAATTTGCCAGTCAGGATGTATTTTTTTGAAATATTTGTTAGATTACCTTTTTGATGTATAATTAGCATAATTATACTAAAATACCCTCGCTAAATTATGTTAAATTACATTAAAATATGCTAAATTATGTTAAATTATATTGAATAGATGTGATGATTAGAACACTTATGTCCTTAAACTGAATAGATGTGATGATTGGAACACTTATGCCCTTAAACTGAATAGATGTAATGATATGATGATATTTTTCATTTTAACACATTGGTATGCACATATCAGACTAGCTATCAGTATGCACATACCATTTTACCAACAAGGCCTCTTTTCTCACTGACAGCCTCTATCAGTTTTTCACAAAAAAACAAAAAAGGCCTCTTTTCTTACTTGATCATTTTTTACTATTTTGTTGCACATATCAGTGCATGCACCAAACAACACCCATAATGAAATAATAATAAAAAATAACGAATCCCCAATATTCAGATCGTACAACCCCTAAATGGAATAATCACATGACCATATCACAATCGTAGAACACCTAAATTAACAACAGTATAAAAACCATAATTATAACTAAAAAAATGGACATAAATTGTTCGTACAATTATCATACAATATATATATATATATATATATATATATATATATATATATATATAGTCTGCATTCAGATCCACTAGATTTTGTACAGTATCATGCTCGATTTTCAGTGCATGCTGTATGGACCACACCGAAATATTAAGAAATAAAGTATCATTTTTTGATATTGTTGCTCCATCTCTCCAGCGGTTTTCTTTTTATCGAGGTACCTTTTTTTATGCAACAAAAGAAAAGAAGGCATTAAAAAAAAAGATTCACTGATTCTTTGTAAATAATTGGTTCTCTGAAGATCTAGAATAAGGTGGTTCGAAATCAGATTACACAAAAATTAAATAAAAACAAGATACCTTTCCTAAGAATATAAAAAGAGAAACAACAGTAAGATAACACAAAAATTAAATGAAAACATACTTCATGTGGTCATGAAGAGCAGCTTGGGAGTCATAAGCTTGAGGCCTCATGCGAAAACCGATCCAATAAGTGCATGCCTCTGATGATCACCTGTAGAATAATGGAAATAATGAACTCAATCAATCTTCCTAACCTCTCATGTGAAAAAGAGGTTTTTTTTTTTTTTTTTTGGGGGGGGGGGGGGGGGGGGGGGGGGGGGGGGGGGGGCGGGTTTGGCGCTATATACAATACTTTGCATTTTACACAGGCAACATATAAAATTGGCCAAATAAAGGACACAAATAATAGGTAAGGCAGGAACAATGACAAAATCAGTAGCTCAGCCAGGTAATGTCAACAGCTCAAGAAGTTACTCAACAAACTAGTTTACACATTTCATAAGTTTAGTCAATGCAAGAAACCAAGGGCAATCAAATGTCAAGAACTATATAGGCCAAAAGACATGCAAAACTAATTACAATAATGCCTTGATTCATCACAATAATGCAAAACTAATTACAATAATGCAAAACTTAAAAGTTTGTAAATCAATCTGACCAGGATCCAACCATTACTAGCCATAACCAGTACGTGACTAATTTTGAAACCATAAGGAAGCAAATAATGCCTGAATACATTGATGAAGAAAAAAAAGTATAAAGAAGAATAGTATATCAATGAATTATATGCATTATTAGTACTGTGAGCATGATTAACTGAAACTTGAATTCATGATCAAGATATACAGCTACAGAACCCAATAAAGAAAAAGAAAAAGAAAACATAAAGAAGTATAGTACATCAATACCTTGCTGCTCTTGGCATCAGATACAATGTCGTCAAGGACCTCGGCATTAAGTGAATGGGTAGATCGAGTTGCCCCCTCTGGCAAGATAGTATAAAGAACTCTTCCTCACTCCATGGTAAATAGATTTCTGCATTTTATTATCAATATATTGTTTGTGGCAATTATAACATCTAACCTTCAAAAAAAAAAAAAAAAAAATTTCTGCGTACGAGTTACTTTCCACCACAGAAACATACCACTTTCTGGCAACCTTTGCGATATTGCATCAGACCAACTCTTGCCACACCAGACAATACAACAAACTAATAAGTCACTATCAAATATCAATATCTGCCCAAGAACTGTACAGATTATAGTTGGATCTAATGATATGACAATTATTGAATTGGAATTATACCTGTATAAAAAAAAAATTCTAATAGAAAGATGAAAATTACCTTCTGGTGGGGCTTCAAGTAAATTAAACCTCTCTTTCTGAATGCATTGTTTGATCGGCATTTTCATAGTTCTTTTTGTAATTTACAATTAATTTCCTTCCAAACTTCCAATCATACGAGTTGTAACTGATTGAGTCACGGGCTTTTTTGCCAGCCCTAGTACTAATAGTTAGAATGACAAAAAGTAATGAACAACTATACCAATAAGTCATCATTCACATATTTTAACCGAATTCACCTTAATTAATACAAATTATCCCATCAATTTTTTTCATGTGCAAATGCAAAATATCCAACAAAGCATAAATCTCATGCACCTCATTATGCGACTTATCACCCGCAAGAAACATATGAACTGTGTCTTTAATTTCTATCCAACTGCATCCGGGACTCTTGTGCATGCCCTTCTCTTTAATCAAGTGCCTAATTCTTGCCAAATCATCCCACTTTTCAGCACTTGCATACAGATTGGCTAATAAAACATAGTTTGCCATTTCACCTTCTTCCAACTCAATAAGCTTACTAGCAGCAATCTCTCCTAATTCTACGTTACATTTTGTGACACACCCATTAAGCAACGTAGTCCACACGAATGGATCAGGTTGCATTGGCATGGTTTTAATTAATTCGTATGCCTGGTTTAACTGTCCAGCACGGCTAAGCAAATCTACCATGCATGTGTAGTGCTTTAAGTCAGGTTCTATATCATAATTTTGCATCATTTTGAAGTAGAACCGACCTTTTTCAAGGTCTCCAATGTGTACGCAAGATGATAAAACCGATAGAAAAGTGATCTCATTTGGCACAAGACCATCTTTCAATAGCTTATTGAAAAACTTAATTCCTTCCGTTCCCAAGCCATGGGTGGCATAACCTGCGAGCATGGTATTGCATGAAACCAAGTTATGCTCTCTAATCCTCTCAAATGCAAGAACTCCAAGCCGTATATTCCCACATTTATAATACATATCCACAAGAGGTGCCCCAATTCGCACTTCTGATTCATATCCACATCGAATTGCATGGGCATGCACTTGCTTCCCTAGTTCAATAGATAGAACACGTGAACAAATTGATAACACCATGTTGATCGTATGGATATCAGGCCTCAAACCTTCGCTAGGCAACTTCCGAAATAGTTCAAATGCCAATTTATTCTCTCCATTTTCCACACAACCAGCAATCAACCCATTCCATGTGCATATATTAGGTTCAAACCCACATTCTTTCATCTCGCCTATTAATTCAAGCGATCTGATAAAATTACCATTACGGGCATGCCCCATTGAAAGCACGTTCCAATTCCAAGTATTTCTTTCTAAAATCCTCTTAAAAGCTGACTCTGCAGATGTTAAGTCCTTGGATTTGCAATAAAGTTCAACCAAAGCAGACCCCATATATGGATCTGAACTATATCCCCTTACAATTGCATGTGCGTGTAGCTCTTTACCTTGCTTAAAGGCACCAGAAGCTGCACAAGCTAGTAGGGTGCTGCCCAAGTGATATTGATTAGGTTTGATTTGTTCATCTATGATCATTTTTCGAAACATGCTTATAGCCTCATCATGCATCTCATTATCAACATGACCAGATATAATAGAATTCCATGATATGTCATCTCTCTTTATCCCTTCAAATTCCATATTTTCAAACAGGTTTCTGGCCTTCTCTAATTTCCCAGTCTCGGAATAGCAAATCAACAATGTATTGTAGGTGACGACATTTCGAGATGAGAACTTCAGAAAAAGCCTTTCGGTTGAAAGTATATCTCCACATCTCCAGTAAACATGCATCAATCCATTGACAACAAACAGACTTGTTATCAAGCCATGTCTCATGACATAACCATGGAGCTCCTTACCAAGGGTGAGTACCCCCAGTCTACCACAACTGGGTAAGAGACTGCTGAAAGTATGAGGATTAGGTTTAACACCTGATGCAAGCATTTTAGCGAACAACTTGAGTGCTTCTTCATCATGACCATTTTGTGAAAATCCACAAATAGCTGAAGTCCATGAAACAACATTAGGCTCAACATTTTCCAACTTTCTCATTTCTTCCAGAAAATTCAATGCCTCATACACCATAGCATTTGCTGAACAAGCGTTGATTATAGAGTTCCAAGAAACACGGTCCCTTTCCTTCATTCCATGAAAGAATTTAGTGGCATCCTCCACCAAACCACAATTTCCATACATGTCAATTAAAGCATTACCTACGTATGCATTTGAGATGATATCTGTTTTTAGGACGAACCCATGAATACACTTCCCCAACTCAACCAGATCAAGTCCAGTGCAAGCCTTCAGCACAACAGGAAAAACAAAGAAATTGAATTCATTTCCCTCTAATAACATCTGATTAAATATACCAATAGTCTTTCGAAATAACCTGTGATTTACTAAAACAGTGAGGATCGCTACCCAGGTGTAAAGTGTTCTCTGGAGCATTTTGTCGAACAGATAACAGGCAGTGCCGACACATGAGCAGCGGCCGTACATAACCAGAAGTCTATTTTCCAAGAACTCAGAGTGGCCGGAGAATCTGCGTTTGATGATGTGGGCATGGATCTGACGGGCGAGAGAGGAGCAATGACATGAATCAATGGCAGAGGCGTAATCAGATGGCGATGGCGAATCTGGTAGACGGAGTGTAGTATGCTTGGAGAAGGATTTGGTGAAGGGTTTTGGTTGGGATTTTTGAAGGTAAAGAGGAGATGCTTGAGCTGCTAAGGAGAGGGCCATGGCTCAGGATCACTTAGGGCCCAGAGAAGCTGAGCACAGTTTGTTTAGTCACGGATTTTCACTTTTCACTAGAAGAGTGCCTCGCTTTGCTTCGGCGGTGACTGTTGTGATAGAGAGGAGTAAGTTAACATAACTTCATTAATGAGAACAAAAATAGAAGTAATTTTTAAATAACTGGGACTTAAGAAAATCTTCCAGTCATAAATAAACACGACACTTTATTCCACATAATGGTAAATTTCTTTTTTCAAAAATATCCGAACAGCATTCAATAATTGGACAATAGACTTCAATTAAATTTGAACTCCATAAAGAATTATAGAAAGAAAGAATCGGAAATGAAAGTCATTTTATTAAAAGTTCTATTTACCTTGCTAATATGAAATATGTGCAAACATCCATTAAGATGTTGTTTGGGTGTACTCATTTTTAAATTGTAAGTTCTTTTAATAAATCAGGATTCAAAACTAATAAATTATAATAGAATAAAGAGAACTAACCTCTGTGTTATTTGTAGAAATGGCAATGTACATGATTTAATACCTGAAAAGAAGGAAAAAAAAAGCCACATTAAGTGTATTATACTTATACATGTAATGCCGCTAGAATCAACATTTTCTAAGTTCTGCTAAAATCAAATCATCAACTCCACCTGAACTATGCATAAAAACATGATGCATTAAAATTATGAAGAAGAAAATGATTTTCATCAATATACCTAATCTAATCAATGGAAAGGTTTTATTAACAACAAATTTATTAGACTATCATGACATCATTATGGGTTGTCAGTTAACCATTCCACACTCTAACACCTTTTGAAACTAAATCTAATGATCTTATCCTGAACTGTGCAATCAACGTCAATTTATCATTATTTGCAAAAACTGAGGCTCCATTAAGCTAATTTGGGCTTGGTTACATATCAGCTCAATGAAACCCAATCGGGCTGTTCGACTCTCCTGCAAATAAGCTCAATATATCACAACTGGTTTAAATTATCATCATTTGTGCAATTATTCATTAAGGTAATTCTACATTTTCAGATGCATTTTTCAGGAAACGACACTGTCTACAAATCTAAAATAATAGCATGATATTTAAAAATCCAATCCTAGACTTAAAAGAGCAAAATCAACCATTTGCAAATCCAATTTTAGCAGAGCATACTGTAACCCTGTACGGACAATCCCTCTACACCTAAATCTCCCAAATCAAATCAAATGAAAGAAAACCAACAATAGATGCAAGCATATGAAGTGAAAAATTACTTGTATGATTCCATCTGAAACCATTCACGGTTCGTCTCCGCCTGAACCCAGCACACCCCCAGTGTCAATCATCTTCACTGTAGACCTCGGAGGCGGCAGTAGAGCGGAGGCGGAGGATGGGAGGGAGATAACAGGGAGGGAAGAGAGGAGGCGGAGGAGGGAAGGGGCTGCGATTCGTAAGAAGTTTCGAGAGAAAGGGAGAGCGCCAATTTGGTCTGACGGATAATCCTATAAGGCTTGATGGGCCAAGCTGGGCTTTTATCTTGTCTATATTTGTATAAACTATAAAATAAGTTTGGAACTAAACATACTGGGTTGATTTCAATGTATAAAACAAGCTTGAAATTTAATATAGTGGTTTAATTTGAAAAGATGCTTGACATGTGCTTATGTTTATGTTATTCCGAATAAAAGATTACTGCAACACGTTGATTCATTTCATTGTATATGGTGTCATGTTGATAAAATGCACTGAATGGATGAATGATTCGTTCTAATTATAAATGAGACCGAAATAACAAGATTTCGATTGTTTTGACATTTTAATTGAATTTTGGTGAAATGTAGAATATTGGAGGAAATTGATAAAGAATAGATATAAATAATAAATTTACTAATAAAATAATAAAATAAAGTATTCCGAAAATAATAAGTAAATTAGTATCCATCCAACCGCTGTGGCAACACATTAGCGTCATGCGACAGCTTTCTGAACTCATCCTCCGAGACGAAAAATGACATCACTCGTCAACTTATAATTTTACAAACGAGTTCTATCTAGTGAATAATTATGTGGTTACTTAAAAGTAAAAATTAAAGTTATTGACAAATTCGGTTAGTGTTATAAGGGTTTTTTTTGGTTGGTTTGAGGCTTTGAGCATAAGCTATTATGGGATTAGGCTATTCATAATAGTTATTCTAGAATAGACTATTTCTAATGATTTTGAGAATAAGACAAACAACAGTTATTCTACCTATTTTTGTTTTGCAACCAAACATATCATATATAAGATAAAACTTGCCAAAATTTATTTTTACAATTATTTGTTTTATTTCTTTTGCAACAGTTTATATGTTATGCAACAAATCTTACTCTTAATAAATGAAATAATACATAAGACAGTCTATCTCACTTAATAAGTTTTGGATCATTAGATTAATTAATTTAATCTAAATTGCTCATATTGCCTAATAGTTTTTGAGTTATTCTTTGAATCTCAAATCTCCACAATAAGATGAGACTTTTGGTCACAACTCTGTTATTAAAATTTTGTTTCTTTTTTTTTAAAAAAATCTCAAATTTAGTTAAGATTCTTGAGAATTTGCAATTCATTAATTATATTTGTTTACATTGTTGACTTAATTTTGAAGTATTCATGTTGAAAATTAGTTAATAATTCTTCTTTTGCTTTTGTAATTTTTATAAAATACTTGTCAGATGGTTTATTAGAAACTAAAAATTGTCATCCATAGTAAATGCCGAAAAAGCTAATGCTATCTATTATGAATTAATATTACATATTTAACCAGCAACTGACTTCTTTTGCACACTTAATTAGAGTTTTGTAAATGTTCAAAATTTAACCCGGAGGGAGTTAATGATGCTATAATCTCGTCTGGTTATTAATTTTACATTCCCAAGTCTTTACGCATACATGCATGCACACACACACACACACACACACACATATATATAAAGCACCTTAACCCATCCCTATATATATAGAGGTTGGCTAATATTAAAACGTTTGTTCCGGAGTCGTAGTGCCACCAATTGATTTTCCAATTTTTAAAGTCTAAACGGTCGATCCAAACAGTTAGATGTGATTTCTATGTTAAAATGTGCTTGGAGACCAAATTTTACATTTTTTGAAATTTTTTTACTATTTATTAAGTCAGTTTTAAAATCGCTGATTTTAATAAACAATGAAAAATTTCTGGATAATTCAAAACAGCGATTTTAAAACTGACTTAATAAATAATAAAAAATTCAAAAAAATGTAAATTTTGGTCTCCAAACACATTTTAATATAGATTGAATGTTGAACGGTTTGAATCGGCTGTTTGGACTTTGAAAATGTAAAAACAGAAGCGTTTGTTCCACGGCCTAAGAACAAAATTGTACTGCTTTGTCTTTTTATACCAAAATATTGCTTTAACTCTAATACTAAATACAATCTTTCTTAGCATATACAAAATTATAATATCTCTATTTAAATCATCAGTTATTCCAACTCTTACACCATAATACTATTTACACACAAACATTTAAAAGAAACAAAGAGTAAGTTTGTTAATGCGTTTTATGGTCATATTTGATTAGAGAGTAAGAAGTGGAGTAAACTCTTTACTTCATAGTGAAATAAAACAAGTACAACAGAGTAAGTTAAACCACCTCTCCAGACGAATTCACCTACTCCACAGTTACTCTGCATGATTTATAGAGCCCAACTGTCGTAGACATAGATTCATAACATCTTACTCCTCGATCCTTACAAATTAGTTATTTGTCATAACTTAAGTTATCAAATGAAATACAAAAATATAAAGAGCAAGATGGAGTAAACAATTTATTTTTTTAAATTTAATTAAGTAGCAATTAAATATGACCTACAGGAGTATGCATACTTAACAAAAATTTGATTGTGCAGATAGGACACTCAGTTCAATCCACATTCATCAAGTCATGGAAGGTATGCAGGGGTAGACTCACTAGACAATACTGGGGAGCCCTTTTTCTAGCAAGGTGTTGGGGAAGCGAATCTACTGCGATTCTAAGGGATTGCAGGGTTCTGCGATTCTAATCCCAACCATATAAACGATGAAACTCGGGATTCTTTTGAGAAGTTAGTTTTTGTGCACGAATCTCGAAACATATGAACGGTTGGAATTGAAATCGCATGGACCCTGCGATCCCAAAGGAGCGCAACAGATTTATTTCCAGGTGTTGGATATTGTGGAAGGAACGCAATAGCATGATTTTTGAGGGAAAGCTTAGAGAACCCAGGGTTGTAGCAGAGAGAGCAATACAAGAGGCAAAACTTTGGTTGCAGTATTGCTAAATCTGTTAGATGTTACAGGCTGTACTGTTGTTGTATGTTGTGTTAATTCCATTATAGGAATGATGTAATTTAAATTTGATAGCCTCTATCAGGGTTTTAAAAAAAACAAAAAATTGATTGTACAACTATAACACACATTAATTGATTTTGAGAATCACACATAATTTAGTAAATTAAGCAACTTTTTTTTTTATTGGAAGTAACAAATTCAACCTAATACCCTAGAAATTATGAAAAAAAATGGAGGATTAGACCCCTTCATTTGCTAAAATAAATCACCAAGTTGATTGATTTGAGAAGTTGAAAGTGTACATGACTAATTAATTAGGAACAAAGTATACTCATCTAAAAAATTTATATGAAAAATTCATGCAACCTAGGATCTTATTAAAGACCCAAATGTGGGGTATTCTTAAATTAATTCCATTAAAATTGTGTTGCACCTTCAATAATTTGCATCATTTGTGAGTATCATGCTCTTAAGGAGCAATGTTTTTTAAATCATATCCGAGTCTATTGAAGCATTGAATTTAAAAAAATATGGTCAAGGCTTTAGAGAACCTTATTGTAGGGGTGTTCAAATGGATCGGTTTATTCGGTTTTAAACTGAACCGACAAATTTTGGTTTAATTGGATCGGTTGTTCGGTTTAAATGGTTCGGTTCGGTTTTGGGATCTCTAAATCGGTTTGAACCGAACCAACCGGTTTAATAAAAAATGGATCTGTTTATAATGGATCAGTTTATCAAACACCGGCTTGTGTGGTTATCAAAAATGTTATCCAAATCGGTTTGTACCGAACCAACCGGTTTTGAAATTTTTATTTGTAACTTGAAATGTTTGTATTCGGTTCAACCAAACAACCGAAGTTTAAATCAGTTTAATCGGTTAGGTTTTAGATCGGTTTGGAATTTTAATTCGGTCGGTTCGGTTGAGTTTTCAAAATTCGGTTCAAACCGCGGTTCGGTAAAAAAAGTTCGGTTTGACCCAAACCGACCGGTTGAACACCCCTACCTTATTGTTGATTGTTAACAGAAAAGTTGGTCAAAAGAAAAAAAAAACTTATTGAAATGGAAAAAGGTGATCAATTGAAGTGTTGAACCGAAAAAAAAAAATCTAAATAAAAGAAGGTTGATTCAGTTCAGTAAAGAAATCGTTTCTACTTTCCACCATTTTTCATATACATACTACATAGTGTTTATTTAGAAAAAAATATCCTGATTAAAATATCCTCTGTTTTGAAAGAGACTTAGAGATACATACTACATAGCTGTTCCTTTCTTGATTGAAAGAAAGGCATGCAAAAAGGTTTCATGCAAAGAATGGTGGCCTGTGGTCACAATCTAAGCCGCATTATTTGAAACTAGACCTAACCTAGCTGAAGTAAACGTGCAAAAGCATGAATGCCATCCTAGATGCATTAATTTTGTGAACTTTTGACAGTTTCTTAAGAACAACTTTAGAATTGCAATCTTAGATTCCAGGGAAGTATCATATATAGGTATTTTACTTCAGATTATTTTTTGTTTTCTATTTGTCAAATTTTCTAATGTAGTCTATGATATGTAGCAACAGATAGATAGCATTTATATAAGCATGGTCCATATATATATATATATATATATATATATATATATATATATTGGTCCCTGCCTGATTCCATATGCTAAGTCAGACTTAGCCATCAAGCATCTAAAGAACCTTCTGATTACTGGTGCAAAGGATTGCAAGGAGCACATGATGGATCGTGGCATGTAAACTACCTACAATAATGCAATCTGGAACTAACCAGCTGCTGTACTGTGCATCGATGCTGATCAGACGCCACATCTCTGTTTCACACAGAAAAAAATGGTTCCTGTCTCCTCTCTAGAAAGGAATAGGTTTGATGGGCATCGGACCTACTTTTAGGTTCGATGGGCTCCAACACTGTTCGATCCGCTTTAAGATATGTGCACACAAAAATTGAAGCGGATTTGTACGGATCTTAAAGCAGATCGAACGGTGTTGGAACCTGTCAAAACTAAAGTAGGTCCACTGCCCATCGGACTTACTCCGCACTGGTCTCCTCTCTCTATTTTTTTTCACCCAAAATAATGTGAGCGAGGGATGCTTTCTCCATTGATGTTCATGATGAACACGAGAGATAAGAAAATGGAATAAAATGTTAAAATTGATGATCTATGGTAATTGTAATTCCGATGAAATCTCAATAATGCTTGGCAATACATATTGATTATACATTAAGTCGGATGGGCATAGAACCAAGATCGATCTGATATTTGGTTGGAGCCGTCTGATTTACATTAGATGGTGTTGAAGGCTATTTGCGGATGAGAACGTCAAATCGACTGATTTGTCCGATTAATCGTCCGTTTTCTATTTAAATGGCCCGATTAATCGTCCATTTTCTTTTTATACAGCCGGTTAGTCAGTCATTTTTATTATTATTTTTATTTATCAGTTATATGTACTAATTATACTTTGTTGTTTTATCTGAACCTTTTATAAAATAATAATTTGATGAAACTTTATTAATTAAGAAGTAAACTAAGTTATAATAAATTTATTTGATAATTTTAACGAGTTAACGTAAAATTATCCATAAAATTTTAATTAATTGACCCTTCATAGTATCTTATCTGTCCATCGAGCACATATGTATATCATTATTTACAACGCCGACCATATCTCCTGCTTAGATGACAATTTGTGAATACTGGAGCTCTGGAGCTCTTTCATTTGCTAGTATAAATTAAATTAAAATATTGATAATTCCCTTCTAGATTGGATCACATTCTGTTCAAAGTTGAAGCTACCAGTACTGGTCAAAAAGTAAGTCTTCAAAAAAAAGCTTCAAGACATAAATCGGATAATCCATGGATTTGTTGCATTACATGATCATATAACTAATCATGAATTATACCTTCACAGCTCAAGAAATAAAAAATTGACAAGTATATCAACCCGCTGCACAATTGGTCACACGGCTCGCGCTTCAGAGGTTGTACCAACAAAGGCATATTGCAAGTTGCAATTTGCAGCTTGCAAGTAAAGCATCTTCATTCCATCTTTTATTCTTGGTACAGTAA
This sequence comes from Carex myosuroides, assembly GCA_028015225.1. Classification (NCBI taxonomy): domain Eukaryota; kingdom Viridiplantae; phylum Streptophyta; class Magnoliopsida; order Poales; family Cyperaceae; genus Carex; species Carex myosuroides. Next base: position 3,307,516 of record CM051466.1, read on the forward strand.
TGTTGAGTGCACGAGTGTATAGTCACTTTCCATTCAATTAATGCAGCTCTCTACAACATCAACCCAAAGTCCTAAAAAATAATAATGGATCATTTTTTTACTGTTGCTAATTAAACATAACTGTATTCTATAATTAGATTAATTAATTATATAGTTGTTATTCAAGATCATTCTTTAAAAAATCTTCATAAAAAAACACATCATAATCATAGTGACAAATTAAAAGTTCGGGTTCGGTTCGGCGAGGGCAAAAATTCGTGATTCGGGTATAATTCGGGAATGATTCGGTACAATAAGGAAGCAAAAAAAAAAAACCCCCCAAAAAACCTTAAAAAAAAATTCAAAAAAATTTGTAAAAAGAAATTTTTGGCGTTTTTTTTCACGTTTTTATCGCGAATAATTCGTAATTCGCGTTTTATTTGCTAATAAAACATATTATACGTTTTTCTGCATTTTATACGGAGTTCGGTTCGATTATGTCGAAAAAACGAATTATACGCTTATAATACGCGAGTTATGTCACTATGATCATAATAGGATTGTATAATTGCAGCACATCCCAATATCAAAGTTAAAAAAAATAATAATAGGAAAATCGTGTAAATTAGTTTTGGTCCTTTCATAGAAAACACATCATAATAAGACTTTTTAAATTAGACTTAAATTTTACATTTTTTTTAATTTACTAAGAACCACAAAATTTCTAGGCCATATGAAAACAAGCGTCTTAGAGCATCTCCGTTCCAACAATTAAAATGAATTTCTAAATAAATGTTCACCACTTTTTAAAAATTAAAGCCTCTAAAATTTCCAAACCTTCACATTTCTGGAATTAATTTTAGAGTTTTTATTAAGCCACGTCAAATTAGAAATCATGTATTCTAAATAATTTGAGCAAATCGTTTAGCCAGCATGGCATTTAGAAACAGTTTCTTAATAAGAATCTGGAGTACATTTCTAAAATTGGAATATAAATTGCCACATCAAATTAGAAATCCATAAAATTTTAGAGTTACAATCTCAATTTTACATTTTTTTTTTAATTACTAAGAACACAAACTATCTAGGCCCTATGAAAACCAAGCCTTTTGCAATATCAAATTTACATTTTTTTTTTTATGTTAATTACTAAGAATTACAAAATATCTAGACCCTATGAAAACAAGCGTATTGCAAGGGTAAGAAAGTGGGCGACTCACAACCACCTGTTGCACTCCGGATCAGCCACAAAGGATCCGGAGTGCATGAAACGGGGTCCATAGATATCTTCATAGTAGAGACCTATCAGCCCACATGGGGGTGGGCATGGGCAACGGATCCGAGGCGAACCCACAACACAGGTTCAGACTTCAGACCGGACCAACAGTACCTAAACAAACACGTCTCATGTCTGATAGTCATGGCTGTGGACCCCACGTGAAGGAAGAGATCAAGTCACTTGTCAGACCTCCTATTCATTACAGAATTCCATCCTTTTGACCTTTGTTAGGGCACTTCAGAGTAGTCCGGTGGGCATGGGACCTACTTTGATTCGATGGGTTTAATCACCGTCGATTTACTTTAAAATTTGTGCGGAATGCTTCAAACTTCGTGTGTGTCTGTTTCAATTTTCGTGCGCACAAATCTTAAATTAGATCGGACGGTCATCATGCTCTTGTTAGGGACAATTTTTGAAGAAGCTTATAATGTTCATGTTTTATATGCTTTATTACGAGATTATATTTTTTCTTATTTTTTTATTTTGAATAGTAATTTACAATCTAAATTGTAAAACAAAATTAACATGTTCATATTGTTTTACTTCATGAGTAATGGATCTACATAAGTAAAATTGGAGTACATTTTAAGTAAGATTAAAAAGTAGAAAAAAATTAGTACATTGTTAATAACTAATAATTGTTGAAATTTTTGTTTATTAATCTAATACAAAGTACAATCCAAATTTAATGACTTTTATGTACATGTATTACTCTTGTAAATAGAGCAAGTTTAGTGCTAACAATTTATGTTTGAACTTTAGATTTGAGTGACTAATGAAAATGATATAATTTATTTTTACTATCTTCTTTTAAAAAAAAAATTCTAAAAATTTATGCTTTAAACTGTGGTGTCAATTGTTTGGAAATCAAGTAAAAAAAATTCTGACAAAATAATGGTGCATGTTATTGGTTGGTTCAATTTAAACTAGATTTATTTGTCCTATCATAAACCAAACTAAATGAATCAAACTTAAACTTGACTAATTCGTTTAACTGAAGTAGTGTGAAAAATCAATTCATAATATAGGTATTAATTTGATAATTTACCGAAATTTTTATTTCTAACATTTAAAAAAAAAATATAAACCAAATAACCATTGTTTGGTGGAAATTCGAATTCTAGCACGGCCACACCGGCATTCTGCGGACCCATTTTAGCGGGGCCGCAGAATGCCGATGCGGACCATTAAATAGGTCCGCAGAACCATTCTGCGGAACCTTTTTTTTTTATCCCGTTTTCAAACTTTGACATGCATTCCAAGAAAACCAAAAACTATTAAAAAACCAAAAATTTGAGAGGGTGCCTCGGTAAAACAAAAAAAAAATAATGGGTCCGCAGAATGGTTTTGCGGACCCAGCCAGGGGTCCGCATCGGCATTCTGCGGCTCTGCTGAAATGGGTCCGCAGAATGCCGATGCGGCCATGCTATAATTCGAAATCCCACAAAACGATGGTTATTTGGTTTTTTTTTTTTTGTAAATGTTATAAATAAAAATTTCGGGATAATTTATGTTTTGTTGCGTCATAATAAATATTTACTAATATTTCGGTTCATTTGATTTATTCAGCTTTTTTTTTTTTTATAAAAGGTAAGATTAGTAAGATTAGATTTCTAACTGATTTCTGTTGAATTGAATTAAATCAAAACTTATTTCTGTACTTCCACACAGTCCAACAAAAAACACTAAACACCAGTACGAATCAGTCCCTTAAGTTGCATTGCAAAATCAAATATGTCAGAAACTGTTGTCCATTGTGTATACACATCTTGATTGGTACTCATTCAGTGTCAAACAGCGGCGGAGTCAGATATTCAAACTATGGGGTCAAATACATATGGAGATCAATCATATACAATTTGTCTGCAGAGAATGAGAGTCAATTTTACAGTATTGTAATATTTTACTCTAAATTATATATAAAATTATACATGAATATACTTTTTTTTTAAATATGAAGGTCAATTGATCCCCATTCATACTTCTTAGCTCCGCCCTTGATGCCAAATCTGCTGAGCTATGGAACAGGTCAGAAATAAATGGTCAATTGTTTCGTTTTCAGAGCAAAATTGACATTTGTGATTTCATATCTAGTTTCTAACTTCTAAATTATCTTTTATGAGGATGCTAATTTTGTAAACTAATCACATAAAAATTCTAATCTTATAATTAAGGTATTGAAATGTTCTAACACAGGAGGGATCAACATCCTCCCAGGTACCATTGAAGATTATACTCACTTTACTGTTTGATATTTACTCTCAGCGGGTATGGAATTCGGGCTAGCTCAAGGGGCAATATTATTAGGCTTTGAGATTCGTGCCGGGTTTTGTAAAAGATTCCCTTTTCAGGTATATGGGAGGATGTGAATTCACACAGGAGTACCTATGTTTATTCAATTTCCCTAAAATTGTGTTGAGTATTTTAGATATAATAATTTTGTACTCTTTTGCCTTTAATATTTATAAAACCTTCGTACTCAATGAATAGGTTAGTTGCAAGCGCACAACCTATCGATTGTAGTATTTAGGTGTCGATCCGCAGGGAGATAGGGAAATACCAATTTTTAATAAAGAAAACTACTTCTAAAACAAAACAATAAAAGTAAAGTGGGGGGGTTTGTTCTTAAAATCCTAAAGTTGGATTCAATACCCGAAAAAGAGGAGTTTCAAACAATAAATGTAAATAAAATAAAGGAAAGAAAGATTGGTTTGTTTTCAAGTTTAAGGAGATCTAGGGGTATTCGGTCTACAATCCCTTGCTAATTCTATTTATTCGGTTTGTTTAAATTCATGTTTGATTTGATGAGTTTTCTAACCTATGTTAGCCTTTGGAACAAATATTAATAAAAATACTTTGCGCTCTATGGATTAATGTGCCTCGAATTCTAGGGCTGTCACTAACCTAGAGGGATATTTAATCTCATGCTTCAAAGCATATATCGATATTTGTTCTAAGGTGTCCTAATTAGGATTTGCCTTCGCCTTTCGGTCCTTCACCAAAATCCTAACATTAATTTCTATAGTTCCGGATTGGATATCAAAGTACGGTCGCTTCTAACCCAACCCTAAGGTGTGTCTTTATGGTTTCAATTAGTAGTCTCCTCATGACCAATGCCGGAATTTAATAAACTTAAAGCGGAAAAACACGATCAACGCGATTTCAAAACTACTTCAATTCAATAAACCCTAACCAGGTGAACTCAAAGGAACGAGTACTAACGAAATTCATAAAGAATAAATCACAGAAATTAACAATCAAATCCGATAACACAATCATAATAAAAACAAATATCCGAATAATCTAGAATTAAACAAGTTCATGCATTGACCTAAACCCCTAGAAAGAGAACTACTCTCTCTTGGAGAGATCCATAACAAAGATTGGCAAACACAATAAGAAATAAGATAAAGAAATGATTACACCCTTTCTTAGATCTAAAACCTCGATCTTGCCGACTCCTTGCTTGAATCTTCTTCTTCTCCTTCCTTGAAAAGCCTTCGAGAATTTCTGCAGGATCTCTCTCTCTCAATTTGTGGAAAGATGGATATAATAATGGATGCTTAGAGAGATGAAATTTTTCTCCTTTTATAGCCAAAGGCCTTGCCCAAATTAGAGGATAGTAGTGGGGTTAGTGGGTGCACTCCTCAGACTGCTATGGCTATTTTTGGCATTCTAAAACGTGTTCCTTGTTGGCCAAAAATAGAAAACTTCCTGAAAATGCGAATTTCTGGCTGTCTGCGAGTCCAGTGCGTCCGCACTGGAGTTGAGTGCGGGTGGTCTTGGTTGCACCGACTCCAAATCCCCTTTGGTTCCAAGTTTCCTTTTCTGGATTTTCTGCAAAATTTCCTGAGTGCGTCCGCACTGGATCTTAGTGCGTCCGCACTGGATCTTACTGCATCCGCACTGGCATGTTGTTTTCTGTTTTCCAAAGAATCCGAAGATTTCAAAAATAGTCTAAGTACTGAGTGCGTCCGCACTGGATGTGAGTGCGTCCGCACTGGCCTTGAACTTCTGTTTTTCTGGAAGATTCTGAAAGTCGCAAAAATCGGCTAAGTAATGAATGCGTCCGCACTGAAGGTGAGTGCGTCCGCATTACGCTCGGACTTTTCGTCTGTGAGGTCTGCGCTACTGGAAAATCGGCTAAGTACCTAGTGCGTCCGCACTGGTGGAGAATGCGTCCGCACTGGGCAGTTTTTCTTCATTTTGCACTGTTTCCTGCATTGAAACATCGAGCGAACGCAGTAACTTGATTCTTGGTGTATTATATTCGCTTTATATCCAAAATACAAGATATTTGGTGTTATTTTATGATAAAAACTAGATCGACGGTGTATATAAAATACACCTATCAAATACCCCCAAGCTTGAACTTTGCTTGTCCCTAAGCAACATTTAAACTTTGAAATATAATTCGATCTATAATTCAACCCTATCAAGTATATATTTCTCAAAAATTTGAAAAACTTGTATGATCTTGCCAAAATTTAAAAACCTTCATGCATATTCCCCAAATCCCAAGTTCAACCCTCGAATAATTATGAAATCAACCCACAATTCGATTACTCTAACTTTAATTTCCTTAAAGGCTTTGAATTTGTGAACTTCGTATACCCAAATTTAAAAGATATGCCATTTAAAATGTTAGAATTTTCAAAATACCCCCAAGCTTGAATCAAACTTGGGTAAGAATAACTACGGACTTTGTGTGTTGATACATGCATATTCTTTTTGTTTTGTTGCTTTTGATTTTCTCACTTTCAACATTTTTTTCACGATTTTAGCACTATTTTCCCCATCCTCATTTAAGCACCGGTTAGTTACAAGTAGTTAACCGTACCCAACCGTTCTAATTCAAGGGTGCTTTGCATGCTCTTAGTCTAACCCTTCCACTAACACGAATGTCAATTTTATCGGGAGACTAGCGGAGCAAGAGTGCTAAGGACTCATAACCATAAGTACGTCATGAAGCCGTATCATAGGTCATTGGAATCTCATTTTTATTTTCTAAGAAATTTTCAATTTTACCCAATTTCTCAACATATATGCACATATCATGAATACACACATCCTAAGTATTCGTTCATACTCACAGATATCCTAATTTTTCCTAATTTAAAATTTCCAAATCTAAATGGCTTTTCTAATAAATTTGAATTTCCAATTTCTCATTTTCAAATACCTTTATTTCCACAAAGTTTTTCGCCGAACTATGTCGTCATTTCAAATTTATTTTAAGGATTTTACCAAAAATTTGAAAAATCGTGCAAGAATACTTTTAAGTTTTGTCAATCACTCAAGTTTATCAAAAATTTTATTTTTGCCAATTTTTTACAAAACTTTTAAACATGATTTTATACTTTATGCATTTTTAGACAATTAAGTCCAATTATGCAAGACTCTATTTTTCATAGCCTCGTAAACGTCTTGAAAAATTCGTAATCGCAAGCAATTAAGTTCAAAATCACAAATCCTATTCATGGTCAAGTAAAAAATAAGGTTATAAATCCTAAAAAGTTTCGAAAAACTGAATAATAAATATGCATGCAGATACAATTTCTTCCCATCCCCCAAGCTTAAATAAAGCATTGTCCTCAATGCGAAAAATAAACTAAAAAGAGAGAAGAAACATGAACTACTTTACTGGCGTAATATGGTGGTGGTGCTGCGCTGGATCAATCCTCGTCACGATCCATGTCTTCGGCCTCATTCTCCTCTTCTTCATTGCCTTGAGCTGCTGCTGCGGCTTCTTGTGCAAGCCGTGCCGCCTCACGCTCCTATGCCATCTCGTACTCTCTCCTTTGAGCGGCCCGTCTCTGGTATGGTGGTGTCGGTGGATCATCCTCAAAATGCGGGTTTGCGTGCATACAACCTCGGCGGGAATAGTAGGTCGCTCGGGCGGCCTCGGCTTCTACCTCATCAAATCGGCGGTCAAAGACATCCATACGGCGATCAAAGGCATCCATACGATTACCAACATTGATGCTCAAACTGTTGATGGAGGTGTTCATGGTCTGCATAAAATCCCAGATTTGTTGGTTGGTTGGCATGCCTTGTGCTTGAGCGGCATCGGGTGCGGCTTGCTGTGGTGGTTGTTGGGGTTGCGGCGGCGGTGGTAGCGGTGGCTCGAGTGGCTCATCAACAATTTTCCAAGTGTCGGTATCCAAGGGATCGATTTGAGTTTGTAGAGGCAACCGGTGTCGGATGTTGTCCTTTGGACCTAAGTTGATCCAAGCCTCTTCAATGTCGTCCCAACGGATGAGCCTCGCCCGAAATAGACCATCGAGGTCCACTAGCGTGTAACCGGGTACCACATCTTCACCGGTCGGTATTAGCAAGTGTCGGGCAATCTTTGTGACGATACCGCCAATTCGAATCATTCCACCCGATCGCATGTTGTGCGACACATTTTGCATGTGTTTGGCCAAGTTGTACCCAATGTGCGGCAGGTACGCCATCTCACCATTGTTGCGCCGAAGCATGCTGAAAACATATACCATATCGCCGAGGTTGAAGACCGATGCGCTCTCCCCTCGGGCAAAGAGAGTGAGAAAGTACCCGCTGGAGATATCGGAGGGCCGGATGGAGAACATTCTTGACCCTCTGCTGGCCGAGGATCCCGTCTTGGCATGTTAAGACGCGGAACTGGGCCTCGCTCATGTCATGGTAGAAGTCGAGAATGGTGCGCATCTCGTTGACATTGACGGTGGATAGATCGAGTGCGGCCATGAGTTCGGTGGTGTGCAACATATGTGAGAAGCCTCCAAGGTTGAATGTCAGCGTTCGTGAACCCCGGTCGAACTCGTAGGAGGAGAGGAATTCGATCGTGATGCCTTCATAAGTGTCGACCTCGTCACATATAAACTCCCACAAGCCAAGCCGCTCGGTGAGCATTTGCACCGACTCGAGGAGTCCGAGTGTTTGGAGTGTTTCTCGGCATATCCATCGAGATGGCTCGAGGGTCCGGTGGGACTGTAGAAGGTTACGCCTCAATTCTTGACCTTCGTTGAGTGGCAAGGCGGGTGGGTAAGGAGGTGGTTGGCGACTGCCCTGTCCTTTCTCTAACCTTTGTTTCTTGGCACCTGATTTCTTCGGCATTCTAAAAAAACTTGAAAGAATTAAAATTTCAAAATTTTTGATATAATTTGGGCTGAATGCGGACGCACTGGTGGTTAGTGCGGACGCACTGTGTACAAACAGTTCAATTTAGGTTCAATTCAGGGCCATTTCTGATATTTTCCGAGCCTAGTGCGGACGCACTGGCTCTCAGTGCGGACGAAGTGGGTGCTTAACCAAATTTTTGAACATTTCGGGGCTAGTTTGGAAAAGTCCGAGCGCAATGCGGATGCATTGGCTCTCAGTGCGACTGGTCTGGTCGCACTGAGGACTTAACCAAAAAAAAACTGAAAATTTGGGCTGGTTAGGTTTTCCCCCAAGCTTAGTGCGGACGCACTGTCTGGCAGTGCGGGTGGTGGCATCCGCACTGGGGTAAGAATTTGAACCGATTTCACCATTTTTGGTCGATTTTTCCGATTTTGGTACCATTTTTACAGATCTAAGTAGTAATTGACAAAATTAGAGCAAGGAGAGATCAAACCTTGTTGTAGATCGCGAAAATTTCGAAAAAATGCGAAGAAATCCGAGTTTTAGCGAAGCGGCGCTTGAAAAACTTGAGAAAAGTGGGTTTTCGGTTTTTGAAGAGGGAAAGAGGGAGAAAAGAAGAGAGAAGGGGTAGAGAAGAGAGAGGAGAGGGAGATTTTGAAAGAAAAACGAGGTTTTCGGGTTTTGGGAGAGAAAAATCGAAGATTTTGGCTTTAAAATCGAAAAGGCGCGAAGAAAAATGAAGAGAGGGTCGGTTTAAGAAGGAGAAGAAGCCGAGTGCGGACGCATTGGACCTCAATGCGGGTGGTCATCCGCACTCGCTAAAAAAAATTCAAATTTTCCGATATTCCGATATTCCGAAAAAATTGAAAATTAAATTTAGCGTACCTCGGGTGCGGACGCACTGAACGTCAGTGCGGACGCACTGGTCTTGTTTAGACTGCGCAGACCTATAGTTTCTGTCGGTGCGGACGCACTGAAGGTCAATGCGGACGCATTACGCTCGGTCTGGCCAATTTTTATGATAAAAACTGTATGAAAAATTTTCTAAGTAGGTGGTGCGGACGCACTGATGTTTAGTGCGGACGCACTCAGGTTATTTGCATGAATTTTCGACCTAAAAAATTGGCTGAGTCATTAAAAATGTAAATTTTTGAGAAAGTAAAAATAAAAGTATAAAGAAAGAAAAGTAAAAACTTGGGTTGCCTCCCAAGAAGCGCTCAATTTTACGTCGTGAGCTCGACATGATTAGGGCTCACTATTGAGTGTGTGGATCTTCTAGGCCTATGATCTCCTTATCGCCTATAGGAGTTGCATGGTTGAAATGTTTGAGGCGATGTCCGTTCACCTTGAATGCCCCGGTTTCTTTGCTCCATATCTCAATTGCGCCATGGTTGAATACCTTTGTTATTTCGAATGGACCCTTCCATCGTGATCTTAACTTCCCGGGAAAGAGCCGGAGGCGTGAGTTGTACAACAAAACCGTGTCTCCTTCTTGAAAGTTGCGCTTTATGATATGCTTGTCGTGCCACCTCTTTGTCTTCTCTTTGTATAGCTTAGCATTTTCATAGGAATTAAGGCGCAATTCTTCTAGCTCATGTAAGTCAAGAACCCTCTTTTCACCGGCAGCCCTCATGTCGAAATTTAGGGCCCTTATTGCCCAATATGCCTTGTGCTCGAGTTCAACCGGCAAATGGCATGGCTTTCCATATACTAGCTTGAAAGGAGTCATACCTATGGGTGTTTTGAAAGCGGTCCGATACGCCCAAAGAGCTTCATCTAGTTTGAGTGACCAATCTTTTCGTGATGTGTTCACCACCTTTTGTAGGATGTTTTTTATCTCGCGATTGGATACCTCCACTTGCCCGCTTGTTTGAGGGTGGTATGGTGTGGCTACCTTGTGCTTGACTCCGTATTTGCATAGGAGACCGTCGAATTGGCGGTTGATGAAATGAGACCCGCCATCGCTAATCACCACCCGAGGTACTCCAAACCTAGGAAAAATAGTTCTTAGAAAAAGCTTTCTTACCACGGCGGAGTCGGCGGTTGGGCTTGCCACGGCTTCTACCCATTTTAACACATAATCGACCGCTACAAGGATGTACTTGTTGTTGCAAGAACTCGGAAAAGGTCCCATGAAGTCGACCCCCCAAACATCAAATAACTCTACCTCTAGAATTCCGTTGAGAGGCGTCTCATGTCTCTTTGATATGTTCCCGGTTCTTTGGCATTTGTCGCACCTAAGCACATAGTCTTTTGCATCTTCAAAAAGCGTGGGCCAAAAGAACCCGGCTTGAAGAACTTTGGCGGCGGTTTTGTGGCTTGAAGCGTGTCCTCCATAGGGAGATGAGTGGCAACAATTGAGAATCTGTTCGGTTTCTTCGTGAGGTATACATCGCCTATGAATTCCATCTACCCCCAGTTTAAAAAGCAACGGCTCATCCCAAAAATATTGTTTGACATCCCAAAGGAATTTCTTTCGTTGTTGGAAGGTTAAATCTGGGCGTATGAAACCGCATGCAAGGTAGTTGACGAAATCCGCACACCATGGCGCCTCTTGGTGGTTGACTGCGTAGAGTTGTTCGTCTATGAACGAGTCGTCTATGGGCATGTCGTCATCCTTCGATTCGTTGGTAATGCGTGATAGATGGTCCGCCACTGAATTTTCAGTGCCTTTCTTGTCCTTGATTTCGAGATCAAACTCTTGGAGTAGGAGGATCCATCGGATTAGGCGTGGTTTGGCATCTTTCTTGTTGAGGAGGTATCGAATTGCCGCGTGATCGGTGTACACAATCACCTTGGATCCAACCAAGTAGGATCGGAATTTGTTGATGGAGAATATAACGGCCAAGAACTCCTTTTCGGTGGTTGTGTAGTTCATTTGCACCTCATCTAGGACTTTGCTTGCGTAATAGATCACATGTGGCTTGTTGTCGATCCTTTGCCCTAGAACGGCTCCAATGGTGAAGTCGCTTGCATCACACATGATTTCGAAGGGCACATCCCAATTAGGAGGTCGGAGAATTGGGGCTGAGATTAGCGCCTTCTTGATCCTATCAAAAGCAACAATACACGGTTCATCAAATATAAATTCTTCATCTTTCATTGTTAAATTAGTAAGTGGTTTGCAGATTTTTGAAAAATCTTTGATGAAACGCCGATAGAATCCCGCATGGCCCAAGAAACTCCTCACATCCTTCACACATGTTGGATATGGCATTTTTTCGATCACCTCCACCTTTGCTTGGTCGACTTCTAGGCCTTTGGAGGACACCACGTGGCCTAGAACTACCCCTGTTTGCACCATGAAATGGCATTTCTCCCAGTTTAGCACCAAATTGACCTGCTCACAACGTTCTAAAACTTTGATCAAATTAGATAAGCAATCATCAAAAGAGGTACCAAAAACTGAAAAGTCATCCATGAAAACTTCCACGGAATTTTCTAATAAATCTGAAAAAATAGCCATCATGGCTCTTTGAAATGTAGCTGGGGCATTGCATAAACCAAACGGCATCCTACGGTACGCGAATGTACCGTAAGGGCAAGTAAAGGTCGTCTTTTCTTGGTCATCGGGGTGAATAGGGATTTGAAAGAATCCGCTATACCCATCTAGGTAGCAAAAATGGGAATGATTAGCTAATCTTTCGAGCATTTGATCCACAAATGGTAGAGGGAAGTGATCCTTCCTTGTTGCATTGTTAAGTTTGCGGTAATCGATGCACATCCTCCATCCGGTGATCACCCTTGTGGATATCATTTTGTCGCCTTCGCCCTTCACCACGGTTGTGCCTCCCTTCTTTGGTACTACATGGACCGGACTTACCCATTTAGAATCGGAGATTGGATAGATGATGCCGGCATCAAGTAGTTTGAGGATTTCCTTCTTCACCACATCTTTTAGATTCGGATTGAGCCTTCGTTGAGCTTCAATTGTGGGCTTGTGGTCGTCCTCCATTAGGATTCTATGCATGCAAAGGGATGGGCTAATTCCGGTTAGGTCGTCGATTGTGTAGCCGATCGCTTTCCGATGAAGCCTTAGCCCGTGTAAAAGCTTCTCGGTTTGTTCTTTGTTGAGTTCGGAGTTGACAATCACCGGATATGTCTCGCCCTCTCCCAGGTATTCATAGCGAAGGGTAGGTGGCAGAGGCTTGAGTTCGACCTTCGGTGGTGCAGAGTTGGGCGAAATTCCTTCGATTTGAGCTATTTCGGCATGAGTGCGGACGCACTGGTGGTCTGTGCGGACGCACTGGTGGTCTGTGCGGACGCACTGGTGGTCTGTGCGGACGCACTGGGGTAGATTTTCTGAAATCTGCAATACATCCTGGTTGGAAATGTGCTGAGTGCGGACGCACTGAGGGTCAGTGCGGACGCATTCCTCTCGGACTTTTTCCTCATCGGCTCAAATTGTGGCTCAACAGGTGAGTGCGAGTGGGGCATCCGCACTGAGAATTCAGTGCGGACGCATTGCGCTCGGATGGTTGAATCTTCAGTTCCCTCATACTGAGTGCGGACGCACTGAGCGGTAGTGCGGACGCACTGAGCGGTAGTGCGGACGCACTGAGGGTCATTTTCACCAATTGTGTCATTTTCGGAGCCGGTTTCTTCCAGAATTTGGTCCAGTTGTTCATTGACCATCTCCTTCTCCATATGGGCAGCTATAATGGAATCTAAAACTTCCACTCTACATATAGAATCATTATCATTTGACGGAAATTTGATGGCATTAAACATGTGAAAATTTACCTTTTCGCCCCCAATGTCAAAGGATATCTTTCCTTCTTTGACATCAATATTTGCACCTGCTGTGGTAAGGAAATCACGCCCCAATAGAAGAGGGGTATGAGTATCCTCCTCCATCTCAACCACTACAAAGTCCACCGGGACAAAGTACTTACCAATCATTACAATAACATCCTCCGCAATTCCTTCGGGATACCTTATCGTCTTATCGGCTAGTTGTAATGACATCCTTGTATCTTTCAAATCAACAAGATTGAGCCTTTGATAAACGGTTTTTGGCATGAGGCTCACACTTGCGCCTAAATCACATAGGCCCCTTTTGAATTCGGTATTACCAATCATGTATGGAATCACAAAGCTTCCAGGATCCTTTAATTTTGGAGGTAGCTTGTTTAAGAAGAGAGCGCTACACTCCTCATTAAGGGATATCGTGCCCACTTCCTCAATTGTTCTTTTATTGGATAAAATTTCTTTCAAAAATTTCGCATAAGTGGGCATGTGAGTAATTGCTTCGGTAAAAGGATGGTAATATTCAATTTCTTGAGGTGTTCTACGAATTTGACATATTGTTGGTCAAGCTTGCTCTTAACTAACCTTTGAGGGAATGGTATAAACCTATGTGGTGGAATATACTTAGGAGTTTCATTTGGTTTTACCTTGGCCGGGTTTGATTTACCCGGTTCTTGAGATTTTTCCGATGCCGGTGCGTCCGCATTAGGAATGGTTGCGTCCGTGCTGAGAGAAGTTTGAGGTGGTTGTGCTTCATTCGGTGGTTGTTGAGACTCATCTCCGATGGGCATCTTTGGTCCTTCGTATTCCGTGCCGCTTCTCAAGGTTATGGCTTTTGCTTGCTCCCTTGGATTGATATCGGTTTTGCCCGGTAGAGTGCCTTGTTGACGAAATGACGAAGATGCTTGTTGTGCTATTTGGTTTTCTAGCATCTTTGTCTTAGTCTCTAAGAACTCGAACCTATTGTTGAAGTTCCTCAAGGAATCTGAAATTTCGGTGTTGGTGTTCCTTTGTTGGTTCATGAACTCGTTTTTGGAGAGAACAAGTCATTCTATCATTTTTTCTAATTTACTGTTTTGAGAAGGTCCTTGATACGAGTTTTGGTTCGACCGGTTTTGATATTGATTGGAATTACCTTGGTATTGGTTGGAGTTGTCATTCTCGGTCATCCACTTGAAATTGGGATGGTTCCACCTTGTGTTAGGGTTGTATGTATTTGAGTTATCATTTAGCCCAACCTTATTGTAGATCGGGTCGTTCCTCTTATCACCTTGATTGTAGAACATTGCATTGACTTGCTCGACTTCCTCTCCTTCTACGAGGACTTGGCAATCGGCGGTGATATGAATCGCCTCTCCACAAATGCCGCATGAAGCCTTCTTTGTCACGGATTTGGCGTTTTGCATTTGTGTCATTTGATGTTGCAAGGCATCTATTTGGGATTTCAAGGCGGTAACTTCGTCGGTTTTTAGGACTCCCGGTGTGGTTTGGGTTCGTCCACTTCTCTCGGTCGTCCATTCCCTTTGGTTGATTGCCATGTCCTCGATCATTAGCATGGCCTGTTGGGGATCCATCTTGGACATATTACCTCTCGCGGCGGAATTCAAGTGAGTCTTTGTGGCGATTGTGCAACCTGCAAAGAAGAATTGGAAGAGCAACCACATGTCGAGACCATGGTTAGGGCACAAGCGTTGAAGCTCGGCCCATCTATCCCATGCCTCGGTCAAAGATTCTCCCTCGGCTTGCTTGAAGGTCGTGATCTTCGTTCGAAAGTGCTGGGTTTTGGATGGAGGAAAGTATTTTCCTAAGAATAGCTTCTCCATGTCGTCCCATCTTCTTATGTTGTCACGATTCACAGTCCTTAGCCATGTCCTTGCATTGTCACGGAGGGATAGATGGAAGCATTTGAGCTTTAGGTTGTCGAGCTCTTCTCCTTCTCGAGCGAAGGTGCCACATGACTCTTCGAAGACCGCCAAGTGGGCATGAGGATCTTCGTTTAGGGCTCCCCCAAACTGACTTTGGCCAAGCAAGTGGATGAGAGAGGGCTTAATTTCGCGCGGGTCTTGGCCTTGAGGTATAAAACCGATGCGGTGGCCTTGTTGATGGTTACGGCCATTTCCGTTGTTTGGATTGATACCAAACAAAGGATTGTTGTTGAGAATTGGTGGAACATTGTTGAGTATTGGTGGAACATTGTTGTTGTCGTGTGGATGTGGAGGCGGTGGGTTGTTGTGTGGAGGAGGAGGTGGTGGATTGTTATCGAGATCACGAAAGGCTTGGTTGATAAGACCTTCCGAAAATTCTTCCTCAACGAAGTTGCGTGGCATGCCGTATGGTGGATCTAGACCCGCCATTGGTTGAGGAAGAGAGAGTTCGCCGGCTTTGATCTTCGTGGTTTGGCTCCTTGTGACCGGTGCCAGTGCTCAAATCTATAAGAGAAGAGTACAGACGAGATGTGAAAGAGAGAGAATAGAAATAGAGAATAGTAAATTGCAGAAAATTAAACAAGGAATGTAAATATTTTTGGATTTTTCTAAATAAGGAAGTAAATTTCAGAAATTATAAAAAAAAAAAAATAAACTATTTTTGGGTTTTTAATTTTCTGAAAAGTAAATAAGGAAACTAAGAATTAAAAGTACTTTCCTAAAATAAAAACTAGTATCTATCCTATTCTCCCCGGCAACGGCGCCAAAAAGCTTGTTGAGTATTTTAGATATAATAATTTTGTACTCTTTTGCCTTTAATATTTATAAAACCTTCGTACTCAATGAATAGGTTAGTTGCAAGCGCACAACCTATCGATTGTAGTATTTAGGTGTCGATCCGCATGGAGATAGGGAAATACCAATTTTTAATAAAGAAAACTACTTCTAAAACAAAACAATAAAAGTAAAGTGGGGGGTTTGTTCTTAAAATCCTAAAGTTGGGTTCAATACCCGAAAAAGAGGAGTTTCAAACAATAAATGTAAATAAAATAAAGGAAAGAAAGATTGGTTTGTTTTCAAGTTTAAGGAGATCTAGGGGTATTCGGTCTACAATCCCTTGCTAATTCTATTTATTCGGTTTGTTTAAATTCATGTTTGATTTGATGAGGTTTCTAACCTATGTTAACCTTTGGAACAAATATTAATACAAATACTTTGCGCTTTATGGATTAATGTGCCTCGAATTCTAGGGCTGTCACTAACCTAGAGGGATATTTAATCTCATGCTTCAAAGCATATATCGATATTTGTTCTAAGGTGTCCTAATTAGGATTTGCCTTCGCCTTTCGGTCCTTCACCAAAATCCTAACCTTAATTTCTATAGTTCCGGATTGGATATCAAAGTACGGTCGCTTCTAACCCAACCCTAAGGTGTGTCTTTATGGTTTCAATTAGTAGTCTCCTCATGACCAATGCCGGAGTTTAATAAACTTAAAGCGGAAAAACACGATCAACGCGATTTCAAAACTACTTCAATTCAATAAACCCTAACCAGGTGAACTCAAAGGAACGAGTACTAACGAAATTCATAAAGAATAAATCACAGAAATTAACAATCAAATCCGATAACACAATCATAATAAAAACAAATATCCGAATAATCTAGAATTAAACAAGTTCATGCATTGACCTAAACCCCTAGAAAGAGAACTACTCTCTCTTGGAGAGATCCATAACAAAGATTGGCAAACACAATAAGAAATAAGATAAAGAAATGATTACACCCTTTCTTAGATCTAAAACCTCAATCTTGCCGACTCCTTGCTTGAATCTTCTTCTTCTCCTTCCTTGAAAAGCCTTCGAGAATTTCTGCAGGATCTCTCTCTCTCAATTTGTGGAAAGATGGATATAATAATGGATGCTTAGAGAGATGAAATTCTTCTCCTTTTATAGCCAAAGGCCTTGCCCAATTTAGAGGATAGTAGTGGGGTTAGTGGGTGCACTCCTCAGACTGCTATGGCTATTTTTGGCGTTCTAAAACGTGTTCCTTGTTGGCCAAAAATAGAAAACTTCCTGAAAATGCGAATTTCTGGCTGTCTGCGAGTCCAGTGCGTCCGCACTGGAGTTGAGTGCGGGTGGTCTTGGTCGCACCGACTCCAAATCCCCTTTGGTTCCAAGTTTCCTTTTCTGGATTTTCTGCAAAATTTCCTGAGTGCGTCCGCACTGGATCTTAGTGCGTCCGCACTGGATCTTACTGCATCCGCACTGGCATGTTGTTTTCTGTTTTCCAAAGAATCCGAAGATTTCAAAAATAGTCTAAGTACTGAGTGCGTCCGCACTGGATGTGAGTGCGTCCGCACTGGCCTTGAACTTCTGTTTTTCTGGAAGATTCTGAAAGTCGCAAAAATCGGCTAAGTAATGAATGCGTCCGCACTGAAGGTGAGTGCGTCCGCATTACGCTCGGACTTTTCGTCTGTGAGGTCTGCGCTCCTGGAAAATCGGCTAAGTACCTAGTGCGTCCGCACTGGTGGAGAATGCGTTCGCACTGGGCAGTTTTTCTTCATTTTGCACTGTTTCCTGCATTGAAACATCGAGCGAACGCAGTAACTTGATTCTTGGTGTATTATATTCGCTTTATATCCAAAATACAAAATATTTGGTGTTATTTTATGATAAAAACTAGATCGACGGTGTATATAAAATACACCTATCAAATTGAGGAGTTTGTATAATGATCTGATTGTGTATTCCCTTTATATTCCTATCATGGTCATGAAAAAAGCTACTAAACTAATTATATTTATAGTACTTTTGCCCATTCTAACCTTAGAATACCCACTAATTAATGTTCTTATAAATTGTACTGCGGTTTATTTAGTTTTTAATTGTCAAAGTTGAACCTTAAACAAGAACCAATTTATCTGAATTTTAAACCAAACCAAAGCAAATAAACCAAACAAACCGAATTGTTATATACAAATAAAATTGCTTCATTCAAACTAAACTAGTCAAATATTTTAAACACACTAACACATAACACATAACACATGAAATAAAATAAAAATAATGCATCATTGGCAAAATAATTTTGTAAGTGCTGCAGAAGAAAAGAAAAAAATGAAATATTGTTTATCATGTGGTGCTCCTTAATTCTGAGTTCTTTATAAAGGTCGTTTTGCCTTAAAAAAACAATGTTGTACCAAAATAGTTGTTGATACGGAATACTATTATACTAATTTTTTTTATTAATAACATATAAAATAATCAAATGAAACAAATTAATATGGTTTTAATCAAAATTTCAAATACAATATTTCCTCTGGATAATTCAATAGAAATCCAGGCCAATTCCACTGGATTATCATGCGGAATTGAATTGGTTCAATTTTGTGGAATTATTCAGCGAAATTGCAACTCCAGCGGAATTACAAAGTTACGAATGAATTGAATAAAATTGCAGAAGTTGAATCTAATTCCATTTCCGCTTGGATAATCCAGCAGAATTTGAATCCAACAAAAATATTGTTTTTAGAATTTTAATTAAAATCATGTTAATCTGTTTAATTTGATTATTTAATATATTATTAATGAAAATTTCGGTACATTGTACCTACAAACAAAAAATAAAAAAAAATGACTGAACTGTCGTAACAATGTAAAATCAAAATTGGACCAAAAATTAACCTTGGTGAGTAGCGTTAATGAGTTGGGCAGTTCTAGTGCTCTACTATTAAGTAGGATATGACAAGGCCCACGTGTGCATGTCTATCCAGCTTTTGTTACCGGGATGAAACCCAGTCATTTCATTTTTTACCGGGATGAAACCGGTGCTTTTGTTACGACCGATCAAGGACGGATCGGGCCTGAACTTTGTCAGGTCTAACCGGGTTCAGATCCGGCCCAGTCAATGCCTTTCCCTACGGTTCGCAAGTCATACCGTACTAATGTTGTTGCCACACGTGGGAACAAATAGCGGGCGCAGCGCAAACACCGGCAATACCCATAATTGTTGAATCCGTATACCTCAGATATTGTGCTTCTATAATTAAAAAAGATCGATGTGAATTTAGTTCTAACTAAACTAAAAAGAAATTTAGTGCCTAATATAGATATAAGGAGTTTGTTTTGAGATTTTACCTTTCGATACTGTAAAGCATCAATTGGCCTGGAGACATCCATTTCCAACTCAAATGGACAGCTAGCCAATCCTTCTCCAACGGACTCAGCTGCATCCTTGGCAGAAGTTCATGCTTATCAACAAATCTAATTTACTTTACCTCATGATATTTGTAGAAGTAAATTAGTAATTATAGTAATTAGGGTTTTCTATTCTCTATCGCTATAAATACACAGAACCTTGTAATCCCTCCAGTGTACAAGAAATACAAATGAATGAAATTCAATTCAAAATACTTCCTTCTTCTTATCTAAGTTTATAGATACTTTGAGGTCTAGATGTAAAAAGGTCACGGCGTGGTCAGATATATCACGGCACGGCACAGTAGGTTCCGTCACAGCATGTTACATGTACTGGTCACATGTTGTGACTCGTGTATTCCGTAACGTGATTATTTTTTGAAAATTTCACACGTCACGGCACGTCACACGAAATATCCAGTTACAACACGACATATCACGTGATCACGCGAGTCATGTATAATTAGAACCGTTAAATTTTGATTAAATGGTGAATCTTTAATAAATTAACTTATAAAAAAATAATAAATTTGATCAAACGTGACAAACATAATCAGACACACTGTATCTTGGTTACGACATAACTAACGTGCTGTAACCATTCACATGTCGTGAATTTGATCAGAGTACGATACATCTCATATAGATCCGAATTCATAATTATCAACGGAACTCTAAATTTGTTTCAAATCTAGATAAAAAAAGAAGGTCAATGTAATTTATTGATAAAAAATTAAAAATCATATTGAAAAAAAAATCTCCAAACCCTTAATAAAAAGACACTATAGAAGACACCTATGCGGTAAGATCAGTAAACTAAATTGAAATAGTTGTCAGAATTGGTTTGAAGAAGTCTGATTTTCGGTGCACAAACACTCAGTCCAAATAACAAAATGGTTTTTATATAAGATACTCGTTTGAGCCCTTGGAGGCCCATTTTGTTTTGTTTGATCTGAGGAGCCTTTCGAGGTCGAAGCATGGTTGGACCCACTTCATGCACCGGTCGCTAGCCCGGTTTCTTGTGAGGCAACATTGGGACCCTCTTGCACAGCTGTTTAGGCCCAGATATTACTGTACTTTTGTCATTGTAACTTGGTAAGCTCTTTTGTGTTGCGAGTTATTATAGAGTCCGGCTACTATACCACTAGTGTCATTCTAAACTAAATAACACCACATCTTAAACCATTAGATCTACTTTAATATTCGTACAAGACACTAGTGTCATTCCAGCGCTATCTTGTACACGAATATTAAAGTAGATCTAATGATTTAAGATGTGGTGTTATTTAGTTTGGAATGACACTAGTGGTATAGTAGCCGGACTCGTTATTATAGCCTAATAAGTTGAATGATTGTTTAATATTGTCAAATTTCCTGCTTTTTTTTTCCTTTTTAAAATAAGGGATTGATTAATTTCAAATTTATTTTTAGATATTCTTTCGGAAATAAAAACTATACGTTTCTCTGTAGAGATGTGGGACATATAATTATTTGTACTAAATCTATAGTTTTATTTAGTACATTTTTATTTTTTGCACAATTTTATGTCTACTGACTTAGATATATGCGGAAGTAACTCTAATATGTAAACTTATTTCGATATTAAATGATAATGATTTTTGTCAATTCTAATTTTTCACTATTAAAAATATGTGCACATATTGTTTTCTAAATGATATTTGTTATTAATCACATCATATATATATATATAGAGAGAGAGAGAGCGGGGGGGGGGGGGGGGGTTGGCTAAGATAAAAATTGTAGTTCCTCAGTCTAGTCTTGGTGTTTCTAATCGGTTTTGCGATTTTCAAAGTCTAAACAGTCGATCGAAGCCGTTAGATGTGATCTCTAGATTAAAATGTGCTTCGAGATCAGATTTTATATTTTTTTTTGAAAATTCTTTACTATTTATTAAAATGATTTGAAAATCGCTGATTTTAATAAACAATAAAAAAACTTCTGAACCATTGAAAACAATGATTTTCAAACCATCTTAATATATAGTATAAAAATTCCAAAAAAATATAAAATTTGGTCTCCAAGCACATTTTAATATAGATATCACGTTGAACGGTTTGAATCTACTGTTTGGGCTTTGAAAATCACAAAACCCAATTGATATAACTACGGCTCAGGAACTACCATTTTGATCTTAGCTACTCACTGTGTATATATATAAAGAGAGAGAGAGAGAACTGGATCCATTAATTCCAAATTTTGTTCCAACTTGAGCAATATGAAAATAGTGACAATTTCGTCTTAATGTCCCCTCTTTCATCAATTAGAAATATCATAAAATAAAAAGAGTACAGGAAGGGGGGCACCTGAAACACTAGTCTTGTCTTCTTATTCATTTCACAAACAATAAAGACAACCTAAACACTTTCTTTTTCTCAACAGTGCTTCATGTCCCCTTAATTAATTAGTCCTGGCTATCAAATAAATTCTTAAGAGTTTTCACAAGATACCTACCAATAACTAGTTAAAAAAAAAACAATTATAGAGAAAATCAAGTTTAACTTAGTGGCCAAGGCAATTGTTTTTTTAGACAAATGTTGTATATTTGAGAATTTATTTTTGGTTCAGTAACAAAGACAATGTTCTCTGAGTAGAAAGTCGTAAGTTTGAAATCTGAATGAGAAATTCTCTTGTAAATATTAAATAGTTGAATGACATGATCTGTAATTTTTACTAAAAAAAAATGTTGTATGTTAGAGATTCAACAATAGATGGACTTATGAAAAATGAAGAAACACAAAAATAATTAATAAAAAAACTTATAATCATAGCAACACGCCATTGCATATTAATAAATGTGCATCATCAACTAGGTGTTCTTAATTAAACTCAGGGAGACTTTTGGTGCTTAATTTCAAAAGTTATTGGATTAATTTTAAATGATAAATTTTAAATGTTTAAACTGATCTACTTCACAAGTGAGATATTCACATACATATTTATAAATTTTTGAAGTAAATTAGTATAAAGTCTAGCAGTAAAAAAATTCTAAAAAATAAAAGTACTAAATATACTTATAAATCTTCTTTATGTTTTTGTTTTTATAGTTTGAATTGATATCAAATAAATTCCAAATTTATAAGTTTTTTTTATTTAAACACATTACTCGTGAAAACATATCAATTTCAATTGTTTAGATACGTCTTTTGAAATTAATCTGATAAATTTTAGAATGAAATTCACAGAAAGAAAGGGCTGCCATTTTCATACTTTAGATCAGTTACAGACACATTAACAACGTTTCTAACCAACATTTGTATTATTCTTTTGATAAATATTTTAGAAGAAACATACAAATTAAATAACTATCTAACAATAATAGAGCAGGGGCTTGCTATTATATTTGCCAGAAAAAAATCTCTGAGATGTTATTCAAAGCAACCTAGCTATAATATCTGAGGTTGGACTTCAAAATTACTTTTAGGGCCTGTACGGCGGACACATGGGTAGGGGAATGGGCACAGGAACATCAAAATTTTGAACTGATTTTTACTGTTCACATGGGAAAAAAAATCAATCTGAGTAAATTTTATTTTTTCCACGTGAACAGTAAAAATGGGAGCGCAGCCGAACATGCGCTTAGGTAACTTTTACTATTGGGATATATATAAGAATAATAGTGTAAGAATCGAATAATTGAGATTAGTAGATGAGAATAAAGAGAAATTAGTGTTAATAATGTTAATATGTTGCTATTTAGATAATTAGTAAAAATGTTGTTTGAATTGTACATTTGAAATAGTAAGTAGCTGTAACCGAGAAATAATAATGTTAATGTGATGCTAAGGAAGAAAAAAGATAAACAAGTGGAGTCTCAAATGAATTGTCACGACGTGGAGATAGTAAAAGCGGCTTCAATTTCATCATATTAAGATTATGTTGGCTGAATTTGTAAAATAATTTTTTTTCTCTCTTTTTACATATATAAATAATTACTATTCCATCTTCTATAAGAAACAACAAAATAGCGTTGATCTCAACTATTCGAAATAGTTCATTCGTTGTTTGAATTGCTTTCAATCAAAAATAACTATTTGGAATAACAACTATTTTGACCAGTGTTGTAAATAACAGTGTGCGCCCGTCAGACGGACATGGTACCGTTAAATGATTAATTTGGAATAATTAGGAATAATCGGTCATAATCAGAAAAAATCGGCCGATTAATCGAAAAATTTCATGACAATTTGGTCATCGCCAACGACTAATCAGCCGATTAATCGATCTAAATGGACATTTTTTACAACACTGATTTTGACACATCCGAACGTACTCAAAATAGATTTATGATAGACATGATATAATACATGAATATGATGTTTGGGTTGGCATTTATGATGTTGGTGCATATAATAGTAGTAGTAATAATAATAATAATAATAATAATAATAATAATAATAGTAATATTATTATTATTATTATTATTATTATTATTATTATTACTGAAGAGTTATTATACTACTACGTTGATACACAACTACATACTATTTGACTCCTAACCATACTAGATTGACAGTTATTCAGATATAACCCTGCATCCAAAATAAATTACAAACAAGTTTTTTTTTTTTTTTTTTGTATCTTCCGGGTTTTACAGATAGTACAAAAAAAATGGTATTCTTTTACATATTTAAAAATTGTTCCTCATATTCTAAAAGTCAGTTTAACTACTAATAAAAATGTAATTGCAAATATCTTCTATACACTGGCTTCATCTATAAAGAAGAAAACAAAAATGAGAATGAAGGCAAAATATCTTCTACTTTTCTCAAAAGAAAGGGGCGAACATTATTAGGTCAAAAAGCCCCTTTTCATTTTCTTAGCTCCATCAAAAAGCTTTAAATTCTGATTTGCTTTCTGGCCCCATTTTCTGATTTGATTGATTGTGTATGCTCAGAATCAATTTGGCTGCTCTCCAATTGCTTTAATTCACAATTTCACATTTGAATTTTTTTGAATTTTCTAGCTATTGAAATCTATTTTCTGTTTTGTAGTCACAATCCAAGGAGAATGTAGTATACCAATGTGATTGGCAAAGCTATCAACATTCCGAATATAACCCTGCAATTTAAAATATAAGAAAATAAATTCACAGTGCTAAGAATGGAAAAATTAAAATGAAATGAAATGGGAAGTATATATATATATAGAGGAGGGTTCAAATGCACCATGATTTTTGTGCTCCAATATGCTCCACATTCTTTATCTTCATTTTCAAAATCCGAACAGTCGATCCGAACAGCTCAACATGATATTCATAATAAAATATGCTTGAAGACCAAATTTTATATTTTTTAGAATTTTTTTATTATTTTTTTAGATAGGTACAAAATCACTATTTTAAGGAGATTCTAGACCATCCGATAAAGTGATATTGTACTTAAAAAATAGTGAAAAAAATTCTAAAAAAATATAAAATTTGGTCTCTAAGAATATTTTATTATGAAGATCATGTTGAGCGGTTCGGATCGACTGTTCAGGCTTTGAAAACAGATATAAAAAATATGAGACATATTGGAGCACAAAATCACGGGTGCATTTGAACTCTCCTCGTATATATATACACACAGACTTACGCAGTGCTAAGAATGGCTGGATGAACATTGTACTCCTTTGCAAAAACAAATGGCACAATGCCTTGGGGAAGCGCAGCCTAATCAAGGTAATTTTAAATATCATAAATCAAGTTTATATCTTAATTTGAAAAGTTAATACTTTTTCATTAAGTAATATTTTTTCACACACACATATCATAATAATTAAATGTACTTCAAAATTAATCATTCAATAAAAGTAGTTAATTTCTATATTTATTTTTCTTGTGATGTTTTGAAAAGAATACAAAATCATGCTTGTAAAATAAAATAAAATAAATATAGACAATCTAAATAGACATTAAGTTACCAAATTATTATGATTTAAAATTGTCTGCATCCGATTGGATAAGACACCTACAGTTAATTACCTCTTTGGCTCTTTGTATGATTTGAAAAGAAAACAAAGAGACAGCAATTACTGCTATTTTAGAAAATAATCAGAAAGTCATTCATGTCTTGCACTTGTGACCGCTAGCGGCCAAACTGTTCGTTAGCGACCACTATAACCAGACTACGGCTTCACATTAATTTACTATTTTACTGCCACAAAAATGGTGTCTATTAGGCTGAGCCATCTGATTCCAACCAACTACTCAGACTAAAATTAAATAAAAATTTGCAAAATAATCAAAAGTAAAAAAATATTTTGCATTCATCAATTATTATTATTATTATTATTATTATTATTATGATGAGGAGGAGGAGGGTTCAAATGCACCATGATTTTGTGCTCCAATTATGCTTCACATCATTATATATGTTTTCAAAGTCCGAACTGTCGATCTAAACCGCTCAATATGATCTACAAACTAAAATATGCTTGGAGACCAAATTTTATATTTTTTAAAATTTGTTTACTGTTTTTATATAGGTACAAAATCACTATTTTCAAGAGATCCTTGACCATCTAAAAAAGTGATTTTGTACTTATCTAAAAAAGTAGCAATTTTTTTTTTTCAAAAAATATAAAATTTGGTCTCCAAGCATATTTTATTATGAAGCTCATGCTGAGCGGTTTGAATCGACTATTCGGATTTTGAAAACGAAAATAAGAATGTGGAATATAATTGGAGCACAAAACCACGTTGCATTTGAACCCTCATATATTATTATTATTTTATTATTATTATTATTATAACAAGTGCAGCTGTGTACTTGCGTAGGTCTAAAATTTTTGAAAGAAGGAAAATTAGTATTTACTAGTTACTATAATAGTATTTAGCATCCGATATTATTCCGACATTTTTATTAATATCCAAAGTTTAATACAAATTATTAATTATGTCCAGATTTCCGAACTCTTGCGAAAAATGTCCAAGCCGGCCAGAAAATGGCCGGCTTAGGTACCCCAGTAAACCGGCTATATTCTGGCTGGCTTACTCCATTTTTTTTTTTTAGACACTATGAAAATCAAAATATTGAAATCTAACACTGAAAATTTAAATTTTTTGTTTAAATTTTTTGTTATATTACTTCTTTTGATATATAATTAGCATATTTATACTAAAATACGCTAGATTAATTGAAATTATGTTGAATAACACTAAATTATGTTAAATTGCGCTAAATTACATTACATTACGCTAAAATACGGTAAACTACGGTAAATTACATATGAATAGAGACGATATCTTCACTGAAAAGACGAAAAACAACGACGAAACTTCAAACGGTCATAAAATGGCGCTCGAGTGTCCGATTTCAGCAAATGACCACTTTTCGGAAAGCTTACGAAAATACGCATGCGTTCATGACCACTATGTTATTTTTCGAAATTCAGAATTGCCGAAAAACAAAGGGAAGAGCCTCAAAACTTGAATTGAAGTTTCCGATTAAGATTTTATTTCTATTATTCAATCTAAATAGCTCAGTAAATTAGTTACATAATGAACTTGTAGAATACCAATTTTTACTATTTTCTAAATTTTTTTTACTATTTTTTATGATTCATGAAAGATGAGCAAAATCAGTCTACTATAACGTAATTTTGTGTAGTTTAGCGTAATTAGCGAAGTTATTGTAATTGAGCGTAATTTAACGTAATTTAGTGTAATTCAACATAATTTATTGTAATATAGTGTAATTCAACATAATTTCAATTAATCTAGCGTATTTTAGTATAAATATGCTAATTATATATCAAAAGAAGTAATATAACAAATAATTTAAACAAAATTTTCAAATTTTCAGTGTTAGATTTCAATATTTTGATTTTCATAGTGTCTAAAAAAAAAAAAATGGAGTAAGCCGGCCAGAATATGGTCGGTTTACTGGGGTACCTAAGCCGGCCATTTTCTGGCCGGCTTGGGCATTTTTCGCAAGAGTTCGGAAATCTGAGCATAATTAATAATTTGTATTAAACTTTGGATATTAATAAAAATGTCGGGATATTATTTTGCAACGAAATGAAACAAAAGAAGAGCTGTCATTGGCCTTGCGCATAGACAAGATACTTAGTCCCCAACCAATAAGCTCTTGCCATGCACTGATGTACCTACAACCTTGTCGGCTCATCCTTTGGGACACCTTGTAAAGTTTTTTTTTTTTCCTTAAAAGCCGTTGGATGGTTTATTTGTGGCCGTGGCAAATATAACAAACATGTAACATAGTAATAAAATCAGTGATTTTTAAAATTTTATAATTCGGAAATTATTTGTTGTTTATAATAGTAATAACATATTATTATATAAATATTTATAAATAAATAAATTGATGAATAATATGGAACGAATATTGTATTGTTCGAACAATTTATCAAATTCAGTACAGTACCATATGCAATCATGAACACGAGATACTCTTTTTTTTTTGTTCAATATAATTATTTTTTTATGAGTTAATTTTGCATGAGATAGGTAGAAGTTCATTTAATTAATAAACTATATTCTTTGAGAAAGAAGAGTGATTTAAATATTTGCGAGAAATATCACACGTGCGTAAAATATAAATTTGTCTTATTTAAGTCAATTACTAATATAAATAATAATCAGTTTTTTACATATTTACCTGAACAATTGCAATATGCAGCAGCGTTCCGCGTAATCCGATAGCAAGTGAAGCAGCAGCCATGGCAGCCGGGCCGACAAAGAACCGGACTCCCATGGCAAAAGTGGCATTAGAGTTACCACACGCAATGATCTTGGGTTGGAGCGCCATAAACAATCCTACAGAAAAGGAGGGAGAAATCCAACTAATAGTTAGAGAGATACAAAAGTTGCAAAAGGGGACCATGTGTTTTGAGTATTTTTATTTAACCCTTTTTATTAGCCTTTATTCACGGATAAAGTGTGGTGTTCCACTTTTTCGCGTGGCATAAATGAGGCGGGTAAGGGGTAATAATGGCCATGTCCGGTTAGAAGTGAACATGGATTGGAATAGAGAGAGAAAGAGAGATGTCAGATGCGGGACCCACCTAGACTGAACATGGCCATTCCAAGACCAGCGTCTGATAGTATGGAGATAGACTTCTCAATTATCTTTGGCATTGTAATGTGCCACCTGCCCCATTTCAATAAATATCATATAATGGCATTTAATTAAATTAAAATAAAATAAATCTAGGAAGTTTTAGAAATTTTTTGTTTATTAATTGCATATATGAGTCCGGACACCCAAATTTTAATTTAATAACTAAAAAAATAATCAAATTACAAAAAATATCTCAGTTTTCAACAAAATTTCAAAAATAACCATACCGCTGGATAATACAGTGGTTTTGAAAAATGAATGAAGTTGCTATGTTTGAATATAAATTTTATTAATTTTTTAAAATCAGTGGAGTAACTTAGAATTTGAATATACTAGAAGGAACATCAAACAAAATAGATGAAATATGTTAGACTTTAAATATATTAAAATGACTACGAAATATTTTTCAGACAAGATTTTTGCGGCTATAAGAAAAATTAAAATATTTTTTATTTTTTACTGGAAAAAAATAAAAATATTTTGAATTTGAGTTATTGATCCCAGTTTAAAAATTACTTATGAGTAATTTTTAAAAAATCGCGGTTCTATAGTAAATTCAAATTCTAAGATATATACTCCATTTATTTTCTTTGAAGCTATTTTATATTTTAATATTTTAATATTTTTCTAAAATTATTTTTAGAGTAATAGAGAAATAGATGGAGTATTTTAAAATTTGAATTTATTAAAAAAATTACGAAATTTTTTTATTTATTCAGATGTGATTTTTGAACCAGCCAATCAAGCTGGAGTAAGTAATTAATCCACTAACCGGAAGGCAATGAGGGACCAGACAAGGCCAATCAAGCTGGAGTAAGTGTTGGGATTTCGGATCAGTTTACGCCAGACCATGATAAGAATGAGCCTTGTCAGGACACTGGTTGGAGGCATCTGGTGCGTCCGATCTTCATCTGACGGTCCTCCTCCCCTTGGGTGTAACTCGGCGGTTGAGCTGGAGCCCAGCTTATACAGTCCCTCAGGTACATTATCCCTGTTACCTTCCTCCACCTCTTCTAACCTCTTTTCTCCTCCGTTAAAACTAAAGACACCTCCGTTTTCCTCACCGCCCGGTGCTCCCACCCCTATATAAAGTAAAAAAAAAAAAATTTTGAAAAAATTCCATCGAATTTCAAATAGGTGCTCAATTTGGGTGAAATGTCTCTATTAAAATTGCTAGTTATCTGACGATTTAGTGCTTGCTCCTATCATTTTTTCTTTTCTTTTATTGGTAAAAATGTTACAATGATGCTCTATATCACATCTAGAAGTCTTTTCATGCGACTCATAAAGGAAAAGACATTAGGCCTAAATTCCATGAAAGCCGTATCTTGTCAACACAAAAGCCACCGGGAATTTCGCCAAATTGTCAAATTAATGAATTAACAATACAAACACCATGAAAAACAATATAGAAAATTCAAATTAAACCAAATCTATGTCGGTTTGCAAATTGAACTACAGAAAAAAAGAGCTATCACCTTTGTTTGAACCATTAGGAGGGAGATCGGCGGGGACCACCATGCGGATCTCTTTTGCACCATCTCGGCCTGATGTGGCAAAATCTCGACTGCCGAAAACCGGCAATCCTCCGACATCCGACACGGGTGACGTGCTCGAGCTCCACACAAACATGTGCAACTCCTTTGTATCGTGATTTGTTGACGCTCCTCCCGGCTTTTGATTGCTCACCGCAGGCTCCCCCGGCTTTTTCTCCGGCGTTGGTGGGCCCAGGATCTCAGGCACTTGTAATTGTTCATCAAAGTTAGATGGCCGTGGTGTGGGCCCGTGTGATGACTGCACAGAGTACAAGTCCGTTGAGCCGAAGTTCGAGTGTCTAAGTTGGCCTGTTGGTGG
The DNA here is from genome assembly GCA_028015225.1 of Carex myosuroides. Classification (NCBI taxonomy): domain Eukaryota; kingdom Viridiplantae; phylum Streptophyta; class Magnoliopsida; order Poales; family Cyperaceae; genus Carex; species Carex myosuroides. The sequence continues at coordinate 3,337,686 of CM051466.1, forward strand.
TGGAGGTGGCCCCCCTACCATGGCGAAAAAATCCGCATGGTTAAAATTTGACCCGCGTGGAGTCGGGTTACGTGACGAGCTTAAAGAGTAGATCTCGGCACCAGTGAGATTCGACGGCCGAGGTGTCATAAGAGAGAGAGACCGGCGTGATGCAGAGGACCGGCGAACAGTGACATGGATCTTTCCATCGGCTGCAACCTCAGCATCTGTTTGAAGCATATCGAGACCGCCATCTAACGATACCACATCCGGGTCGATTCGAAACGATACAATCGAAGCGGCAGTGTCGGGAAACTGATCAGCTATCAGTAGCTTCGCAGCACGATACTCAAATAAAAACAGCAAAAGAGTGTACCAGATAATGCATTGCAGTACCACAATTTGTACCATGAGCGTGCCGCTATACGCGCCGTACATTGCAATTAGCAAGGGGATTCCCATGACGAGCGTGTTCGGTAAGGTTGAGAGAGAGAAAATTGTAATCGACCAATCGAGTGAGGTGGCGTACCGCTTCGGCGCAAGGTAGGACCACGCGACTAGGCCAACCAACACCATTAGCTTTTGCAATGTGTCGGCGGCCACAAACCGGATGTTCATAGCATACGGGTCGTTTGTCGAGATGAAATGGAAGGAGAGAAGTGGTACAGCGAATATGGCGACGAAGCGATTGATGCCGGAGCATTGGTCGGGTGAGAAGATTCCCCACCACTGTACCGATCCGTAAGCGAGAATCATCGCTACATATAGCGGAACCACCGCCGCTAGGACGGTGTACAAATCGTGCCACGTGATCATTTCCTTCTATGAAGAATTAATATATATATATATACTTATTTCTCTTAGCTTTCTTCTTTCTTTTTTGCCTCTGCTGGATCCTGTGGTGTGTTTTCTTGAACAAGTGGGATTTTTGGTGAGTTTTAAATGGAGTTACCCATATGCTGTAGCTATTTATACACAGAAGCTTGTTGAGAGATACAAACAGGGTTCAGACTTGAAAGTGTTGAGTGACTAATTGGAGTGGGGGAGGGGGCGCCGCATGAAGAGAAGAAAAAAATTTAACCAATCCTTGAGCCGCTAGCTGTATGTATGCACCTCTGCAATTCTCTTTTAATTTCAGGGTTATTAAATTGGTAGTCTCAAATTTTAAAAGAAATTTTAAATCATGTTTGGTTGCTAATTTAAAATATTTATTTCACTTAACTCTTGTTCGGCGACTTAAGTGTAGAATAAATTAATCTATTTGAAGGAATAAGAAGTTGAAAAAATAAACCTATACCTATATATATATGATAGTGAACAATAAATGTGAAATAAATAATCTATTTGGAAAGATAATTTAATTTATTGACTTAACTTCATCTTACTTTTATATTACTCTTAGCTTGTTTAATATCTTAGCTTGTTTAATATATTAAGCATGAAGTAAGAAATTTACTTCACCTGATCTCACTTCACAATCAAACATGGTCTAAGATCCAATTTATTCATTTTTCTTTCTTTTCTTATTTAAAAATGAAATGTGATTAAGACTTATATTTCTTGGAGGAGTGAGGCTACGGTTCTATGCATAGCACGGATTGGGTCCGTGCTACGGCTCAAAATTTGACTTTTTAAAATTCTAACGGTCGATCCGAACCGTTCAACATGATTATAAAATGAATATGTACTTGCAAATCAAATTTTACATTTTTTCGAACTTTTTTTACTATTTTTTCGAAAATCACTTGATCTGAACATTCTGGACCATCCAAAAACAGCCTATCTAAAAAAATAGTAAGAAAATTCGAAAAAATGTAAAATTTGATTCGCAAGTACATATTCATTTTATAATGATGTTGAACGGTTCAGATCAACCGTTAGAATTTTAAAAAGTTAAATTTTGAACCGTAGCATGGACCCAATCCGTGCTATGCATAGCACCGCAGCCTCACTCTTCTTTGGAGATATAATTGCACTGAATATATAGGAAACTTGGGATGAAAAACAAAAGTAAATTGGAGACGAAAAAGAAGCGGATCTGGACCCAACAATAAAGAAACAAGGAGGTGGGCATGTTTGGGCTAAAAAGGGTAAATAAATTTTGGGGTCTGTAACTTAGATTCTTCATCTTTTATTGCTTTAGGTGAGATATACCTATGATAACTGGGCCCATTTTGTTCGGCTGCCGAATGCACAACAATATACTAATTCATTAATAATGCTGGAGTGAGGCAATGGTAATATACTAATTTTACATTTTTTAGATTGGTAAAAAATTACTTGATTAAAAAATAGTAATTTTTAAAAAAATATATAGAATTGGGTCTCCAAGTATATATATTTTCATATATAAAAAAATATAAAATTGAATTTCTAAATATAAAAAATTTCAAATAAAAATATAAATCCATAGCACAGGTCAATCCGTAATTTTACAAATTACCATAGTCTCACTCACAATGCTGTTATTTTTGTTGGGATGTACTATAAGACAACAGTGGATTGGCAATATTTTCTAATTTTATTCACCAGTTTGGAATAGGTCTATAACTTTGGAATAGACTTATAGACCCAGTTAAATTTAGTGGGGGCCATGTTCAGTGACACTTTGGTTCACATAATGAGAATAGACCGGGTGTAGGGAATAATTTTGACGGCTTGTGTTATTTTGCAACTTTTCTTACTTGTTGTGTGGAGTTAACAATAGCGTAAAGAGGCACGATGACACGTCGGATATGTAGGACCCACAGAGTTAGATATTTGTAGCGCAAGCACTAACGTACTGGAGATTCCCTGGTTCGATCACCGTTGGATTGAGATTTAAGGGAGATTAGCGAGTGCGTAGTAACTTTTAAGGTCGCATTTTACTTTTGTTCTGTTTCCGAGAGGTCAACTTAGAGCCTTAGAGCATCTACATCTCTCAAACTCTTAGAGTTTCTAAATAACTGTTAACTGCTTTTAAGAAATTATAGACTCGGGAGTTTCTAAATGTTCACTTTCCTGAAATTAATTTTAGAGTTTCTAAATAAGCCACATCATCAGTAAATTAAAATTGATAAGCCACAACAGCAGTAAATTAAACTAATTTTAGCGAATACAGGCCAACCGTTTTGCCACGTTAGAGTTTATAAACAATTTATTAATAAGAAATTATTGAGCAAAATTGCTAAATAAGAAATCAATTTACATCCCTGATACTGATTTAGCAACTGCCACGTCAGATTAGAAACTCTAATAGTTTTCAGAGATGCAGATGCTTTTACTTAGAGTTGGAGAGACTTGAAGCCTTGAACAGTTTGAATTTGATGTAGGTACGGTACATGTTCATATGATGTTCTTAGAAATTAAAGTCAATGATTTCAAAAGAGATGAAATTCATTAAAATGCAGGAATATTTCAATTATTTTGACTTACACATAAATTACTAGACAGTTTCTATTTTTAAAAAAAGATGGTATTTATAATATTAGTTTCAATAACAACATATCAATTTTGATGATATTTCTGAGAAAAAAATACAGGCAATATTTTTATTTTATAAACTAGATGTTCGTACCTCTTTAACTAAACAAGCATTCACCTCTAAACTAGAGTGAGGCTATGGTATTATAATTTTATTCATTTTTCTTTCTTTTCTATTTAAAAATGAAATGTGATTAAGACTTATATTTGACCTTCAACATTGCATTAACTTATCTGAAATATGAAATGTGATTAAGACTTATATTTCTTGGAGATATAATTGCACTGAATATATAGGAAGCTTGGGATGAAAAACAAAAAGTAAATTGGAGACGAAAAAGATCGAAATTTTTATTTCTAGCACAGTTCAAAAAAAGAATAAACCAAATAAGCACTGTTTTTTGGAATTTCGAAACTTATTATGGCCGCACTGCCATTCTGCGGACCCATTTCAGAGGGTCCGCACAATGTCTTTGCGGATGCAGGGTCAGCATTATGCCAGTGCGGACCCATATGAAGGTATATAAGGGGTCCCCTGGTTTCATTTTTTGTATCAATTCAAAGAAGTTTCAATTCCTTCGATCTCGAATAAGTTTTCTTCTTCTTTTCTAGTCTTAATTTTTAGTTTATAGTAGTAATTAGATTTAGGGTTTAGGTTTAGGTTTAAGGATTTAGGTTTAGAATTAGATATTAATTTAGGTTTTAGAATTATAATATGACCAAAATTTAATAGAATTGTACCAAATAGTAATTGCTTGACCAAATATAATTGTACCACAATGTAGATATTTGAGTTAAATTAGACTTGTACTAAAATTTAATTAGGTTTATTTTACCAAAATTAATTATTTGAGCACCAACATTAAACTGGACTTGTACCAAAATTCTCATATTTACCAAAAATTATCAAATACAACATGGCATCTAATAGAGATATACCGTCTTCCAGTAGGGGTGTACCATCTTCCAGTAGAGGTACACAGCATGGCCCTACAGCCACTCCGTATGAGAGGTCCCAGTACATCGAGATTGCGTTGGTAGATGTTCCGGGTATCCGGAGTCGCACTGACATGGTCAGCGACTTCTTGTGGTACCCGAATGCGGAGCACCGGATTTTAGAGGCTACCACTGGGGTAAGTTATAAATTGGTCATATTTATAAAAATACTAATAACCTAAATTTTTTTATGAATGAACTTGATCTGATTTTTTAATTAAATGCAGGATTTGAATGTGGTTACGGTTCGTCACAACCGCATGTGGCTACGGTAGCAATCGGAGTACGGGGGACATTACGTACGATGGGATTGTTTCAGCTATCCTAGATAGTCGAAGAAAACCAGGACAAGGCTTATCTTCCGTCCTCATTGAGCGATGACGTCCTGAGACGCGCACCTTTCATCTCCCCCATGCTGAGATGACAGTCACCCTACAGGATGTCAGTTAACTGTGGGGTATGACTATTATCGGGGAGCCGGTGAAGAGCGTTGAGTACGGGGATTCCCGTTCATTGTGCTTGGAGCTGTTGGGTATCTTGCATGAGCACCACTATCTGGGTCGGGTCATGAGACAGTTCGATCTGTGTCAAACAGCTCCGCCCCTGGCACCAATCAGAGAGGGCTTCATCATGCTAGTGACCCCACTGCGGGGAAGAAGCTTTCTGATTGTAATATCTAACATTTGTTGTCATTCGTACAGACCTTACAGAGATTGGTACCAGGATCACGGCGCGTACACCATATTTATGGAGGGGTCTCTCGCCGACAACCCCCATAAGCGGGTACCGAAGCCGAGGGATTGGAGAGGACGGATCCATGGTCTTATCCCCTCCGGCGCACCGTTCGCAGCTATGGTATTTTTAATTTGAAATTTCAAATTAAAAACTAGCAATATTTACATTTGTACAACTTTTTCATTTTTTTTTAATTTTCAGACATTATATCTTGTCAAGAGTTGCGTCATAGGGGCTACGATGGCCGTGACCAAGGGCTGGAAGGGGCTTGGAAAAGTCATCCTCAAGCATAACATACCCGCGGTGTTCTAGTGTGTGTACAGGACGCGTCTCGACTCTCTATTGAGATGCGCTGGCTTAGGCGGAGTTGATGCGGTTGACGATATCCGACGAGCTTGATGCCTACGTCCCGTACACTGGTGATGAGGAGGTGTTTGCAACTGTCCATGACGCTGAGACTGTCAGTCAGGCGTTCAACCGAGTTGCCGAGTTGATGCGCCGAGCCGCACATGAGGCCATGGGATCTCAGGCTACGATGAATGCCGAGGTATAATTGTAATTAAAATACATAACTGTGATTTTTTTTTTTCAAATTCCTTGATTATCTAATTTGTAAGTTACTACAGGGTGAGGAGGAGGAGCCGCTGGGGTTCAATATCTCCACAGATTTTGGCACAAAGAGAGATGGACTGTATTCTCAGGGTTACCGTCCGACTCAGACGATACCTCCTGCCTATCAGCCAGGGTATGTTCAGACAGAGTCCATTCCGGAGTTTCTTGGGTCATCCTCACAGCATGTATCGTACCCTTCCCTCCATGATGACCCCATTGCCAAACAAACGTATTTATTCACCCAGACTGAGTCTGGACAGACTACGATTTTTGGTCCTGGAGTCCAGCAGACATCCGAGATTGAGAAAGTTCATGACAAGCCGGTTCAGTCTTTGGATGTCAAGGCGGAGGACTCTACAGATTCAATAAAGACTGACGAGACGCTACTCTCCAGGCGGGGTCGAGGGTTCAGGAAGAAGAAGGTGATGACAGTAGTTAGTCTTGATCCGTAGGCTTTGATTTGTAGTATTGTTAGATGTTTTGTCAGATACTTATTTGTTAGATACTGTCACTTATTTTTTTCGTTGATTAATTTTTTGTTTTTTTGTTTTTGTTGTTATTTGTTTATTTTGTTCATTTCATTATCTCATCGTACACAAAAAATTTCAAAACAAACGACATATCTAAAATATTTCAAACGAACGATATTTCTAAAATACGATACGACAAAAAATATATCAATTTAAACAATATTTGAAACTAAAACAAATAACAGATTTAAACAACATAAAAATATTTCTATAAAAAAAAAACAAATAACATATTTCAATTTTTTTATTTAAAAAATAGGGGACCGCACCGGCATAATGCGGACCCTGGGTCTGCACCGGCATTGTGCGGCCTCGCTGAATGGATCCGTAGAATGCCGGTGCGGCCGTGATAAGTTTCGAAATTTCTAAAAACAGTGGTTATTTAGTTTATTATTTTTGAAACTGTGCTATAAATAAAAATTTTGGCCAAAAAAAAGCGGATCTGGACCCAACAATAAAGAAGCAAGGAGGTGAGAATGTTTGGGCTAAAAAAGGTAAATAAATTTGGGGTCTGTAACTTAGATTCTTCATCTTTTATTGCTTTAGGTGAGATATACCTATGACAACTGGGCCCATTTTGTTCGGCTGCCGAATGCACAATAATATACTAATTCATATTTAATAATGCTGGAGTGAGGCAATGGTAATATACTAATTTTACATTTTTTAAATTGGTAAAAAATCACTTGATTAAAAAGTAATAATTTTTAAAAAATATATATAGAATTGGATTTCTAAATATATAATTTTTCAAATAAAAATATAAATCTATAGCACAGGTCAATCCGTAATTATACAAATTACCATAGTCTCATTCACAGTGCTGTAATTTTTGTTCGGATGTACTATAACACAATAGTGGATTGGCAATATTTGGGGGGGGGGGGGGAGGTGATGCTCGTAAAGAGTTTTGACAAAACCGCTCACCTCTAAATTGGAGTGTACATTTTACTGTGTGGAGGAGAGCTAGTGATGCTCGTATAGAGTTTTGACAAAACCGTTCACCTCTAAATTGGAGTATACATTTTACTGTGTGGAGGAGAGCCGGTGATGCTCATATAGAGTTTTGACAAAACCGTTCACCTCTAAATTGGAGTGTACATTTTACTGTGTGGAGGAGAGCTGCACTTCGCCTCCTTTTCTTTTTCTTTCCCTTTCTCTGCGCGCTGCGTTCACAGAGCACGCCCTTAAAGTAGTTTATTAAAAATAAAATCTAATAAGATATATTTACAGAGAAGCGTATATATGTATTATTTTAAATAAATAAATTCTTACTTAATGAGAGGGTCATTTAGAAAATAAGTATATATAAATACAAATATTCCCACCTGAGGGGATCCAGCCGTTAAATTATTGGACTTGTACAAATAAATTATTAGCTTCAAATAGTAAACTCATATGTTTCATTTTTTTTCCAATGTCTTGTTAAATTCAAAACCTTTGTGCACTCCAGAACTCGAGAGGACAGCATATCACACAATGCATGTTATTGTCAAAACTCAAAACAAATGACATTAATTACTGCAGAATTTTACTGAACTTTTCAACAGATTTACCCAAATTAGTAATGATTTTTTTTTTTACAAAAATAGAGAACCTAACAGATGTATGGGTGCAGATTTTAACAGTTAAGTTTTTACTCAAGCAGCGTTGAGGTGAGATATTTTTTATTTATTTAGACTATACTGCCTTTGCTTCAGAAAAGAAAGTTAATAAAGAGACTGTTTTGAATTTTTCAAATTAGGAATATTATGCAGAATGATATCACTGAACATTAATTACTTGAAAGTTCCATTATTGATTTTACTCACATAAGGTAAGATATTTGTGCGTTTGTTATGACTTTTGAGCCATACCGTGTCAAAATCATGGTCCGTTGTTGATATTTTTGAAATCATACATTGATATATTTTTCTACTGTGTCAAGGTAAATTTGTTCACAATTTTCTTGTTGTATTCCTCATCTAGTATTTGAAATTTCAATGTTCTTTAGTCCCTAAAATTATTATACTTTTTTGACAAATTCACTGTCATCTTGGAATATATTTAGGTTTGAGAATAATTTCATTGTCAATTCTGACAATGAAATTAGAAGTAATTGCGCTTAATTTTCTAGAGTTAAATTGGCGCATATCTCTTCACTATTGGTTCATGTAAATTTGAAATTAAATATCCAAATTCATTTTTAAATGAACTTTTTGTTTGTCTATATCATAATAAAAGTAAAAAAATAAAATAAAGAGTAAATCGTACGACGAAAAATAGAAGTCATTGCTCGCAAAAAAATATTTTATCAACAAAAATTGTAATAGTTTTCTAATGAACACTTTATTGTTTTTTTTTACAATGTAACTAGATATTTTTAAATTAGAATTAAATTAAATATATCAGTAATATTATTCTAAAAATTATATCGAGATCTTCATTTTCATTCTTTGCTTCATTGATTTGAGGGGCTCTTTTGTTATCGTGTGGTTTGCATTTTTCTGATGCTTCCACAGGTTTAGGCATGACGCGTCGTGTTAAAGTCGTGTTGTGCTGTGTTCTGGTGTGTCGTGTTTAGACGTACCTGGAACACGTGTCGTGCTGTGTTGCACAATATCAGAGATGAATACAACACGTTTAATGGCACAGCTTAGTAAGGCGTGTTTCGACGTGTCGGTACTTAAAACTATTCCGTGCCAATTTTTCCTTTTTTTTGGATTTGATAATTTGTTACTTTAAAAATATTCACTAATGTCCACAAAATCTAAAAAAAATTCAAAACATCGGAAATAAATGAAATTATACGTTATGTATGTTTCATTATTCTATCAAAATATTTCAAAGTATTTTTGTGTTTTGACAAATTTGAGAGAATATTTGTTAGTAAAAAAATTGAAAACATAATTCTGAAAAATAGAAAAATTAGATATGTCGTATCGTATTGTGCTGTGCTTATGTCTAGACGTGCTGTATTTATATATGCTGATTTCAGAAAAAAAAATAGGACACAATACAACTAAAAACACAACACAAATACGTCTTAAAACAACACATCTAACGAGACATTGTGTTGTATCATGCCATGTTCTTAAAACAACACATCTTAAAACAACACAAATATATGTCCCACACGCCATGTTCTGACAATACACTACAATTAGGTTTTAGGCATTTTTATCTCAAAAGTTGATTGTAGACAATTAATGGGGTGCGGATTAATATTCCATGATATTAATATTCCACAATTTTTCTAATTTGAAAGATTCAAAACAGTGTATTTATTAACTTTTTTTTTTAGCGTCTAACTATCCCCTAGTTCATTTCCCTCATTTATCTCCCGATCATTAACTATCAAGGTACCGCTTATTAATTGGAGGACCACTAACTACTTGGGAGACCATCTAATATTTGAAATATTTTACAACTGACGCGCAATTACGGATATTTATGCACGCAAGTGTTAATATATAATATATCAAGTATTCATATCTAAGATATCAAGTTAAAAAAAAAATGGACATATCAACTTTACCTATTATTTACACGTTTTTAGTTGTGAGTTGTTTTTCTCCTTTCAATCTCGCTCATATTTCTGATAATCTGTGAGAAATTTTGCGAATCTAAAACTACGAACGTCTTTTATGTAATTTTCTCTTTCAAATGAGATCTATGATGAAGTACTTTCGGGTTCTTCGTTGCGCAAGTATTCATACCTCGTCGTGAATATATACCTCGTCGTGTAAATATTATATCTAAGTGAGCAAGTATTCGTATCTCGTCGCACAAATATTCATACCTCATAATGCAAGTGTAAACCGTTCAAGTATTCATACATCTTTGTGCAAATAATCATACATCGTCATGCAAATATTCATAACTCGTCAGGCAAGTATACATACCTCATCGCGCAAGTATACATATCTAGTCGTGCAAGTATTCATACATTGTCGAGCAAATATTTATACTTCGTAATGCAAGTGTAAATAGTTAATGTATCAAGTGTTTGTATCTAACAGATTCTATCAAATTTTAATTTTTTTCTACACGGCACTGGATGACGTCTGAAAATATTAATATCAAGTATTGCAAGTATGAATATATCGTTATGCAAGTGTAAATAGTCCATATGTCAAGTGTTTGTACTAATCGAGCAAGTATTCATAACTCGTTGTGTAAGTATTCATAACTCATTGAGCAAGTATTCATAACTTGTCGTGCAAATATTCGTAACTCGTCGAGCAAGTATTCATACCTCATCGATCAAATATTCATACTTCATCGAGCAAGTATTCATATCTTGTAATGCAAGTGTAAATAATTCATATATCAAGTGTTTGCACCTACCAAGCACTGGTATTGTCTGGTACCAGTAAGCGTTTTTTATTGTTATGCCAAAACAATTCAAAAACAAATGCAGTACCGTCTCTCAATCTAAGCGGTTTTCTCCTTCTTCCCCAATCGCGTCACCTTCATCACCTCCACAGCTATTGTTTCCGACATCGGAGAGAGAAGGAAGAGAGGAGACAGAACAGGGGAGAATAGACAAGTTGGCGAGAAAAATAAAGGAGGTTAAAATTGCTGATTGGGGAAGAGAGGCGTTGTTTTCATTTTTTTTCCAGATGCAATTCTCTTTTTGATTGGAAAAGAGATATAATTAAGACAGTTGGAGACTTAAACCGTTAGGGCCTGTTCGGCTGTCAGGTGAGAACGAGAATGGACTTGGGTTCGGATCCAATTTGAATTACTGAAACACTGTGTTTGTGGGAAAAAAAAAATTAATTCTAAATGAATTTTTTTTTCCCCACAGAAACAGTGGCACCTGAACAGACCCTTATAGTACACATTGATTGAGAAAATTGGGGATAAATGAACAAAATAAACCAGGGGAAATAAATCTTTTCCCTTTTTTTTTTTTTAAAACAAGAGCAATATAGTCTAAATAAAAAAAAAAATCTCTCATCTCAACGCTGCTTGAGAGAAGATAACAAACAAAATGAATTACTACTAACTGCAACACGGCCCCACAAAATTTACCGAAATGACATTGCATGAAAATATAAATCAGGACCGCAGAAAGGCTCTGTAAGAAAATTCAAAAAAGAAAAGAAAAAAGAGAATGTAAATTAAGATGACCATGCAGATATAACTAGCAAATATGATTGTACCTCTATTGTAATTTTTGTTGTGAAAACAGAAATTTTAAGCCATCATCAATTCTAAATTTCTATATTAACTGAAAATATATTTACCAACAATAAAAATTTACATAAATCTATACAACTAAACAGTTTCATTTAATAGATAATCATTAATAATTATAAACTTTTCACTTACAGTTAACACAGACACAATTTTATCAACCAATAAAAAAATAGAAAAGAAAAATATTTCATCCAATACCTAAAAAACCTCAAACTCAAACTGATAAAAAGTTCTCCAGAAAAATTTAAAATATACTGATAGCGACAGTAACAGACTGATGTCGGACTTCTTTTTTGCAAAACCTAGACCCGCTTATTCACAGAAATGGTCCAAACTTGCTGGTGACCAGGCCTGAATTTAATTTCTTGATTCCACTTTGGTAGAACAGAGCATACTGACAAGACTCGCGTATAAAACGCGAATAATTTGCGTATTAAATGTTTTTTTGACATTACCGAACCGAACTCCGAATAAAACGCAAAAAAAAGTATAATACATTTTATTCGCGAATAAAACACGTATAAAATGCGAATTACGAATTATTCGCGATAAAAATTCAAAAAAAAAGCGAAATTTTAAAAAAAAAAAATTTTTAGAGTTTTTTTGGGTATTTTTTTTTTGCTTTCTTGTTATACCAAATCATTCCCGAATTATACCCGAATCATGGATTTTTGACCTTGCCAAACCTTTCCCGAACAATTAATTTGTCACTATGGAACATAGTATGTCATTATTCGATCCAACCAGGAAAATTTGGAAAAATACATAAAATCCCTGTAACATTTAACATTTGAGTATATTTTTTTTGATGAAAAAAATTCCGTATATTATTTCAGAAAAATAAAAAAAAAGACATTTTAATATATTATGCATTTTGTTACATACATGAAAATATTCGAGGTTTTAACATACGAGAAAAGAGTGTGTCCGATGGGCTCCTGTCGTCATAGGCATAATTAAAAGGTTTAGTTAGTGGGACTGAAACTTAAAATACGTAATAATTAATTTGTAGGTAGTAGAATTTGAACCCAACCTCCCAAACACAAAATATAGTCTTAATTACTAGACTACAAGCAGTCAAGCACACATCTTACATTTTATAAGGCTGACTGAAGTATATAAAAACTTTTAAGAAAATGAAAATTCAATTAAATTCCAACCTTGATTAAAAATTTCAAAATGGGGGGGGGGGGGGGGGGTTTAGCCCCCTGGGTTAAGTGTAGAACCGCCCCTGCCTATGGTCAAATTCGTTTCAAGATCCGTACACATCGCTTTAATATTCATGTGCCAGCTTCAATATTCGTGCAGATCAAACACGCACGGATTTTGAAGCATATCGGACGCACTCTTTCCCCTTAACATAAAATTGTGTTGTGTTATTACAACGTTGATGTCATTTACATTTCCCCAATAAATCTCTCTTTCATTTGATTTGATTTCCATGAACTGATAGAGAATACTAGCTACCAAATGATGATTCTCCTTTCAAATGATCTTGGGCTCCATCTTATTTTGGCAATTTCCTTTTGATCACTTCCTCATATATCAGTTTCAAAGTATGATTTGAAGCCGATTTCTCTAAATGATTAGCAAGGCCGCTATTCCAGATCTTGATTGTATATGTAACATGTGGTGCTCTGTCATTGGTTGGTTAATTAGCACTAAAAAGGTTTTTGGTTTGGGGAAGAAAGATATATTGGTTTTTGTCGTGTAATGCTAAAGATTTCTTGCCTCGGCCACAAATTGAGATATCAGATATGTGGCATTATTGCAATAACCCTGCCAATTATTTGGTTTTGTGTTTGGAATTGATTTAATACATAAATTAAAGCAAGGTTGGTGGTCTATCATATATACATCCAGACCAAGCAGATACTTCTAGATTAATAATTCAAATGTAGTACAATATATTTCTTTCAAGTATTATTGCTCTCCAGAAAAATATTGCACATGTTAAAATTTTCGAATTTATTAAGTATAATATAAATAATAAAAACTAAAAAAATTTAAGTTATTTTAATACGTTCATTTTTATTGTTTTTTTATCACTTAACTTTATACTAAATGAATTCAAAATTTTCAAATTTTACATGTACATGATCACTCATGAAGTAGATCGGTTTTAACAGTTTGGATTTATTATTTGAAGCCAATTTGATAATTTTCGAGTTATACTCATTAAGCTTTCTTGCTCAAGAGAAATAGTGAAAGAGTCGGCAAATAAATTCATCTTCTTCTTGTAACGAGTTGAGAAACAAGCCGAGTTGGCTCAAATTAAGCTAAGTCAAGATTGAATTTGTCAATGACGAGATCAAACGAGCTAATTTCAAGATTTTTCGAACCGATCTCCATTGAACCACAAATTAAGAACTTCTTATTTTGCCAGCTTTGGTTCCAGGGGCGGACCCACAAATGTTCAGAGGGGCAATTGTCCCTCTCTGAATTTTGAATTTATATAGAAATTTATAGGTCCGGACTCTACTCTTGGAATTTTGGAATCTTGATTTGTAATTTGGATTAAATTTAAGATTAAAATAAGAATAAATTCTTTGAATTCTGATTGGTAATTAAAATTAAAAGTTAGAACATTATTTTTTATTTAGTATCTGATTAGCTAATGAGTTTGAACTTCATTAGCTATTTGAACCCAATTTGCTAATTTTTTTATCCTCCATGACGAAAATATTGAATCTGTTTCTGCCTGGTTTTTTTGTTTTTTAAATTTATATAGCCGTACGTTCAGAAAACCGCACATGTTGGCAAAAGAAATGAGAGGATGAACCTCAACCAAAAATGATAAAAGGCATGAACGAATAACGATCCATGGGTCCACTTGGAATGGTGCAAATAAAGTGAACCATGTCCCGTGCTCTGATATGATGGAAAGCTTTTGCATATGGTATTATTAACTTGGTGAGGAGATGGGGTGATAATTTAAGGCACCAAGTGAACATGGGGTTGTGGCCTAGTCTACTCATTACCACACGTGAAAATAGATCAATCCCCTTTAATTTGTGCTAGTTATATCTTGGTTGGGGGAAATTTTTTATCGGCAGTGATTAATAGAAAAGAATAGAGATAAACAGTAAGAGTACAGTAATATTTATATAGGTAGTAAGATCGGTAACAATTTTACAGATTTTAACTTCTTTTTTAATCTGATGTATATATTTGATTTCTAGTCAAATATGAAATGTTTTTGATATATCTAAATTTTAAGGTACTTTATCTATTTTTGTAAAAAATAATATATTTTACTAGAAAAAATTAAAAGGAACAAAAAACAAACTGGTTTAGATCGGTAAAATTCCTACCGATCCAAACTTTTTTATTTTTAAGATCGGTAAACTTGCTACCTATCTTACTACCAATATAAATATTACTATACTCTTACTGTTTGTCTCTCTTCTTTTCTATTAATTACTACCGATAAAAAATTTCCTTGGTTTAACTCTCATATTTCTTTTTCAAATGAAGTTGTAAGATGACATCATAAAACTTTAATTTTATAATTAGAGAGGACCCGCAAGGTAGTGGTTTGACAGTGCCCGCCGCGGGCTGCCCGAACCCGGTCCGCCCGTGCCCGGTGCCCGGGTATACCCGGGTAAACGGGTACACGGGTACCGGTCTCAAACGGGCAGGGTGGCTGTTTTTGGAAACAAACCCGGGTGTACCCGTACCCGCCGTACCCGTGCCCGCTACCCGTCTACCCGCACTCGCCCCGGGTGTACCCGCACCCGGTAACCCGTGCCCGCTACCCGCCGAACCTTTATTTCAAATTTTTTTCCCCCCACTAACGACTGTTAACAGAGCAGTTTTGGCTACAGGCAGCGCACGG
This sequence comes from Carex myosuroides, assembly GCA_028015225.1. Lineage (NCBI taxonomy): Eukaryota > Viridiplantae > Streptophyta > Magnoliopsida > Poales > Cyperaceae > Carex > Carex myosuroides. The sequence goes on from CM051466.1 coordinate 3,353,025, forward strand.
AGTACAGAAATGCATATGAATATTGCGCTGCATGAAGCTAAACCTGCTCTGTTAATATACTGAGCCGTTCTACAGTTTTGGTTCAAATCAATTCTGTTTTTTTTTCGGATTTATTAAATTTCAAATATTATTCTCCCTCCAATCAAAACTCTATATATTCACCCCTCTTCCTCTCAATATTTCACACCCTCTCATTCTCTCAATCTCTCAATCTCTCATAATCTCATTCTCTCAATCTCTCAATATTACTATTTTCAGTTTTTAAATTTATTGTTTGAAAAAAATATAGTTGTAAATTTAATTCATTCTACAAATACGCAAACGGAATTACGAAGGTATCGGAATTATGAAGTTCGTCACCTCCCGCAAGATTTTTCCTCGAGATTTAAATGTTACATTTATTTCTTGTTAGATTAATTTATTTTTGTAGAGTAAATTTAGTTTATGCTATATTTATTTTTGTAGATTAAATTTAGTTTAATTTATTTTTGTAGAGTAAATTTATTTTTAATAGGTTAAAAAAATATGTTAGATTTGTTATTTTGAATATGTGAAGTAATTAGATTTGTTTTGAATAGGTTTGATTTTATTTTTGTAGAGTAAATTTATTTTTAATAGGTTAAAAAAATATGTTAGATTTGTTATTTTGAATATGTGAAGTAATTAGATTTGTTTTGAATAGGTTTGATTTTATTTTTGAAATTCGGATTTATTTTTAATAGGTTAAAAAAATATGTTAGATTTGTTATTTTGAATATGTGAAGTAATTAGATTTGTTTTGAATAGGTTTGATTTTATTTTTGAAATTCGGATTTATTTTTAATAGGTTAAAAAAATATGTTAGATTTGTTATTTTGAATATGTGAAGTAATTAGATTTGTTTTGAATAGGTTTGATTTTATTTTTGTAGAGTAAATTTATTTTTAATAGGTTAAAAAAATATGTTAGATTTCTTTATAAATAGGTTGGATTTTTTTAGTAGGTTAGATTTTTCAAATAGGTTATATTTGATTTTTTAAATTCGGATCTAAATTTAATAGGTTAGATTTTATTTTTTGAATAGGTTAGATTTTATTTTTTGAAGATGTTACATTTTATTTTTAAATAGGTTAGATTTTATTTTTTGAATATGTTAGATTTTATTTTTAAAATTTTGAATATGTTATTTGATCATTTGAATATGTTAGATTCATTTCAAAATAGGCTAGATTTTATTTTTTAATTTCGGATTAATTTTTAAATATGTTAGATTTATATTTTTTGAATATGTTACATTTATATGTGAATATGTTAGATTTATATTTTACTAGATAAATAAGTTATATTTGTTAGATAAATAAGCTAGATTTATATTTTATTTTTGAATATGTTGGATTTGGTAGAGTTATTTTTTTGAATAAGTTAAATTTGTTATAGTTATTTTTTTAAAATAGATTTTTAAAATAAGTTTGAACAAGTTGTATTTATTTTGAATTAGACTTAGAATTTTAAAATTTGAATTAGATTATTATGAATTAGACTTAGAGTTATTTTTTTAATTTAGATTTACATTTATATTCAATTTAGATTTAATTTAATTTAGATTTAGATTTATATTTTGAATAAGTTAGAACAAGTTGTATTTATTTTGAATTAGACTTAGAATTTTAAAATTTGAATTAGATTATTATGAATTAGACTTAGATTTATGTTTTTATATTGTTTTTTTTCTTTTGAAATTCGGCTGAGGCATTTTTTTGTTTTTTGGTTCGGATCCCTCTGTCACAGAGACAGAGGCTTGCTGCCTCAGTTTTTTTTATTTACTTTAATTTATATTTAGGTTTAATTTAGATTTAATAGGTTTTTAAATATTTTCGGTTTTGAATTCCAAATAGGTTTCTAATAGGTTTTGAATAAATAGGTTTTGAACAAGTTGTATTTATTTTGAATTAGACTTAGAATTTTAAAATTTGAATTAGATTATTATGAATTAGACTTAGAGTTATTTTTTTAATTTAGATTTACATTTATATTCAATTTAGATTTAATTTAATTTAGATTTATATTTGTAGTTTGAATAAGTTAGAACAAGTTGTATTTATTTTGAATTAGACTTAGAATTTTAAAATTTGAATTAGATTATTATGAATTAGACTTAGATTTATTTTTTTATATTGTTTTTTTTCTTTTGAAATTCGGCTGAGGCATTTTTTTTTTTTGGTTCGGATCCCTCTGTCACAGAGACAGAGGCTTGCTGCCTCAGTTTTTTTTTATTTACTTTAATTTATATTTAGGTTTAATTTAGATTTAATAGGTTTTTAAATATTTTTGGTTTTGAATTCTAAATAGGTTTCTAATAGGTTTTGAATAAATAGGTTTTGAACAAGTTGTATTTATTTTGAATTAGACTTAGAATTTTAAAATTTGAATGAGATTATTATGAATTAGAGTTAGAGTTATTTTTTTAATTTAGATTTACATTTATATTCAATTTAGATTTAATTTAATTTAGATTTATATTTGTAGTTTGAATAAGTTAGAACAAGTTGTATTTATTTTGAATTAGACTTAGAATTTTAAAATTTGAATTAGATTATTATGAATTAGACTTAGATTTATTTTTTTATATTGTTTTTTTTCTTTTGAAATTCGGCTGAGGCATTTTTTTTTTTTGGTTCGGATCCCTCTGTCACAGAGACAGAGGCTTGCTGCCTCAGTTTTTTTTATTTACTTTAATTTATATTTAGATTTAATTTAGATTTAATAGGTTTTTAAATATTTTCGGTTTTGAATTCTAAATAGGTTTCTAATATGTTTTGAATAAATAGGTTTTGAACAAGTTGTATTTATTTTGAATTAGACTTAGAATTTTAAAATTTGAATTAGATTATTATGAATTAGACTTAGAGTTATTTTTTTAATTTAGATTTACATTTATATTCAATTTAGATTTAATTTAATTTAGATTTAGATTTGTAGTTTGAATAAGTTAGAACAAGTTGTATTTATTTTGAATAAGACTTAGAATTTTAAAATTTGAATTAGATTATTATGAATTAGACTTAGATTTATTTTTTTATATTGTTTTTTTTCTTTTGAAATTCGGCTGAGGCATTTTTTTTTTTGGTTCGGATCCCTCTGTCACAGAGACAGAGGCTTGCTGCCTCAGTTTTTTTTATTTACTTTAATTTATATTTAGATTTATGTTAGATTTGGATTCAATTTAGATTTAATTTAGATTTACATTTATATTCAATTTAGATTTAATTTAATTTAGATTTAGATTGTTTTTTTGAATATGTGAAGTGATTTACATTTATTTATTTGAATAGGTTTAAAAGATGACATCTCCTAATCACGATGAGGATTTATCTTTTGGTGCGAGAATGTCACAAGAAATTTTTAGCCCACCTCCACCTATGCAACCACCACCTAATTATCCACAAAATTATCCCCAAAATTATCCCCAAAATTATCCACAAAATTATCCACAAAATTATCCACAAAATTATCCACAAAATTGATCTGAATTTAGATTTAGATTTGTTTTTTTTTCTTTTGAAATTCGGCAGAGGCTTTTTTTTTTTAGGTCGGCAGAATCCAGAGGGCTGAAATGCCTTGGTTTTTTTTTTCCTTTTATTTAATTTAATTTAGATTTAAATTAGATTTGGATTCAATTTTAATTTTAATTTAGATTTACATTTATATTCAATTTAGATTTAATTTAATTTGCATCTAAATTTAGATTTGAATTTTTATTTAATTTAGATTTAGATTTATATTATCAATTTAAATTGAACGTTTACAAAATATGTTATCAATTTAAAATGTTTATTGTTTTAAATTAATTGATATAAGATATTTTTGATTTATATTTTATTTAACCTATTAATTTATATTTGAATTTATATTTAGATTGTTTTTTTTCTTTTGAAATTCGGCAGAGGCTTTTTTTTTTTTTTTTGAAATTCGGCAGAATCCTGGACCTGGAGTAGGGCTGAAATGCCTTGTTTTTTTTTCCTTTTATTTAATTTAATTTAGATTTAAATTAGATTTGGATTCAATTTAAATTTAATTTAGATTTACATTTATATTCAATTTAGATTTAATTTAATTTGCATCTAAATTTAGATTTGAATTTTTATTTATATTTAATTTTTATTTAATTTAGATTTAGATTTATATTATCAATTTAAATTGAACGTTTACAAAATATATTATCAATTTAAAATGTAAACTACAAATTTCGAGATATAAATAAATTATGAAACTATATAATTAGAATGAGAGTTTGAAAATAAAATAAAATTACTCGTGTAAAGAAATAATATTTCGTACGACATGTAATAATATTCGTATGACACGGTAAAAAAATAAGAAAACAAATCAGAACACAAAACAGAAAACAGCAAAAAAAAAAAAAGTCTACCCGTGCCCGTCCTGCCCGTGCCCGATGTACCCGTGCCCGTTGTACCCGTCTACCCGCAACGGGCACGGGTTTGAGACGGGCAGGGCGGAGTTTAAAAAAAAAAAAACCCGCCTACCCGTGCCCGTTGTACCCGGGTACCCGCTGTACCCGTCCTGCCCGCTGCCCGGGACGGGTACTGCCCTGCCCTGCCCGAGGTACCCGTTAGCAAATCACTACCGCAAGGACACCTTTTATAATAAGAAATAAAAAATAAATTATCTAAATAAGATTGAATGTTTTCTTCGGGAAATTTTTTATCTATAGAAATTATTAAATTTAGTGGTATGAAAATAAAAAAGAGTGTCTCATTTTTAATAAATATATAAAAATCGGATTCATTACTGAGTCCATTCAATATTATGGATATGATTCAATGATTCCTATCCAATTCTAGCATGATCAAATGTGGCAGCCACATTTAGTCTGATAAAAAAAATAGGTTTAAAAGCAATTTTGCTCCCACATTTGATCATGTTAGAATTGGCTAGGAATCATTGAGTCATATCCATAATATTGGATCGGACTCAATGAATCTGTTTTTTCTATGTTTGTTGAAAATGAGACACTTTCTATTTCCGTACTTGTGAATTTAATAATTTCATTAGATAAAAAATTATATTTTTTCGATCTTATAGATAGAACCGAACTAATGATTCAGTTCCATCGAGATATTTCTTAAGACCCAGTGGCATAGTCATGTTGAAGAATTGGGGTTAATTAACCTTTATTGTTTTTCAGATTTTTTGTAATCGTGTATTATTTTTTATATAGTTTACAATAAAATGTTATAAGTAATGTAAAATTAATCCTCATTCGCAACATAAAAATTTTATATAATTGATTCTCATTTATGTTTGACCTTACTAGTTTGAAAGTCTGACTTCATCCCTATAGAGACCGAATTAATTATTCGGTCCTGTTCTCTACAGGGATTGTGAAATCCACGGACCCTCACCTCTCAATCTTTTTTTTCTTTGATTTGATTGATTTTCCATATTGGTAAATTGTGAAAATTAATAGAACTGAACTATTAATTCGATCCCATTAATCTGACTTTGTTGGAACTGAACCAATAGTTCAATTCCATCTATTGATTGATGAAAAAAAAAATCAATCATATATCCAATAATAAATTTTAACTTCTAAAAGTTAAAAATAACTTGCAAGAAAGATTCCTTTCCACGCTTCGTGTTTCAATTAGCGAAAGGGCTTTTGCTTTTTGTATTTTAATATTGTGTAAAATTATCCAATCGGTCATGTTATTCCATCCATTGAGCGTTATCTTGATCAAATGAACTGCAAGTTATTCTTCCACTACTATCCTCATGATTATCTTTTTTATATTTTGGATCTTCCAACTTAAAAATGTTTTCTCCCTAAGTCATCAGTGATGCAGGGTGGCAACGAGCTGGGTCCAGCTCATAATCGGCTAGTTTATTTACCGAGTGAATAACTGGACCGAGCTGATTTTAGGGATTCAAGCTGAAATCTCAGTTTGTAATTAATCGTTACGAGCTGCTGGGTTTGACTGTACTTTGTTTTAAGAAGAAAATAAATTTTACAATTTTTTTTGGACCAAATTAGACCAAGTTAGACAATATAAAATACACACAATAAATTCATACCTAGTCGAGCTAGCTTGTGAGCTAGGTCCCATATTGAACTCGTCTAATCTGAACCGAGCTACTAACGAGTTATTTCGTTAACAGCTCGGTCCAGTAACGAGCAAGCTGTTAGTGAGCGAGTCACGATCGAATCAGGAGGTACGAGCTTTTTTGCCACCCCTAACAATCTGATGCTGATGCGGCTTATTCATTATAAAAATGTTCTTTCTAGTTTCAGTCATATCATGCCTCTAAGCTATAACTACATGTATACTATTGGTCTATATGGTTTACATGAAATTATCTGCACCTCTTTGGTGGAGAAAAAATGTCTTTAGATTTGTAGGAGGCTACTGAGGAGCGATTAGTTGACAATAATTAAGAATGTAAGTTTAATTCGATTAACTCGACCAATCCGATATATAAATTTATATATTTAGAATTTGATTAGTTAATATACATAAATACACTATTTTTTTTAAGAAGAAATAATGATCATATATATAGAGTAGAACTAGGGTGCTCTCGAGTTCACCAAGCCCTTGGTGAACTCAAGTCCAAAACTCATCGGATCGGCTTCAAACGACGAATCCGACCGTTGAAACCTGTCTACCTTACGAGCGATGCGTATACATGCAAAAATTTTAAATTTTGAAATTAATTTTGCATAGAGTCAAGTGGTCAAAAAATGTCAAAAAATGAATGCATTAAAATTAATTTATTAACCTTCTAATTTTGACCACTTGACTCTATGCAAAATTAATTTCAAAATTTAAAATTTTTGCATGTAGACGCATCACTCGTAAGGTAGACGGGTTTCAATGGTCGGATTCGTCGTTTGAAGCCGATCCAATGAGTTTTGGACTTGAGTTCACCAAGGGCTTGGTGAACTCGAGAGCACCCTAGTTCTACTCCATATATATATATATATATATATATATATATTCCCTTATTTGATTGAGTTGGGTAAACGAGTTACAAGAGTTTGATAATTGCTAAGTTGGAGAAAGAAAAAATGCTCACAACAGTTTGAGCATCAAATCAATACTGAAAAGAAATAAGAGAAAAAAAGTAGCAAGCAAATAGAGAATAGAACTAGGGTGTTCTTAAGCTCTCCAAGTTCCTCTGTGAGCTTAATTCAAAAATTTATTGAATTAGTTTCGAATGATGTATTCAAACCGTTGAAACCGATCTACTTCACGAGCGATGCGTTTACATGTCAAATTTATAAATTTTCGAACTAATTTAGTATAAAGTCAAGCGGTCAAAAAAAGATGGTTTATAAGTTAATTTTAATGTGTTCATTTTTCATTATTTTTTGACCGTTTGAGTTTATATTAAATTAATTTAAAAATTTAAAAACTTGACATTTAAACTCATCACTCGTGAAGTAGATCGGTTTCAACAGTTTAGATGCGTCGCTTGAAATTAATTCGATGAATTTTTGAGTTAAGCTCACAGAGAGCCTTGGTGAGCTTAAGAACACCCTAGTTCTACTCAGCAAATAGAAAAGTAAAATGCAAAACCCAATAGACCAGTATGTGTTGGACTATTGCTTCTGTGGCCGGGCTGACTGAGTCTATATGTTGATTAGACACCATTCTCTCTTTATCATTATCATATTGTCAACAGTTAATATTCGGTTAAGAATCATCAGTGAGAGTTACCGTTGCAGACTTTGTAATTCCCTCTCAGCTAAGGTAGAAAGATGTCTCCTTGCCTTCACGTAACTACATAGCGAGAGAGAGAGAGACTGCTTTGTTTCAATTTTTTTTTTTGGGTTGAAAGCCGTAGGCACTTATATTGATATAAAAAGTTACAAGATAGCTGTTACATGATATTAGACAACAAGTATTTTTGAAAACATTCAGCTATAAAACAAATAAAAACACACAAGGACATGTGCATTCTGTGGATACAAATTTGATCATCCTTGCTTGATTGTAATTATAGGAGCCTAGTGATTGTTTCCTCTGTGCGCTTATTTGTCTTGTTTCTTCTGGCAGGCTACACCGAATCACAGTTGAGAAGGCACTGAAGCAAACCAGACTGAGAACTGAATCAATCGAACCGGGACAATTACCGCTCAGAGGAATGTGCAGCCAAGAAGGCACTGAATCAAACCGAACCAAAAACTGAATCAACTGGACCAGGACAGTCACCTCTTAGAAAAACAGTCAGTGTGGAAGGCAGAAAAAAAACAAGATAATAATTACAGACAAAAGCGCCTAGTTTTCAAGAAGCAAGATAATAATTACAGTCTCAGCCCAAATGCGCATCTTTCATTTGGGCCTTTAGGAAGTGTATCACCAGGCAACCGGGCCAATTTGGAATCTCAAGTACAGAAATATTTTCTCTACTTCTATTGAAATGCTTCAAACTGACTGATTTGAAATATAAATTTTGATTCGACTTTTATCAAGTAATATATCATTTGCTCTCTTGCTTTGTTGCTTCCAGGGGATTTAAATAATGTGCTTTGATTGGTTTTGTCCATTTTCTTATACTGTTTCAATGTAATTATTTCATTGAACGGCTGACTATTTTTTTTATTTTTTTTTGCAGATTTACTGAGGGCAGTGAAATTGTGATATAATCCATCCAATCAAACCAGTTATAAGCTAGAAGACATTATTAAACAAAAATTTATTCATGCCAACAGAAATAATTCTGAAATTTTTATTAATATTAAAAAAATATCAAATTTCCAAATCATGCTAGTCCGGTAAATAATTTGCCGGAAACAAGCCCTATATCTGGTGAATTATTCACCAGATCCAAAAATTGTCTTTCCGGTGAATAATTTACCAGTTATTTTCATTAAATAGAAGATGTTATAATTTTTTTATTTTTTATTTTTTATATTAAAATATTAGAAATATTTTTTATATTTCTTAGAAAATAGATGAAGTTTGTGAACATTTTAATCAACATAACAAACTTATCATGGTATATTAGTATTCCATGTTAATAACCAAGTTTGTGAACATTTTAGAGATTTATGTTTGTCATCATATAGAGTTCTATGGTTCAATACCAAGAACATCTTCTTGAATACTCTGAAAATAAACATAAAAATCATGGAACAAAATGCATATAACATCCAATTCATAAATATAAAATATAAAAATAATCAATATAAGATAACGTTTAGAATACAAAACTAACAATTTTGATGTTATGAAATTTCTATTTAGACCACACTATGATTGGATTTCGATCCACGTACAAAATTTAATTTATTATTATAAACTGAAATTGTATGATTTGTCTCGGACAAAATCTAATCGATCTATTACCATAAACTGGAAATTTAATAAAATATATCATTTACCACAGTTTGAATTGAAATGAGATCTAATTTCTTGTCCTTTCGATGTTAACTCAAGGAACTTATGGTTTGCAATTTTTTTTTCAAAGTAGCATGTCTCGCAAATAGTGTTTACGGAATAAAATTAATAAATTCATTAATGATTAGTTGAAGACTATATTTATTGAAAAAAAAAAATATTTAGAATCCACAAGATTATTGCATGTCTATTATTTGTGTTATTTTATGCATGTTTCTCAAAATTTCCTTTTAGAATTATCTGATATAGTTCAATTTATAGCTGAAATATAAATTTAAGATGATAATTAGTAAATGCAGGCACTCACAAAAAGATTTCTTCACTGTCCAAGTTAATTTGATGCTAATGCAATTATTATTGTCATTTCTCATAATAATTTCAAATATAAAAAGTTACCAACAAAATTGAGATTTTAGTACTGTAATAAATGTAACCAACAAGTTAATTTGCTTAATTTGTTTGCAAAAATATTTGAAAATTTCACATGAACAGTAATAATTGCCGAAATTTTTATTTTTAACATTTTAATAAAATTCATTAATAAATTAACCATCGTTTTCGGTCAATTTCAAATCTAACACGGCCGCAGAATGCCGGAGCGGACCCATATGGGGGGTACCGCAGAATGCCGGAGCGGACCCCCATATGGGTCCGCACAATGCCGAAGCGGCCCCAGGGCCGCATAATGCCGGAGCGGTCCCCGGCCAATATATAGGGCCGCAGAATTCCGATTTCATTACATCTCTTTTGAAGTTTGAATCCCTTCGACCTCGGGTAAGTTTTCTTCTTCTTCTCTTGTTTTAATTTTTAGTGTAGAGTAGTAATTAGGTGTAGGTTTAGGGTTTAGGATTAGGATTTAGGTTTAGAGTTTAGATTTAGGATTTAGAATTAGAATTGTACCAAAATTTAATTCGATTGTACCCAAATTTAAATAGAATTGTACCTAAATTTAATTCGATTGTACCCAAATTTAATTAGAATTGTACCCAAATTTAATTAGATTGTACCCAAATTTAATTCGATTGTAACCAAATTTAATTAGAATTGTACCTAAATTTAATTAGATTGTACCCAAATTTAATTCGGTTGTAACTAAATTTAATTAGAATTGTATCCAAATTTAATTAGAATTGTACCCAAAGTTAAACCGGACTTTTACCAAACTCTCATATTTGACCAAATATTATCCAATACAGCATGAGTACCAGTAGAGATATACCATCCTCCAGTAGGGGTACACAGCATGCTCCTACAGCCACGCCATACGAGATGTCTCAGTACATCGAGACAGCGTTGGCAGATGTTCCGGGTATCCGGAGTCGCACCGACAGGGTCAGCGACTTCTTGTGGTACCTGAATGCGGAGCATCGGATATTAGAGGCTGCCACTGGGGTAAGTAAATTTGTCATATTTATAAATTTGTCATCTCGAATTTTCGATGAATGAACTTGATCTGATTATTTACTTAAATGCAGGGTTTGGATGCGGTTACGGTTCGTCACAACCGCCAGCATCTACGGTACCAGTCGGCGTACGGGGGGGTTTTACGCTCGATGGGATTGTACCAGATATCCCAGATGGCCGAGGAGAATGCTGACGAGGGCTTATCTTCTGGCCTCGTTGAGCGATGGCGTCCGGAGACGCACAGCTTTCATCTCCCCCATGCTGAGATGACAGTCACCCTACAGGACGTCAGTTGCCTGTGGGGTATGACTATTATTGGGGAGCCGGTCACGGGCGTCGAGTACGGAGATTTTCGTGCATTGTGCTTAGAGCTATTGGGTATCCCGCACGAGGATCTCCAGAAAGCGAAGAAGAGAGGTGAGAAGACTGTGGTCTCGCCCGGCTGCATCAGCTTGGTAAAGCTGCGGGCGAGATTTCAGGTCTTTCCGGATCGAGCAGATCAGGTATTTGCTTGTACAAGATTTAATTTAAATAATATTATATTTATTTTCTTGTAAGTAATGTTCTAATTTAAATCTATAACAGGTGGTTATTGACCGATATCTGCGCGCCTATATTTTGGAGATGATCACCTGTCGGTTGTTTCCGGATTCGCATGGAGATCAGGTGCGGCTGTGTTACCTCGAGCTTCTGCGCGACCTGTCCACTGCGGGCAGGTTCAACTGGGGAGGTGCCACGCTGGCATGCCTATATAGGTAAGAAACACCTTATTAATATTTTCAAATAGTATACATCGTAGTGTAGTAACAATGACTTTGTTTTCTTGTAAAGGGGTCTTAACACAGCCTGCCTGAAGAAGAACAAGACCTTCATAGGACCGTGCATGTTACTACAGCACTGGTCCTATGCACATCTGATTGTTGGCCGTCCAGTCCTGGCTAGCAAGACAGATGTGCCGCAGTGGGGCAAGCCCGAGCCGGACAACTGCCCTGCATTTGCCGCCAAGTACTGCTATCCCAAGATTTGGATAGGTGCGGGGCATGGCGCGTCTCTCGGCATCACATTTTGGAGACAGGAGATCGAGCACCTCAGAGATGATGCCGACTTTGTCACTTGGGAGCCCTACAGAGATTATGTAAGTTTACTTTTATTTTTATTTTTATTTAAATTTTTTCCAGTTCGAATTGATATATGATATTAAATCTATACTTCCAGGTCGAGGTGGATGGCGCACATCGCTCATATCTTGAGATATTGCCGGAGCGATGTCGTCAGCAGGAGCGTTTCTGGCGTGCAGAGGTGCCGCTCATATGTTTTCAGGTACCGTAATTTCTTTATGCTAGTTATTTACACAATCAACTTAATTTAATAAAAACAGTCTAACGTATTAATATATATAGATCATCGAGCACCATTACCCCGGACGGGTCATGAGACAGTTCGGGATGCGCCAGCTTGCTCCGCCCCCGGCACCGATCAGCGAGGATGTCTGGCGAGCTCTGCACCATGCCAGGGAGACCACTGCAGGCAAGGACTGGGGGATTGCTCGTGCCGATTACGTGTTCGAGGCAGGACATGCAGATCCCCCATTGGCCGAGCCCGACCGTCAGATGGATGTCGCGCCAGTGTAAGAAATTTTATTAATTCACTACTTCAACTATGGCTTTTTGATTGGAATATCTAACATTTGTTGTAATTCGTACAGACCTTACAGAGATTGGTATCAGGATCACGGCGCGTACACCATCTTCATTGAGGGCTACATCGCCGACAACCCGCACGAGCGGGTACCGAAGCCGAGGGATCGTAGAGGACGGATCCACGGTATTATCCCCGCCGGCGCACCTCTCGCAGCCACGGTATTTTTAATTTGAAGTTTCAAATTCAAAAATATTAATATTTACAATTGTACAACTTCTTCATAATTTTTTCAATTTTCAGGCATTATATCTTGTCAAGAGTTGCGTCATAGGGGCTACGATGGCCGTCACCAGGGGATGGAAGAGGCTCGGGAAGGTCATCCTCAAGCACAACGTACCCGCGGTGTGCCAGTGTGGGTACAGGGCGCGCCTCGACTCTCTACTGAGGTGCGCTGGCTTGGGCGGTGTTGATGCGGTCGACGACATATCTGACGAGCCTGATGTCTATGTCCCCTACACTGGTGATGAGGACGTGTTTGCAGGCGTCCATGATGCTGAGACGGTCGGTCAGGCGTTCGACCGAGGTGCCGAGTTGATGCGCCGAGCCGCACAGGACGCCATGGGATCCCAGGCTAGGATGCCTACCGAGGTATAATTTAAATTAAAATACATAACTGTGATTTTTTTCTTATTCAATACATTATCTAATTTGTAAGTTACTACAGGGTGGACACGAGGAGGACCTGGGCTTTGATATCTCCACTGATTATGGCACAGAGGGAGATGGACTGTATTCCCCAGGTTACAGTCCCACTCAGACAGTACCTCCTGCCTATGAGCCAGGGTATGTTCAGACAGATCCCATCCCGCCGTTCCCTGGCCAGTCCTCACAGCAGGTACCTCACCCTTCCCTCCTCGATGACCCTATTGCCAGACAGGCGTTTTTATTCACGCAGGCTGAGTCTGGACAGACCACAGTTTTTGGTCCTGGGGTCCAGCAGACATCCGAGATTGAGGAGGTTCTCCAGGAGCCGGTTCAGTCTACGGATGTCCAGGCATCCAGCTCAGCATCCTCCGGAGATACAGACGAGACGCCACTATGCAGGCGGGGTCGGGGGTTTAGGAAGAAGAAGGCGAGGACGGTGTTTAGTCCAGAGCCGTAGATTGTTAGATGTTTTGTTAGATTGGTAGATTCTTATTTGGAGTATTGGTAGATGTTTTGTCAGATACTTATTTATTTCGTTGATTAGTTTCTTGTTTGTTTGATTTTGTTGTTATTTATTTATTTTGTTGATTTTATTTTCTCAGAGTACACAAAAGAATTTCAAAGAAACCACATATCTAAAATATCTAAAATATTTCAAACGAACGACCAAAAATACGATACGACCAAAAATCAATTTAAACTGCATTCGAAACTAAATAACACTTAACATATATACAATTTCGTATTTCTAAAATAAAAAATAATGGGACCGCTCCGGCATTATGCGGCCCCGGGGCCGCTTCGGCATTGTGCGGACCCATATGGGGGTCCGCTCCGGCATTCTGCGGTACCCCCCATATGGGTCCGCTCCGGCATTCTGCGGCCGTGTTAGATTTGAAATTGACCGGAAACGATGGTTAATTTATTAATGAATTTTATTAAAATGTTAAAAATAAAAATTTCGGGTAATAATTGTATATTAGTCCTAAAAGCAACTGCAGCTAACAAATACTTTATTTCTTTTATGTCGTGGCCAGACATACTCGCTTGTATTTCAGCATGAATGTGGTTTAGGAAAGCGAAGGATAACCAAAAGGTCAGTATGTATTTATTTTAATAGAAAAAAAATGTACTAGGATTACTTCTTAATATCATAAACTTTAATAATTAAAAAAAAACATAGAGTTTGGGTTGTAGGACATATTGTTAATATTATAAATCTAATTATTAGAAATATATGAAGTTCAATAATTTATGAATAGGGTACTAGAAGTTTCCTCAGGAGTTCTTAAGGTAAATTAGGAATTCTATGTTAAGTCTATATATGCATGTATAATTATTTTGTACAAGGAATAGAGAGAAATTACAGAAATTGTGTTCAACTTGTCTCCCTATCATCCACCAAACTTTATATTATTATTAAATTACTATTAAAGTGATATGAGAGAGCAAGTATAGCCCAAGGCATCATACAGTCCCAAAGGGGGCTTTTGTCAAGCCAAATATAAAATTTACAAAACCAATTAGAGGGTTTTTGTATAATCCTCTTCCTCTACCCCTTTGCACCTCAAAAAAAAGAAAGTTTTTGTATTTCGTCCGTGTAATGTATTTAATCTTCTAAAGTAGTATACTTATATATTCGTATGGTACATTTTGTTAACTATAAAAATTATATATATTTTGTAGCCTTAAAAAACAAATACTTATATATTCCTCTCTTGTTTCCTTCCGCAACCCCGTCCATAAACAAACCTCCAAACCAAACCCATATTCTACTAGATGTAGCAAACACACTCGCTATGATAAAAAATGAGTTTCACTAGCTCGTTCTCGACTTTAAGCTCCAACTCGGTTGGTATCGGCCACTGTTTTATTGGTAAACCTATACTCATATTAAATGCAATTTATCATTTTTTTTCTTTAGTATTACTTTTACCTCTTATTTATGGCGGGTGCAAAGCTCTTAGCTCCTTCCAACACTCTCTCATATGGTTAGCATGAGCCAAAGTTTCCGAACCGAACGGAGAATTATTCATGAATAAAACGCGAATTACAAATTATTCGTGAATATAACACGAAAACTTTTCTTTTATTTTTTGTTGGGTTTTGGTTTTCCTTTCTTGTGAGACCGAATCATTTCCGAATTATATTCGAATTATTCCCGAATCACAAATTTTTAATTCGCCGAACCGAACCCGAATAATTCATTTGTCACTATGGTACAGATCAGCACAAGAACTTAACGATGATTATATATACATTGAAACCCAAATTTTCAAATCACATATATATTAATTATATAGTGAAACCCAAGAATCAAAGTGTTTTGGGTTTAATGAGGCTGAGTGTTAGTGGTAGTTAGCAAGTAATTGGTATTCATAAAGTGTTTGTATTAAAATAAGTATCAATGTATAATTAAGTGTTGTTATCATTCCTTATTGCTAACTGAGAATAATAAAGAATGGTCTTGAGTTAGTACGTACATTTTGTTAGTTTAAATTTCTATGGTTATTGGTTCAATGCTCTAACTATGAATTTTAGTACATTTTGTTAGTTTAAATTTCATTGGTTGGTTAAATGCTCTGATTTTTGTATTTAGGAGACTAAAGACCTAGCTGATAAGGTTTATTTGTTGCATTAAGATGTAAAAACAGTTTCTGACTAGTACCAAAGGTTTGGTACCGGTTAATTTGGCAAACTTCTACTTTCAATGGGAACTGGTGAGGAATTTTTTCCTTACTTTAATAAAAAAAAAAATATATATATATATATAGAATCTTTTTCCGCATCAAAACCTAAGTTCCTAGATATAAACTTGGTTATACCTATCTTGTCTAGCTAGCTTTCCAATAAGATAGGAAATGGATAGCCCTCATGCTGTGAAAATCACACAAAAGTAAAAATTGTACTAAAGCATAAGCCTACAATATTACACAATATATGGAATCTTCTTTTCATATATAGATATGCAGGCAATAACAAAAATAATAAAGTTATATTTTTTGCCAAACAAGAATAATAAAGATGCACAAAACGAAAGGAAAGGTACAGCTTATTCCATCACATTTTATCTTAAATTCCAACCTCTTTAAAAAAGTCAAAAGTGAATTTCAATCGAGATTTATAATTAAAGATTCGACCGTAATGCATGGAAAAGGGAAGCTTAAATGAACAAAACCAATGGAATAATGAGTTAAAATAAATATATTTGATATTAATTAACTTGCATGCAACTATGCAAGCTTGAACTCAAATCCAGTTTACAAAAAAGTGAATCCGAACAACAACATTTCTAGTATATATGTTTTTGACAGCATGATTTACATCTCTAGCTACCTATTTGCTGCCTCAGGAGTACATTTTTTGTTTAGCAACTTCTCGAATTCTTCTCTATTCTCTCCTAAGTGAAGATTTTTGAAACACGCATATTGATATATAGTTACCGTACGTCCCTGTTACGTGGCAGCTTTGATCTACAAGCATTTCTTTTGCCCCTTTTTACCGCCACGTGGCAGGAGTCTAAGCAAAGAATACAAACAAATATATATGATCAGCGGAAATATATATAATGGAAAATAGCTATATAATTCCATGCTGATTACGCCGAAAGAACAGAAACAATCAAAACAATTCCCTGTTGATCTCTCTGGTTTAAATGACTTTGCGAACTTTCTTGCTGTGTTCAGTCAAGCCCCTCAATCAGTTCCTAACTACTATTTTTTTTAAAACCTTGATAGCGGCTGTCAAGTATAATTTTTCGTTAAATAAAGTAAGATTACATCCATCATTTCACATCACAACATCATAACACTCTCATCCAAATAACATACCAAATCTAAAACACACATCAACAACTAAACAACATAACACAACCGCTAACATACAATCTCTAACAAATCAACTTCAAGCGGTTGTCAATCTCTTCTCTCACCTTTTTGCTCTCTCCGCTGCACCAGCCGATTAGCAACACAAAGGTGGAGGCACCTCCCCCAACCCTGCCTAAGGCCGGTGAGGTTTTAAAGATAGAAAATTGCAGGGTTAGGGTAACAGCTCGGTTGGAGGAAACGGAGGGAGATAGGCGAAGAGGCGTAAGAAGCAAAATGATAATTACAGTCTCAGCCCAAATGTGCATTTTTTTTTTCATTAGGGCCTTTCAGAAGTGTATTCCCAAGCAAGAACGCGCCAATATTTCTCTGCTTTGATTGAAATGTCATCTCTTCAATCCATTTTCTTATACTGTTTCAATGCAATTATTTCATTAAATGGTAGACTATTTGTTTCTCCACATATTTACTAATTGTTAAGAAAAGAAATTACTATTTTCCTCATCTGAAGATTACTTTTTGAGGTCATTTTATTTTGCTCCAGTTCCTAATTCATGCCTCAATTTTATTTTATCCCTTTGGGCGCCAGTGAAATTGTGATATATTCCAATCAAAACAAGTTATAAGCTAGTGCTAGTCGATCGACATGATTAAAAAAAAAAAAAAAATTCTGTGGAAGTCTCATTCATTGGGACAAAAGACTATGATCTCCATAGAAATTGACCTTTTAGGATTCATGTTACTTGTACAAAATAATGATTTCAACAATATATCTCAACATAAACAATACGGAAATCTCATCAAATCACTAATATCTAGAACATCCAGTGACAAAGTTATTTAAAAAATGGCAGGTATTTCGATAAGTAATTTCTGTTAAGTTTAAATCTAAAGTTCTTACTCATTAATATATTTCATTATAACAACAAAACTGTTTATTTAGACAAAAAAAAGGGCAAATCTCTACGAAAAAACCCACAAGGTTTCCTATATGTGGAAATAAATGCACAGAAATTACCATTTAAGAACCAACTATTTGCTATTAAGAGGCTTCACACTTTGTAGAACAAAATTTGAAACTAGGTACCAAACAGATTGAACAACTCCCTTGGACATTATTTCAAACGACTCCTTAGCGGCATTTTGATGCGTCTTTCTGATATTTTCATCACCAAGAAGCACTTTTAGGTCTTCCATAAGTTCCTTTAGTCCTATTACCTGAAAAAAAAAATTTCATATTATTTCTCATAAGAAACCAATTTTATAGGGAAAGCACCGAGCAATGATTAACGGTCAAGAAGCAAGTAGTAGAATGAGTACTATATGATAAAAAAGAGCACTGACCTGTTTAACTGAAAAAGGGTTAATTTGTCGCATCTCCATTAACATGTGGTGGAAATGCCCGACATGTGGGCCTGCGCTTAGCATTTATAAAATTGCAGCTAAGTAATTTTGCTTTTTCTTGCTAATTTTGTTGCAGAACATTTTGCATTTATTTACATATGTATGGTACGTTTTTGAAATTAACAAAATTTATATCATATTTACAGTAAAACACCCACCCATTAGACTAAGGTGATGAAAGATATAATTAAAATTACATCAATGCTTTATGCTATACATTTTCATGACTTTCAATTTCCTCTTTTTTTTTTTGTTGAAATCCCATGACTTTCAATTTTCAACAAAAGAAAAGGGAGCAAGTCAAGCAAGTCTGATTAGCTTTCCAAGTTTTGATGCACATGCTGTTAAGCGAATTTGTCATATTAAAAAAAAACCACCTTAGAGGTGTTTCAGTAAATCTTTAGTTGATAAGACAATTTTAAATTCTAGATGCTATTTTTGCAACCACACAAAAGCTTAGATTTGACTGCATGAGAAATGTGGCACATAGTTGCAACAGCAAGCATAAGTTGCAGTGTACGTCACGGAAGAAAGAAGAAAAAAGAAACTACTTCTTACAATTTTGTATTAAACGACAGTAATATAATAATAAATGAGTGAGGCTACGGTACTATGCATAGCGCATATTAATCCGTACAATGGACCAATGTCTTCATTTTCAATCCAAATAGTCGATTTGAACCGTATGAAAATGAACTTGCAGACTAAACTTTACATTTTTTGGAACTTTTTTTACTAATTTTTTTAGATAGGTAGAAAATCACTACTTTTGACTGGTCTAGAATCTTTAGATCAAGTGATTTTCTACCTATAAAAAAAATTCCCAATAAATATAAAATTTGACCTATAAGTACATTTCAATACAAGAGATCATGTTGAACGGTTCACATCGATTGTTTGGACTTATAAAATGGAGATATCGATCCATAGTATGGACCTATATGCGCTATGCATAAAATTGTAGCCTCACTCATAACAAAATTATGTTTATAGAATATAGACACTACAGAATGAGTCTGGTGTTTAATTCATACCTGTCAAAATAGCACAAGCAGCAGCAGCTGCTTCTGAGACATTGTGACCACATAAGCCAGGCAAAAACGAACCTCCTATGACAGCAACTCCACTTGCCCTGTAAAGCACTCTCAACTCCCCTGCTTAGATTTCTATGTTTCAGCCATTTATTTACTTTTTTCCCCATTCTTTTGGTAAAAAATAATATTAATTCGAAATAGTAGCAGTCAATTTGTACCAAGTGTGTCGACCACATATATGCATGTGCTTGGGCTAATTGCTTCCTTCTTTGACCTAATTGCAACATTCACCTCTTGTCTTTTCAGTTCCTGCAATCTTTTTTTCACTGTTTAAAATGCATAGCATTTAACTTAGATGCAGTGAAAACTTAGATGTAGTTAAAAAACTCAACTAATACAACATTATTTACAAAAGTTACATTTTTCTTGTAATGAGTCCTGCTTTGTACAATGTAAATGTTCTGAAATATATTTGATTAAACTAGAAAAATATGAAGGTTCAGAAAAGCACAAATTTTTCTGCTAAAAGATTCAAATTTCCATTGCAAATGCCGCAGTAGCATTTTATGAAAATAGAAATGTTATGTAACCCTATATATGTACACTGATATACTTAATTGAGAATAAAATAAGGAAACATGAATATAAGCAACAAAGAAGCACAATATCCAAAAAGAGCAAAATGAAATAATCAAAAGCAAGATAAGAAGATAGGAAGAACATACTAAACCGATTCGGTTTCCGTCTCGAGGATGCCGTGTCACAAGAATCAAAAGCAATTCAGGGAATATCTTGATCAGCTCATTATGCGCTTGAATCATAACTAATTAATTATACAAGACACTTCAAATTACTCAATGAAAGATGATAACAATTGAATTGAAAAAAATAAGTGGTAGGGATCTAGTATGTACCTTGTTCTTCGCCACTGTGGATAGATGCTGCCAACCATGTAGGCCGATTCGAAATCTGATCCGTAAGATCATCCAAAATCGTTTTACTTTCTTTCTCTTTTACTTCATTATCTCCAACAGCTGTAAGATTACAAGTATCAGATCAAAAGAATTATTACTATGACCGCCTCGACTTGAGTTGCCAGAAACTCAAAATTAGTTTTGAGTGAAGCTATGGTAATATGCATATTACACAACGGTCCGCGCTATGGACTCGTATGACTGATTTTTAAAGTCTAAACAGTCTATCAGAACCGTTCAACATCTTCTTCATATGAAAATGTACTTGGAGAGCAAATTTTAAATTTTTTAGAATTTTTTACTATTTTTTAGATAGGTAGAAAATCACTTGATTTGAAAATTCTAGACCATCCAAAAGCAGTGATTTTCTACCTATCTAAAAAAATAGTAACAAAATTCTAAGAATTATAATATTTGCTCTAAGTACATTTTCATTTGGGGAACAAGTTTAACAGCTCGGGTCAAATGTTTAAACTTTGAAAATAGAGATATGAATCCATAGCATGGGTCAATCCGTAATATGCATATTACCATAGCCTCACTCATTAGTTTTTACCATATCAGTGATTTTCAAGAAAAAATGTATATCGCGGGGAAAAGAGAGACGTACCATACTTGAGATCACCGGCAAAATGGATAATGGTCGGTGAAGCGCCCAACAACTGATACCGCAAGGCCTCTGTATTGCTCTGCAAAATGTGCATTAAAATTTGCACTCATCTTGTTCTTTTTTTTAAGATAAATGTATGACATGAGTTGTTAACTCATCCCTACCAGTGGAGCAATAAGAGAGAACTTGGAAAGCATCAGAGAAATTAATGGCAGAGCAAGAGGAGTTGACCACCGCTTAAACGATTTATAAGACATTCGAGCATTTAATAATCCCAATTTTATCTGTAATAATACAAATGAATGTACGTTAAATGGCTTACAAATCGCCCCACTTTGTAATATAAAGAAAAAAGAAAGGAACAAATTAGGGACAGAAAAGAACGCACTCCATTCTGAGCAGCATACAAAATGAGATTAGGCCAGAGTTCACTCTCTATTAGAAGAATAGCACATGGATCCCAATACCCTATAAATCTCTCAACTGCTGCTGGAGTGTCAATCGGTGCCATCTGCAGAATTCAAGAAATAAATTCAGCAATTAAAAACACTCTCAAATCCATGTGATATGTTCCACGAGATTGGCTAAGATCAAAATGGTAGTTCCTGAGCCGTGGTCATATCAATTTGGTTTTGCAATTTGCAAAGTCCAAACAGTCGATCCAAACTGTTCAACATGATATCTATATTAAAATGTGCTTGGAAACCAAATTTTACATTTTTTGGAATTTTTTTACTATTTATTAAGATGGTTTGAAAATCGCTGTCAGTTTTCTAAAATCAGCGATTTTTAAACCATCTTAATAAATAGTAAAAAAATTCCAAAAAATGTAAAATTTGGTCTCCAAGGACTTTGAAAATCTAATGGTTTGGATCGACCGTTTGGACTTTGAAAATCGCAAAACCAATTGGTAGCACCAAGGTTCAGAAACTACCATTTTGATCTTAGCCAACCTCTATGTTCCACTACAAAGAAAGGGATGAACTAACCTGAAATATAACACCATCTGGTAAGAGATCTTTGACAACTTCACTGCAATATTCAATTAATGGAATTTTATTTTATTATTAAGAGACATAGATGAATAAAAGAAGTATATAAATAAAATAAAACAATGGCATACAAGGCAGAAAAGGTGGTAGTGGTCATGAGTATTACAAAAGAGGAGGTGGAAATTGAGAGGGAGTAGTGGTGGCGTACAAGGGGCAGAGCAGCTAATGCTTCGCCCAATGACACAGCGTGAACCCAAACTAGCGGTGTATCAGGTGGGAGTACACCATGAGCAGCGAATGGAATTATGTCTGTGTTTCCCTGTTTACGCCACCACCTCCTCCGCCTCCTCCACTCCACCAGATAGTACAGCGCTGGCGCCGCTGCTCGCGTCACCGCACGATATATCTCGTACGCTAACCTCCCTCTCCATACACTTTTCATCTCGTGCTGCTTTGCATCGGCTGGAGGCGAGTCATCACTGAGGTGAAATGCGGAAATGGTGAACATTTTAGGTTTCTCGGCCCATAAAGGTCAATATGGATTTTCTCTATTGAAGGCCCAATAAATTTTGTTAGTTTCTTTGATCAATGACTATTGAAGGCCCAATATAGTTTGTTAGTTCCTTTGATGAACAACTAGTGAAGGCCCCAATATACTTTCTCTTTATGACCAGAGGAATTTAGAATAAAAAAGTAACAGCTTTTCTTAGTCTTATTCTACCCAGATAATTTGTTGTAATGAATTATTCCTAATCTGTAACATAGTGTCAAAATTCGCGAATTAGTCGCGAATAATTTGTTCTTTTTGTGTTGCCGAACCGAACGGTGTATTATTCAGTTGACTGAATTTTTCTCGAATTATTCGTGAATTCACTAATTTTTCATAATTTTTTTTTGCTCTCTTGTGGAACTTAGATCTCCGGTCCGGATTCAATGTACAATTCCGAAACATTTCCGAATTATATCCGAATTATTTCCGAATCATGAATTTTTGACATCACTGAAACCGAACCCGAATCATTCCATTTGTCTCTATATATGAACTGTACTGACATCAGGGCACAAGGATAATGCAAGGTACGTCATTTGATGCCGCTACTATTTTATTTTTATTAATATAAAGAAGAATTTGAGTAACATTCTTTAAAAATATATACTAAAAGATAAGTTGCTTCATTTAAACACATAGTTGCGAAGATAATTTGAACACAGAATGGAGTCGGAAAATAGTTTGGATAGAGATCTTGAACAAAGTTACTAAGATGGAAAATGGCTACATCATGGTAGCATTGTATTAAATGAGAATAAGATATACTCAGGCTTTGTTCGAGAAAAAAATAGCTATCAAATATAAAATTATATATTTAAAATGGAAAAAAAAAAATTCTGTAAAATTATTTTAATTTTTTTGCACATAAATATTTTTCTTTGAAATAGTAAACATATGTATAAACACAATAATTAATGCAAAAGAACACAAAAAAGATTATATTGGTTTCAAAGTTATATTTATATCTTACGTATATCACACACACCAAACTTTTTTAAATGAGGAGAGAATAGTGTGACATATAAATCATCCATTTATGATAATAAGGAAAAAAATATCGTGTAAACAAACATAGATGACTTTTAAGATGATTTGATGATAAGTATTTAATTTTATTTATTTCAAAATGTGGTTAGACTCAAAATTAATCTCAATTACCATGTTTCGTTATATTTTTCATTTATTTTTAATCTGTTGTCAATCAAAAAACGAGATACTGCACAAGTTATTCATTAATTTATTGCATATTTAAGGCGTGGAACCGCAATAATGCATACATTTAAATGATACTGAAAGGAGAACCAAATGGAAGGAAAATACATTATATATTATGTAGGAGAGCCACATCCTAATTGTCAATTAATTGTTCCTCTTTACAAGTTACTTTTAAGATGATTTGGATTGAAGCTCCAATAAAAGTAATAGAACTATAAATTTATGAGCTACAAATCCCCATTATAATAAAAAGAAATAGGAAGCACAAGCCAAAATGACAACGCAATTGTTATGTGTCTTATTACTTAATTAATAATATTATATGTTTCTGTATAAGAGTGTGGAAGCAATATTCAAATCCGATAGGTTTTACACCAAGAAAGAGAGGATTCAAATAACTTGTATCTCATCACTCTCATATCTTATATTTTTGAATTTAGAAACAGTGATTTTTTATTTATCTAAAAAAATAGTAAATTTCATAAAATATAAAAATTTGGTTTTTAAGAACATTTTAATATGGAGATTACTTTGAGCAGTTCGAATTGTCTCTTTGAATTTTAAAAATAAAAATATAAGATGTGAATGAGACATTTAAGTACATGGGTCATTTGAACCGTCCTAAAAAAGAGCTGACTTTTAATTCGATTTCTGAAATATACTTTTTTTTGCATCAAAAGCACCCGTACCAAAAGGGAGAACAATACCCGTGAACTTGTTCTCGTTATAAAGTGATGCTCTTATCAACCGCTGTAATTTCCCCAAAATCAAAGCCTATCACAGCTGAACTAAACCTTAGATGTCACCAATGAGGTCTAATGGGATAGCGATGGCTCTCCGAGAGACAACAACGAATGGAGAGGGACAACTACTGCCGCACGAGATTGACATTGCGATACATTGAGATTTGTAGAGGAGAAGAAAAATATTCGAGGGCGACTGGAAGAAGATCCGACAAACCTTTAAGTAGAGGTGCTACTTTTCCCGATTACCCGGATCCCATCCGAAACTGAACAGGATCCGAACCTGAACTGACCCGGATCCGATTAATTTGGATAGGATATGGTTTAAAAAATATAACCGGTTAAATTATGGATACAGTGACAAAATTAATAATTTGGATACGGTATGTATTTGATTTAATTATCCAACCCATAACCAAATCCGACCTGATACCCGTATAAATACCCGATAAAATAATAATACCATTTTTTATGATTATTTAATATAAAAACATATATTAATAACTCTGAGAAGACAATTATTTGTAGTATTTTTTAATTTCTTAAATGAAATTTATTGCTCTTTTCGCACAAGATCATTGAAATCAAATATCACGTTCACCTTTTGCCTATAAATTTTCGAAGATAATTAATTTCTTTCTTGATCTCTTTGTCTACAATATATCTGTCTTTATGTATAGATTATTGAAATTTATTGCTCTCTTCGCTGATTGAAACAAATTGGTATTGATATTATATTTATGAATTTTTGGAACCATAGAATGAAATCATCATCTCTAATATTTTACTTTCTAAAATTATCTCACCTTCAATATTTTGAAGCAGATTTTAATTTATATAATAATGATATATTATGTGAGATATTTAAGAAATTATAATTATATTTAAACGTAAAGGGTTTCTCAAATGCTTGTGAATTGCGACATGTACCCGCTCCAGATCCAGATCCACCCCGGATCTGAATCGGACCCGATAATCTACAAACAAGTTATGAGTATCTATTTACCTAAAACTGAAAGACTGGATCCGAAATGTCTACGGATAAATAGGTACCCGAATTCGGACCCGATAGCACATCTAGTTTTAGGTCTGATTATAATTACTTCATTTATGCAAATAAGACCACAAAAAAATATTTCTTATGACATGATTATTATAATTATGTACATGAATTAATATAAATGATCGTAGTATTTATAAAACAAAGAGGAGAAATCAAATTCAAAGTTCGAATAAAATCCAAAATGATAGTCTAATTACTGTTTGAGGGACTGATAATTGTTATGTTTATGAATTAATTTTATTTGAAAAAAATAATTTGTTGAATAATAAATTAATTTTGTTACAATATTCAAATGACATCCGTATTCGTATCCATTAACATCCGATCCGTATCTAAAAAATAAAAATAAAAAACGAATACGGATATGAATATCACTATCCGATTCGTATCCGATCCGTTTGCACCCCACAATCCTGGAAGCACAATAAATAAATAAACAAGGGGCTGAATGACTTTGGCGATTGACTGTTGACTTGTGCTTTCCGAGAAGTAAGAAGATATTTTGATTCCAGCGTGCGTGCTCAGCCAATGGCATCGGTGATCTTGTCGTCGATCACATCCATAGTCAGCAAGCTCACAGGTTCCTCATCGTCATCATCCACTACCGCCGATGAACTGCAGGGAGATCTGAGGCATCTCAAGCGGACGTTGCTGAGAATCCAAGCTGTGATGGCCGACGCGGAGGAGAGGGAGATCAGAGACGAATCCGTCAAGCTCTGGCTACAAGAGCTCAGGTCAGTTGCTTACTTCTCAGTTCTCACTCTATTATGTCTGAATTTGTTCATGAGGTTTACTAATCAATTCCTAATTTGTTTTCGAATCATGCGGCTTCAGCCAAAATAAGATAATTCACTTCTTGAGAATTTGGTCACTACTGACACTATTACCGAAATTTTTATTAATAGAAATAATAATAAAGTAATGTCGATATAGAAGAACGAATTCGTCGGAATTTTAAATCTAACAAAGACGTTATTTTTGGTAACGTCCAGGAGACGTTACCAACGATAACGGCCCGATTAATTAAGATGAAATCGCTAATCGCAGCTGCTAAGAAGCTGGCCGTTGAGAACGGTGACGTCCAGAAGGAAAAAAAAAAAAAAAAACTGTGGCCATCGCCAACGATGACGGCCTGCGAAAAAAACAAATACCCCGAGACCGTTGTCAAAGATAACGTCCAGACTCTGGAAAAAAAAAAAAAAATCCTGGCCGTTAGCAAAGATAACGTCCAGACTATTAATAAACTCAAATTGTGAAAAAGATAGCGTATCCTCTTGAGTAAACTCAAATTGTGAAAAAAAAATTTATTTAGACTATTAAACAATAATTAATTTTGAAAATCCAAACCGTTCAACATGTTCGAAATATTGAAATGTGCTTGGAGACCAAATTTTACATTTTTTGGAATTTTTTTACTATTTATTAAGCCACTTTTTCAATCGCTGATACGGTGGTCCAAAAAATTTTACTGTTTTTTACTGTTTACCGTTGGATCAGTAATTTTCAAAGTGGCTTAATAAATAGTAAAAAAATTCCAAAAAATGTAAAATTTGGTCTCCAAGCACATTTCAATATTTAGAACATGTTGAACGGTTCGGATCGGTTGGTTGGATTTTCAAAATGCAAAAAGTAGCCCGAAGTAAAGAGGGGGTTTTACTTTGCAAAGCACTGTAGCCTTACTCTTATTATATTATTATTATTATTATTATTATTATTAAGTAAGGATCGTTACCCGTGGTCCAAAATCTCTAGATCAATGAATATTTTACTTATCCAAAAAATAATAAAATATTCTAAAAAATATATAAATGTGATCTCCAATGATACAAAGATCAAGTTAAGTGGTTTGGATCGGCCGTTTGAACTTTGAAAATGAAGATTTCGATTTAAAGCACAAGACGATCCTTACTTAATAATAATAATAATAATAATAATAATAATATAATAATAATAATAATAATAATAATAATAATAATAATATTAAGCCACTTTGAAAATTACTGATCCAACGGTAAACAGTAAAAAACAGTAAAATTTTCTGGACCACCGGATCAGCGATTGAAAAAATGGCTTAATAAATAGTAAAAAAATTCCAAAAAATGTAAAATTTGGTCTCCAAGCACATTTCAATATTTCGAACATGTTGAATGGTTTGGATTTTCAAAATTAATTATTGTTTAATAGTCTAAATAAAAACTTTTTCACAGAAAAATATTGGAGCATATCAAATATCGGAGAAAATCAAATATCGGCTCTTGTAATTAGGGATGTTAGACAATGGTCACTAGTTAACTAAATACATGTAATGAAAGCTTTGTACCCCATCTCTTTGTATACTCTTCCTTTTGGTCAATAAAATTTCCCTAAGTATGCTATTTACCTACTTAACAAAATATCTTCCCGTCATCGGAGAAAATAAAAACTTTTTCACAGAAAAAAGGCTGGCCGTCAGCGTTGGCAACGGCCACATTTTTTTATTATTATTTCTATTAATAAAAATTTCGGGACACTATTATGTCTAATTTTCATAGACCAAATCCAAATTTCCCCCAAATAGAGAGAGGGCACAAATCCGCCCCTCTGGCACTTATTTTCTCCGGGCAACATTTGCTCTCGCTTTCGCATCGCGTGACATGTTTGTTTTGTTGTTATCGCGAGTTGGTACGAATTGAAATATATTTTGACTAATTAAAGCTGTAATAGAAGATCTTACAGTGTGGACAAAAGTTGACTCATAGGATTTTCTGTGGTCCAATCGGTGTAGTCATATATAAGAGCACAGTCATGACCTCGTGAGTCGTGCAAAGACTTATTTATAATAAAATATTTCGACGTTCTACATCTAACTATCTAAGCTCTGGTTTATAATTGCCAAATATTTTTATACAACATTAGTTCTAATTTTTAGATTTTTTTGCGCGTTCTTTGATCTGATACATTTTTTTTTCTACATTGTTCGTTTCGTAAAGCATTTTGAATGTTGCATATATATATTTTGTTTTTCTAACTGAACCCGACAAATTTATCAAATTCATTTGATACAAATTATTACTACTCTTAAGTAAATCAGAACAAAGTAGTTTTTAAAATGTTCGACGTATTATTTCAAGCATAACGAGTCAAATCCAGATTATCTGATAGTTGTATTTTCCTATAACGAATTGGACTGCAAACGGATCGGATAGTGGTAAAATCATATCCGTATCCGTTTTTAATTTTCGGATACGGATACGGATCGGATATCGGATATTCGTGTATATAGAGGAGGGATCTAGTTACCACAATTTTGAGTTACAACAAAGTTACCACAACCATTTTCTATATTTTCAAATTCCAAATTGTCGATCTAAACCGTTCAACATGATATCCATAATAAAATATGCTTCCCGATCAAATTTTACATTTTTTTGAATTTTTTTACTATTTATTAAGATGGGTACAAAATTCAATGGTCTGAATTTGACTAGTTTTTGTAAAATACTTAATAAATAGTAAAAAAATTCAAAAAATGTAAAATTTGATCTGGAAGCACATTTTATTGTGGAGATCATGTTGAACGGTTTGGATCGACGATTTGGAATTTGAAAATGTAAAAAATGATTGTGGTAACTAGATCTCTCCTCATATATATATATATATATATATATATATATATATATATATATATATATATATATAGGAGTTGGCTACGGTGCTATGCATAGCATAGAGGGCCTATGTGCTACGGCTCAATATTTGAGTTTTCAAAATGCTAACGGTTGATCCGAACCGTTCAACATGATCTCCATATGAATATGTAATTGCAAACCAAATTTTACATTTTTTAGAATTTTTTTAGATAGGTAGAAAAACACTTGATCTGAATGGTACAGAATTTCTCAGATCAAGTGATTATCTACCTATCTAAAAAAATAGTAAAAAAATTCTAAAAAATGTAAAATTTGGTTTGCAAGTACATATTCATATGGAGATCATGTTGAACGGTTTGGATCGACAGTTAGGATTTTGAAAACTCAAATATTAAGCCGTAGCACGGAGGCCCTCTATGCTATGCATAGCATATTACCAATTTCCTATATATATATACACACATGAGTAGAACCAAGGTGTTCTTAAGCTCACCAAACCTCTTTGTGAGCTTAACTCAAAAACCTATCGGATTGACTTCAAGCGACACACCCAAACCGTTGAAACCGATCTACTTCATGAGTGATGCATTTATATGTCAAATTTTTAAATTTTTAAACTAATAGTATAAAGTCAAGCTATAAAAAAAAATGATTTATAAGTTAATTTTAATGAGTTAATTTTTCATCATTTTTTGACCGCTTGACTTTATACTAAACTAGTTCGAAAAATCATAAATTTGACATGTAAATGCATCACTCGCGAAGTAGATCGGTTTCAACTGTTTGGATGTGTTGTTTGAAGCCAATTCGATAGATTTTTAGATTAAGCTCACAAAGAGACTTGGTGAGCTTAAGAACACCCTAGTTCTACTCTATATACATAAATATTTTCATAATATACAGTAAACTATACGATATTTATCTACTATTCAGATATGGATAATTAAAATTCAAAACCGTATCCGTATTCGCACTGATATTCGGATATCGGATATCCGTATCTAATTTTCGGATATGAATGCAGATACAGTCGGATAATATCTGATCCGTTTGCACCCCTAAATTGGACCCCTGAAAGTTATAAAAGTTTGATGGTTTAAACATTGAATAAATAGATAAATGTGTATCTTCTATTCTGTAATTGCGAGCATCTGATTGCTGTACGTTTTTTGTTATGAATTTGACCCATGTAATCTTATGTCTGTGTTAGAAAAATAGATAGAAACTCCAATTTATATGAAATAATATGTACAAGTACCTTTTTTATCTTGACAATTAGGATCATGATAATTATATTTAGATTATATTTTTTGTCTCTTTTTCTTAACAATTTGAACTGCATGAAAACAATAATTTATTGAAATTGAATCATTTTTTAAAGTTCTCTCTTTCATGTAGCATGTTTTGTACAATTTTTTCTTCTTGAAATGTCATAGAAAAAATGTATCCATTAAACTAACAACTCATGTTTATTACTATATTCATTGCGACTCATTTAAACTCTTTCATTATACATTATATATAAAAACAAAATTTGATAATCGAAACGGGTCTAAGCAACGGGAAACTTCAGTCCTAGTAGGGAATAAAATCATAGTGGAAGAGAAACTGTTCGATTATGCAAAACCTGGCATAATGCTGAATTTAGCAATTAAAAAAAAAAGCTCATTTTTGTTTTAAAAGATAGATGCTATTGAACTCACGAATGGAGGGAGGTTTCAGTTTTTCTTTCGTTCATATCTATGCTGTCAACTTGGTCAAGTGGCAGGTTTCATCTCTAGTTGGATCAACTGGGTTTAAGTTATATTATATATGTAACCATCTTTACATTGATCAACTCTCCCATTGGAGAACTCATTCAGATGTTGGGTCTGAAACGGGTTATAGGCTTGCTGTTTTTCTTTAAAGGGCGTACCCACCCCACATATGGGGTCTGGGGAAAGGAATTTCTAGGCAGCCTTTCCCTTACATTTTTGCAAGGAGGCTGATTTGAACCCAGGACACAAGTGGAGACACTCTACCACTACGCCAGGCCTGCCTTTTGGCTTGCTGATTTTCTTTACTTTCATAAAAATTTACTGTTCCAGAAAACTTTTTAGCAAAAAAGTCAATTTATTCCCCTTTAAGAAAAGTGTCAATTTATTAAATTTTTATGTACTGATCTTATTTTTCTTTTATGCTTTGAGGATCTTACTTTTTGCTCAAAATAATCCTGACATTTTGATTTTGTGTATTCTAGGGACGTTGCAGTACAAGCAGATGATGTCCTTGATGAGTATCACTACGAGTTGCTACGCCAGCAAGCCAGTCAGGAAATAGTCACTAGAAAGTCTGATATATTTATTGGTTCACCAGTGATGTCAACTGATTCCTCATCTTTAGAAAGCATAGAAAAAAAGATCAAAGCCATACGCAGGATGTTTGATGAGATTGAAAGGGAGAGGGATGCCCTTCACCTACGAGAGTGTGATGGTGAAAGACGACATAATGCTAGTTGGAAGCCGGTGCCAACAAGCTCTTTTCTTAGTGATTCAAAAATATATGGGAGGGAGGAAGATGAGAAGGAAATTGTCAAGTTTTTGCTAGATGATGATTTGGGTGACAAGAAGGAGATAGTTAAAACATTGCGAGATGATAAACCAGATTTTCGCTCAATCTCAATTCTTCCAATAGTAGGAATCGGAGGCCTTGGCAAGACAACTTTAGCGCAACTTGCTTATAATAATGAATCTGTGCGGGAATTTTTTGATTTCCGGGTGTGGATCTGTGTATCTGATAACTTTGATGTTGTAAGGATAACCAAACAAATCGTTGAATCTTGTACTGACCACCTCTGTGATGCAACTGAACTAGATGAGCTTCAGAAAATTCTTGCCAGATTATTGAAAAAGAAAAAGCTCTTGGTTGTATTAGATGATGTATACAATGAGAGGCCAATCCTATGGGAGTTCCTCAAAGCCCCCTTCTCTCTTGGGCATCTTACCAAGGTGTTAGCAACTACACGGAGTGAGCTAGTTGGGAGCATCATGCAAACTACATCCCCTCACAGACTAAACCACCTAAATGAGTCTCATTGCCTAGAAATATTCGGGCAATTTGCAACCCGGCCTCTATATTGGCGACAACCATTTCATCAAAGCCACCACAATAGATTTGAAACTATTGCTCGCCAGATAGCAGTGAAATGTAAAGGATTGCCTTTGGTGGCGAAAACCCTTGGAAGTCTTCTCCATAATGAGATTGATGAAGATAGATGGAGAGAAGTTGCAGAGAGTGAACTCTGGGAGTTGGAGGATCAAGGGAATGATATCTTGCCTGTTCTGAGATTGAGTTACCATAGAATGCCGGCTTATTTTAAACATTGTTTCACATACCTTTGTTTGTTTCCGAAATCATATGTTTTTCAAAGGGATTATGTTGTGAAGCTTTGGATCGCACAAGGATATGTTGTGACGAAAGGAAAACGCACTTTAGAAGATATTGCCTGTGCATATTTTGATGAACTGATTCAACGATCAATGCTTCAACCTTCACAATTTTCCAAAACTAGGAATGAGGGTTTTCTGCTGCATGATCTTATCCATGACCTAGGTGTACATATTGCTGGAAATCATTGTCTTCCAGTGGTGGATAACAAAACAGTTAATATAGGTACTGATCTGCTCCATGCATCCTTTGTTCCGTCAAGGGATCAAGTCATCCTGGATTTTTATGCCTTGAGTAAGGCTCAACATCTAAGAACACTCTTAGTACCCATGTCAAGGCAGATGCAAGGCAGTGTATATGATGTACAAGATTCTATGATTTACAAGGAGCAACTGGACAAAGGTGGTATATACAATTCTACCCCTACCAAATCGCAAATCGCACTCGCCTACTTCAACAGCAGTGAATGTGAAATACTGAAGAAGTATGCGGAGATAGGTGATAAATGCAATCCGATGACTACCAATTTGCAACTGGACAACAATGGTGGATATGATATTTCAGATTCTATGATCCAAAATTTCCAATGTTACAACAGCAGTGGATATGAAATACCAGATTCTATGATTGATATGTTTCAACAGCTGCGTGCATTAGACCTAAGCTATACAGGTCTTCAGAAAGTTCCTAATCGGATCGGTGAACTCAAACATCTGCGCTATCTTGCTTTTAGGGAAACCAGCATTACGGGTCTTCCCGAATCTATATGCAAGCTTTACAATCTACAAGTGCTAGACTTGGATCGCTGTGAGAATCTACGCAAACTCCCAAGAGGGATGAAAAACCTTACTGAACTAAAGCACCTCAAAATACCTATTCTAGAAGATTCACATTTTTGTATGCCGAGGGGTATGGGGAACTTAACAAACCTTCAAACTCTATCAGCATTCTATATTGGAGGAGATGTATATCACTGTGGGATACACGAGTTAACGGGGTTGGTGAATCTCAAAGGGGACTTGAAGATATACGGATTGAATAGAGTTCTTGAGCAAACCTTTCCAGATTTGAGTAGACTGAGGTTGGTAAAAAAATTGACACTTTACTGGGATGTTGGGAGCTCTGACAAATGTAACTATGGGGGCATTGAAGAGGGCCAAAACCTATACACTGATGCAGCTTCTGTACTCGGTGGTCTGAAGCCTCCAATTAACATTGAAGAATTGGTTGTAGATGCCTTTGATGGGTCACAGCTACCTAGTTGGATGGGCAATTGTTACTTCTTCAATTTGTCTACAATTAGCCTTGATTTCTGCAATAGTAGGTGCACTGACCTCCCACCACTGGGTCAGCTCCCTGCTCTAAAACACCTCTCAGTTCAAGGAATGGATGCATTGAAAATAATTGGTCCTGAGTTTTGCGGATGTACTTCAACGGTTGCCAGGTGCTTTCCAAGGTTGGAAACTTCGGAATTTTCAGAATGTCGTCATGGGAGGAATGGTACACTTTACATAATGATAGCTTCCCTCGCCTTACTGAGCTCACTATCAGTTGTTGCATCCTACTTCTGAAACTGCCATTCTCATTATCTTCCTCAATTTGCACACTCGAGTTACAAGATTGTGATAGTTTAAGCTCAATTCCCATGCTCCCATCACTAACATCATTGATATTACGGGGGCGTTGTCCCTTCTATTTATGGTCACGTTCCTTGTGCTTACCGGAACTCAACTACCTGCAGATCTCGTACTTTTGTTGGCGTACTCTGGAGTTCTTTCCAAACTTGCTGATGCTCAGAACAGTTAGGTTGGAGCACTGTATGAATATTGAAGTAATCGGACTGAAACACTTGAAATCTCTTAAGTTTCTGAAATTGCACGCATGCCCTAATCTCGAAGTTGCTCAGGAAGAAGTGCAACACTCTAATTGTTGTATTTTTTATGACTGTTAGAGAGTTGATTTTAATAAAAATCTTTTCAACGATCAAACTGTAATCTTTACACTACAAGCCACATCTCTATTTATAGATTTACAAGCCTTAATAGCCGTTAGAAATAGAACTAAAAATAGAATAAACTGAATATGCCTCTTTATTTTTTGCTGTTTCTAGTCAGCACCTGAAATCAAAGGAAAAGATAAGATAATAGAAGAAGGGTTGAATCTGCAAAAATCCCAATAGAGTTATGCTATGTGTACCCGAGGATGGGATCTCCAACAATGTGGAATATATTAAGTATCTCCAACAGTTTTCTTTTCTCAATGGTTCTAGATTTTCTTTTGATGTTAGTTACTCTGTACCAAAGAAGGGTTAAATATTTGATCATCTTATATTTACTTCTTCATTATCTTCATGAAGCATGCAGTCCGAAATTTTTTTAGTTACCACTGAAAGAAAATCGAAATTAAATGAATACCATCCAACTCCAATTTTTTTCATTCCTACCCCCACGCGGATCCAGTCTGCGCATCAAAATAGGTTGGTGTGCGGACTGGAGAGGTGCACCAAGTTGGTGCGCGGACTGAGTTGGCGCACCAAATTGATTTTTTTATTATTTGTTTTGTTTTTTATTTTTTGGTGTGCATCCTCAGTAAGCGCACCAAATTTCTTTTTTTTTTTTAGTTTTGTTCTGAATTTTGGACTAAATTTTTTTTTCTGTTCTGCGTATAATTTGTAGTATAAAACGTTGATCGAATTGTGCGTATAATTTGTAGTAATTTGCACACTAACTTACTTAGTACAAAATGCTGCTAAGATTGTACATATAATTTGTTGTAGTAATTTTTAGTCAAATTTAGTCAAAAAATTTATTTGTTAAACAAATGTGTTTTATTTTCTACAATTTTACGTCAAATGTTATGTGTACATATAATTATATATACCATAGAACAAAATAGAATAGAACAGAAAACAAAATTTAGTCCAAATATTTCAAACAATTCAGAACAAAACTAAATATATAGGAAATTGCTAATATGCTATGCATAGCATAGAAGGCCTCCGTGCTATGGCTCAATATTTGAGTTTTCAAAATCCGAACCGTTCAACATGATCTCCAAATGAATATGTACTTGCAAACCAAATTTTACATTTTTCAGAATTTTTTACTATTTTTTTAGATAGGTAGAAAATCACTTGATGTGAAAATTCTGTATCATTTAAATCAAGTATTTTTCTACCTAACAAACAAAATATCTCTCTCAAAATTATTAACTAAATGTCCTCGTGGGCCCCACTTTTTTATCTCTTTTCCCCTCGGCTAATAAATGAAGAATTGGTGAAAAATCGCTTGAATCGGCCAAGTCACCACTGTTCAATCCGGTTTTTCTCCTAAGAGTGGATCCTTGTCATGTTAGGTATAGTACGGGTCAAATTTTTTATTAATAGGAAAATTAAAAAAAATATCGACAATATATGGAGAAGCATTTTTCGGAAATTCAATATATAAGAAAAACGTGGTGATCTATAACGTCCAGAAGACATAATAGACCACAATGTTCTAATTAGCGAAATCAGATTATCGCTAATTAACGAAACAACGGGAGGAAAAAAACCGGGACGTTATAGGTAGTAACATCCATAGTGAGGAGTGTGGAGTGACCTAAATTTTTTTGCTCCCTGAACGTTCTCTACAATAACGTCCACTATCTCTTTTTTTTTTAACGTTGTTTTGCTAATTATGGTGAGTATTAACAGGACGTTGTGGTCTATAACGTCCAAAAATTTCGGAAAATTACTTCTTTGTTGTCGATATTTTTTTTTCTATTAATAAAAAAATCCAGATAGTACGGGCCTAATGTGTGTACACAGAAAAATCCTTGGTTCTAAAGCAATAGTTGCAGGAATTCGGAATATGCCATCCAATCAACTCCAATAGAGAATAGTGTATCATTATTAATAGAATATGAAATAGTGTCTTGTAATTAATAGCAATATGGAATAATACATTCTAAAGGCTAGTTTTTTATTATCTTGTAAGTATAAATAGGGACACTTGTAATCAGAAAAATAAGATTGCAAATACAATTTATTTTCTTAATCTCTTCTCCCTTTATCTTACAAAAAATATCAACATATTTATTCGTCCACGATTTAAAAAAAAACACATGAGAGCACTCCTAATTAAGCTACAACATTAATCTCCATTAGACATGATAGTAAAAATTTTGGGTTCTTCTGTTTTAAGTGTTCTAATAAAATGAAGAATATTTGAGATGCTATTAGCTTTGGGGGCACCAGTCGGCAACCTGGTAAGAGACCAGCAAGATTAGAAAAGGAAAGAGATAGGTATTAGCCGATTCCGCGAGGGTAAAAAGTGATTATATTTGACAGAAATGTGTTTTTTCTATTAGTGACGGGAGTATTTGCGAGAGTATACCGATAACATTTCTCGTGGATACTGTCCCATTCTTGTACGCACCGATACTTTATGGATCAGGAGCTAAAGAGTAGATGAAAATAGGTTAAAAGATAGGTACCAATTAATTTCACATGTATATGTGTGTGTTAAATTATTATTTTGTCATCAATTGACTTAGAAAATTTATTTGAACTTAACTCTAAACTCTTGTTTTACAATTTGAGTTCTATCTTTTATATTTCTCATCATTGTTATTGGATGCTCTACATTGTTTTAAAATAATAACTTTCCTCCCGTATAAACTAGAATATTGAGATTGAGACCTTTATTAATTATTTAGTATAATTTTATTTTATAAGAGAGGTTGAAAGATATATGTACTTCAAAAATTATAAAATATAAAGAAGGAAATTGCTAATTTTTAGTTTATAGGCCACTCATAATTAACACCTAGATCCATCCTTGCTAAATGAACAATGACAAAAAATGAAAATATAAAACTTGGTTTTCATGAAATTTTCATGATTATATTATATTAATCGGCTCAAATTAATTATTGACTCTCATAACTTGAAACTTAAACCTGAAATACAATTAACTCACCTCAAAATATAATCCAAAAGAACTGTAAAAAATGTATAGATGTATTTCTTTTTTGTTAAATAACAATGTTGAATTCTTAATCAATAAAATAATCTTCAAATTAAGTTGAAAAACATTCAACTGAGTTTAAAGCTCAGCTATTTTTTTAAAGAGTCATAATTGACGCGACCCAAATTAAGCAGGCTTTTATGGGCTGCGCGTGTGAAGTTCTAATTTAGATAAAAGCCCACACACCCACATTATTTTCTGTATAACAGTGTGGAAGCAATATTCAATTCTATATACGCGGCATGGTAAAAAAAAGTAAGAGAACGGAATGGTATTTGGTATACATTAGAAATGTTAAAAGAGCTGATTTTTTATTCATTTTTTTTTACTTTTACTTGTTAATTTTCCATTCTTGTGTTAAAAGTGTTAAAAAATATTAAATATTAGAAGTCAAACCAACTAACTACTAAATATTTTAAAAAATTATTTATTCAATATTACTTCCTAGACGAAGAATATTTTCTTTATGCATCATCAGACTAAAAAGAAAAAAAAAATAAGAAAAAAACAAAGAACAAGCACTAGTATAAATTTCTGCAAGTAAACAATATTGTTCATTAAATTAAAACTATTGAAACAAATTTAAAATCTTTACAGAGCTAGACAGATTAAGATCAAGACCATTATTGTCTTCTACTTCATGCCTTTCCAT
This sequence comes from Carex myosuroides, assembly GCA_028015225.1. Taxonomy (NCBI): domain Eukaryota; kingdom Viridiplantae; phylum Streptophyta; class Magnoliopsida; order Poales; family Cyperaceae; genus Carex; species Carex myosuroides. The sequence continues at coordinate 3,391,301 of CM051466.1, forward strand.
TTCGTTTCTCTCTTTGGCTTTCCCTTTCTCTTATCTTTCCCTTACATCTCCTTCAACTCCATCAAAATCTTCAAGACTAAAAGTCGGTTGCCAGACGGGCTCTAACACCGGATTCACTCGCTTATTATTCTCACTGACATGTAGCCCTAACCCTTTCATGTCTTTGATTTTTACCAGTAATGTGTAGAACTTATCCATCCTCTCTTCTATCTCCTTTTCATCTCTTTCCTGAGACATTGACTCCTCTCTCTGAGGGAACTGTGGTACTGGTAGTTGGTTCTGTGAGAATGGCAATACAGTGACAGATTGTCTCTTTAATCTCTTACTCTTCTCTTTTGAAGGAGAAAGGGGTATATGTATATATGAAAGCAAATTTGGTAGGCAATTCAAGGACCAATGTTTATTTATTATATGTTGAATTGGATTAATGGGTCGTGAAGAAGATCATATATGATTCTGTTTGCAACCAATTGACATAAATTAATTGGTTAAAATATCTGAAATAAATCGTTTGGACCGAGAGCAGCTTGGGTCCGATACCCATCGGACTCAAATTTGGATCCGATGGGTTTCGGGACCGTCCGATCTGCTTTAAGATTCGTGCACACAAATTTTATAACAGATGCGAAAGTTGTGAGCTCGAATCTTAAAGCAGATCGAACGGTCATCAAATCCATCGAACTCACTTTGGGTCCGATGGACATCGGAGCCAAATAAACCTCTTTTTGACCTCAACATTTGCCTGGTCCAATTCTAGAACAGGAGTTATTTCTTTCGAAACTCCGATCCTCTGCGGATGGTAAAGGCCACCCTAATGGTGTAGTGATTCACTATTTGAAGAATATTATATTTAAATTTTTAATTTTGAAGGGTTTTTATATTCTTAATTTTCGTTGGATTTTAAAACCAATGACATATTGTACTTGCAACATGTTTTGTATTCTTGTCTGAAAATTCATATTCTGAAAATATAATTATAAAGAGTTTGCCCAAAATATTTTGGTTTGATTATTTGAAAAAAAGAAAAGAAATTGTAACAAATCACTGATCTAAGCAAGTTTCACGAAAATTTGAAAATTAAAAAATAATTGACTTTCAAATATGCATGCATAAAAAAAATGAATTCTAAATTAATCTTATTTTAACAATTAGTTATCAAAATTGACTTAGAAACAAATGACCTAACGAGAATTAACAATGCAGAACTAAATTGTTGTATGAATTTGAAAGACAATTTATATAAGAAATGAAGTTGTATACTTGCTCTGAAAACTCGCCACAGAGGATATTCTAATTTGGGGTGTTATGTTAGTCTTGGCTAATTTTTTATTACATAACATTAATTTGCATTATCGATCTTACTTTGTCTTTATATTTATATTTAATTCAGAGACCCCATTCGCACGCAATTGCGTCAGCTTGATGACCTCTATGCTTACCTTTAAGAGAGAACATTATCAGGCTTAGGGGGGTTCATCGGATCCGATTTAATCGGTTTTAAACTGAATCGAGAGAGTTCAGTTTAAACGATTCGGTTTTTTTGGTTAAATAGATCGATTCGTTTTATTTGTTAAACTGATTTAATAGTTCAGTTCGGTTTGGTTTAAAAAATTTAAAACCGGCTAGATCGAACCAATTGAAATTTTTAAATCCAATCCCCGTACGAACCAAATACTTAAAAAAAATAAACAAATATGACTTAATGTATATTTTTGTTTGATTCGGTTTAAAACCAGATAAATTGAATCAAATAAAAATTTTAAATTCATCTTTAAAAAATTTCAAAAAAAATTCAAAAATTTTAAAAAATGATTATTTTTATGATTAATATTCTATTTCGGTTCAACCATCTATTTCAGTTCGGTTAAATTTGATTTTTAAAAACCGAATAAAATTTTAATTTGTCTATTTTAATTCAGTTTGGACCGAATCGAACCAATGAACACGCGCCCACTTGATCAAATTGTCAATTAATTATCAACATGTCGGTGGGGATACATAGCTCTTTTTATTTTTTCGAAAAAAAAAATTATTGCTAAGAATTATCTTTGTCAAATAAATACATACATAAAAGGTTGTAGTAAGTAAAAAGCTCTTGTCAAGTTCTTATCGTGATAACATATATTCTTTCAATTTTTACATATTTTAGTTGTGTTGTAAAAAACTTTATAATTTATTCTTGTGTTTAGCACCAATAATGTTAGAACAGGAAATAATGATAGCACCTCTTATATGTTTATTTTTGTTGGAATTGTTCATTAGTTTAATACTTGAAATTTTACATTTTCTAAAAAAACAAAAGATAGTATTTTTATGGACATTTAATAAAAAATAGTAGATTAGACTTTTACATTATATAATCTAATTTTTTAGATTAATATATATTTTCCTGTTAAAAAAATAGTAAAAGATAAAAAAAAATTGGCCTTCAATAAAATTTCAATAAAAAAATATTGAGCAACTCAGATCTTGTTTGCATTATATATTACACGCAAAGTATCCAATTTATTTTTTTGCTTTGTATAATTTTAAATTATTCTATAATTTTAAATACAAGTATCATTTATTACTGGTCAATATTTTATTAAACTGAATATTATTATTAAAGAACAAAGAATATTCTATAATATAATTCTTGAAAACAACATATCTTTTGGCTCTAAATAAAATAGTTTGGTTATTTATAGCAGAAAAGTTGGCAATATTAATTTAAATCAATTATAGATTTGAAATTTGTGTGTGCAACCTTCTTCATTTCTATAAAAAATAATTAGTTACAAATTAATTCACTACAAAAATCAGTCACTATCTGTGAAGGTAAAAGTGTTTTTGCTGACTGTATCTTCGCGGATACTCCTGTCAGTAATATTGACACGATCAGAAATGGCAATTTTTTATCGGTGTACCTCGACAATAGTCACTTTTTACCATCGCAGATAGTAGCATATTTTTATATTAAAGTTAAAAATTGAATATAATAATTGTGATGCAATGATCGCTACCACGATATTATGAGCAAATTAAAAGGTGGTTATTCTTCTTCCAATTAAAAGAAATTTTGTGGAGATTTGATAGCAAAAGCAAAATATATGTAGCATTTCCAGTAAGGAATTTATGTGGAATAAAGTCAGTCATTTAAAAAAAAAAAAAAGCATCAAATTCTTGTGAAAAACTATGCATCACCAAATTCCCCAAAAACTTTTAAAATTTTCCTTTTTGGTTCTCTGTTTTTTTTTAAATTACATAAGAATTTTTTTATGATTTAAAAAATTTGTTCCTTATCAGGTGATACCTTATTAATTATAAACACTAATTTGATCGTTGTTAATAGTATTAAATTATTTCTGAGGATTTTAATTTAATTATCAACATTACTTATTTTTCTGAACCAGAACAACAGTTCTAATTAGTTATGAACCTTTCAAAATTAACATCTATTCTCCTAACAAAACACTAAATTAAATGGTATTTAAGTCGATCAGCTATGTAATTAGATAACCGAAATACCCGGAATTATGAAAATATTCCAATCACCTTTAATTGGACTTTTATAAATATAAAGTATGCACAGAACAAGTATAATTTTGGTTAAATGCACATTCTCAATAAAATTAATCATTATATCTTAACAAATCTTTGAATGCCTCTAATTCAAAATACTTATAGGTAAAATTGGACCATTCTCTAGGTAAGCTTGGTAATTAAGACTTTTTTAAAAGTATATTCTCCTATAAACCCATGACTAAGTTTATAAGTTCGATCTGAGATTTTGACAGAAATTAATACAACTGGGCTTGCTTAAACTTTCAGCAACGTGTGGGTTTTACCAAAAACATGGAGTTCCCCTTTTAAGTACGGGTGAAAAAGAGGAGAATCCCGCCTCCTGAGCCCAATCGAGTTTGTGCTGCGAATTAAATTGCGAGAACATGTCTTCAAATTGGCAAGAGAAAAAGAGGAGAAGTGGAAACAGCGATCGAGTGCTGTATGGCTCAAACTGGGGGATAACAACACAAAATACTTTCATGCAATTGCTAATGGAAGGAAAAATTCAAACGCCATCTCGGCTTTAAACCATGAGGGCTCGATCATCCGAGATCAACAACAGATACGATCTAAACTATTCGGGCACTTTAAGGAATTGTTGGGCTCCAGAGGCCGTGCCAATTTGCCTTTTGATCTAACGGGCAGGGTGGGTCCCAGCTTTCAAACTGAATTAACTAGCTTGGACGATGATATCACGGATGAGGAGATAAAGGAGGCGGTATTCCAATTACCAAAAGGGAAGGCGAGCGGACCCGATGGCATCCCGATTGAATTCTACCAGGTGTTCTGGGATATAATTGCTGTAGATCTGATGGCATGTATTCGTGCCTGCTATAACGGAAGGCCGATGGGGAAAATAAATAAAGCATCAATCACTCTGGTCCCAAAAAAAGAGGGGGCCATGGAAGTCACTGACTTCCGGCCTATAAGTGTTATAAACACGGCGGCAAAAATCGTCACAAAGATTCTCGCAAACAGGTTGCAGCCGCAACTGCAGAGATTGGTAACGAACGCACAGACCGCTTTCGTCAAGGGACGATCAATCATGGAGTCCTTCCTAGTGGCGCGTGAGTATCTCAACTTTTGTCAAAAAAGTAAAATACCATCCATCATCTTCAAGGTAGATTTTGCAAAAGCCTTCGACACGGTAGACTGGTGCTTCCTCACCAACCTATTGATTGAGCGAGGATTCCCCCCGAGATGGCTATCAGCAGTGTTAAACATCCTCACAACATCTTCATCGGCACTTAAAGTAAACGGTACACTCACCCCATTCTTCACACATAGACGAGGCCTGCGGCAAGGAGATCCATTATCGCCAATGCTATTCATCCTGGTAACTGACTCTCTCAATTGGTTTATTCAGAGCTCAATACCGGTCATGCACTCCCCAATGGCAATACCGCCGAGACCGATACAATATGCGGATGACACTATTATATTCTCGGAAGCACACCCAACCACGCTAAGAGTAATTGTCCGTGTCCTGCGCCTTTACGACCGGCTGACGGGCCTCAGGATAAATAGAAACAAGAGTACCTTCGTACCCATTGCAATACCGGCACCCATGATCGGTGCAATTGAACGAATCATAGGTTGCGCTCGGGCCAACCTCCCGATTAGATATCTCGGGTTGCCCCTTTCGGCAAAAAAATTGCGACTGACCGATTTCCAGCCGCTAATTCAGTCGGTACAGGGAAGAATGGCTAGCTGGCAATCGGCATTCCTAACATACGGGGGTAGGCTAGTTCTGATCAAATCGGTTCTCACAGCACTACCCCTGCATTATATGCAAGCAATCAAATTGCCAAAGGGAATCATCAAATACATAGACAGAGCCCGAAGAAGGTTTTTGTGGAAGGGAAATGATACATGCAAAGGGATAAACTGTCTTGTAAATTGGGAAACGGTCTGCAAGATGAAAAAAAAATGGGGGAATGGGGATATTAGATCTCCAAACGCAAAATGATGCCTTGCTCACGAAGTGGCTATGGAAGCTAGATAGTAACACGGATGGACTCTGGGCCAAAACAATGTCACTGCTATACGGAGTCAATGCGGCGTCCGACATAGCACAGGACCCCATCTTTTCGGACTTTGTGCGATCCCTCAACCGTTTAAAACAGTTTTACTCAGTTTCAACGGCAATTGACGATTCCGGCGGGATAAGGCGGTGGAAGTGGACATCCCAACAAACTTTCACCACGGGCTCGGCTTATAGGGTCCTGCAAAATAATGGACAAGTGTGTCCTTCTAATGAGATAATTTGGAAGCTAAAGATACCTCCCAAGGTGAGGGTCTTTCTCTGGATTAGCATTCAGAATAAGCTCCTCACCCAGCAGGTTTTGAGATCGAGAGGGTGCGATATACAGGCCGGTTGTCACCTGTGCCATGACCCGGTGCTGGAGACGACGCGGCACATCCTGCTCGATTGCGCCTATGCGATGGGCTTCTGGAGGATTTTACTGTTTCGCTACAACCTCCGGGTCAACATCACATATCGGCAATCTTTCTTTGATTTATGGTGGAACTCAAGGCGGAATTTACCGGACCCGGTCCTGAGACTTTGGGACACAGTGTGGTCTGCGGGAGGATGGGCACTGTGGCGAGAACGCAATAGGCGCCTCTTCACTGGTCAGCGCAAGACAGTGACAGAACTAATAAACAGCGTCTCCCAAGAGATTACTTCCTGGCATGCAAATAGAGTATAGGATACTGTAAATATACAATAGATGATTAGATTGGTCACTTACTTTAGCTCTTTCACCATGTAAATAGAGTATAGGATACTGTAAATACCTTTCTTTTATTATCAATGAAATCGTCATGTGAGTCCGCTCACTGACATTCAAAAAAAAAGTACGGGTGAAAACGAAGCAGATAATATCCGATTCGTATTTAAAAAATTATATACGAATATTTGTATTCGAATATCTGTGTGGATACGGATACATATATGATTTTAAATTTTAGTTATATGTATCCGAATAATAAATATATATCACATGGTTTAATATATATGATAAATATTATGAACTTTAGTATTTTTTAATAATATTTATATATTTTTAAATAATTATTCTATTCGATCCGTATTTATATATGTATTCGTCTAATATTCAATCCGTATTCGTATTCAAAAAATAAAAAAGATACGGATATGAATTTACCACTATCCGCTCCGTATCTGATCTTTTTTCACCCCTGCCTTTAAGTCCCGAAATTTTTATTTATACCACACCTTGAAAAAAAAATAAACCACAAAACCACCGTTTTTGGAAATTTTGAAATTCACCACGGCCGCACAATACTTGAAATGGGTCCGCACAACACCGGTGCGGACCCAGGGCCGCACAACACCAGTGCGGACCCTATTCTTTTATATTTTTTTTATCAGAAATGTATAGTTTGATTAGGATTTTATTTTTAAAGTTGTTTAATTGTTTTTGTTTCAAATGTCGTTTAATCTGAAACTTTTGTTCGTTTGTTTGATCAAATATAAAGAAACATTATTAATAAATATAAATGAGCCATATAAAGAAGCATACAATAGAACAATGCTAATGTTATCGTACATTATAAATACGTCTAATAAACCGAAAATAAACAACGTATTTACAAATACAATTAAAAATAGATAAATATCTCATCCATTGATAGACTCTCAATTAACCTGCAAATTTTGAAATAGTGACTGTTAAATCTGATTGTTTCAATATTTTATTAAAAGTTGAAATTGATTAGTAAAAAAAATTAACTACCACGTGCACCTCGAGCAGCTCTGTTCTGTCTTTCCTGTATATCTCGACCGGCTTGGTGTCCTCTTCTCCTATTATTTAGTACGTCCATCCACATCGAAATTCGGTTGTATCGTCTTCTACCCAAAGAAACATTTTTATCCTCTGGAACAAGGACTGGCCCTCATTTTCAGGCCATTCCGACTGATTTTCATACACATGCCATTCAACCATCCATTTGTTGATCAGTGTCTGGATGTGGTAGTAGTGACTTACAAAGATGCTAGGGTCGATGCCTCGGAGACGACATACGGACAGAGCATGAGAACACGGTATTCTGTCCAATTAAGGCTTCTAGCATGTGCATTTCACCGTGTGATAATCCCTGATTATCACGTGTATTTGAAATTGGCCTTGGTAAACCGGCCAGAATCGTCAGGTATGAAAGCGTGAACTCTCTCTTGTGTGGAGGTTACCTCGAACTCGTTGTAGTTGCCAAACCCCCCAAGCGTCTTCATAGTATCGGACCTCTCGAACCGTTTGTTAACAAGCTACGAAAAACTAAAAAATAATGAAGAAGTCATATTTTTTTAACGAAGTTACTAAAAAATTATGAAGAAAAAACTACAAATAAAAATACTTGATGCACACGACACGAGAACTGTTGACCTTGACTGGCTTCAAATTCCGTTTTGGCCCTCCTTTACGCAAACCATGTGAGACATTTGTAAAATGTGTCTTCAATTATTGCTGTCACCGGTAACTTATGAGATGACCTGAAAATATTATTTAGTGACTCGGAACCGTTTGTAGTCATAATTCTCCAACAGTAACCACTGTCCAATGCTTGGAAAGGAGGGTCCACATCAGCATTGTGCGGTCCAGGTCCGCACCGGCATTGTGCGGCCGTGTTGAATTTTGAAATTCTCAAAAATAGTAATTTTTTGTTTATTTTTTTTTCCAAGGTGTGGTATAAATAAAAATTTCGGCTTTAAGTCGGTTAATATTTGCTTGTCCCATTACAAAATTTGAATTATTTATTCCTATCTTTTATTAATTAATTATTGTCCCAGCTTTTAAAATGTTGTTAAACTAATTAAGACACAGGACTATATATAATCAAATGTTAATTAAGAAATTAATTAGCACTCTAAAAGCATACATTTAATTGAAGAAAAAGAGATCAAACTTGAAAATTTAATTTGATAAGAAGAAAAAAAATCTACAACTCATCGCTTCTCTCCGCTTTACCGTCCTCTTGCTTGACCCGCTGCTCATCAGATTTACTATCTTGTCCTTGGATGAAATCTTCTAACCTGAAGGTTGGCTTCCATGGCACCTCTTCATGTCTCGTCGTTCTTTCATTATGTCTCATGGCCTTGATGTTTTCGAGCAAGGCTTGAAATCTCTCCATTTGTTCATCTACCTCTTTCTCGCTTTCTCGTTTGATTTCTCTGCTTGGTTTTGGTGTAGTAGTTGCTGGTTCTTCTGAGAGAACGAATGATTTTCTTTTTTCTGATACAATTCTGTTTTCTTCCATTGATGCAAAATTAATGATCTCCTTGTTTGATCTTTCGTAAATTAATTAAGCTCTTGGTTTTCAATTGATCAGGGAATCGTGAGAGTTTATACATAGTTGCGCATTTTTTTTTATAAAATTTAAAAATGAATATAGACTTTTCTTTTATAAAATATTGACTTGAATATATGTAGTCAAAACAGAACGCACATATAGGATATTTAAATATTTTATTAATTAGTATAATTAACCGCTCTTATGAGGTTTGATTGATATTGTTTTTTTTTTAATTCATCATTATTATCATGATAATTATAATTGGTTTCAATAAATTTAGCACACATCTCTTACAAATTGGACGTTTCCAATTGTAAAATGAATTGGAGAAAATTCAAAATATGTGCTGTAGAGGTCTTTTTCTATTATTAGTTTATACAGGCTAAGGTCATTTCCGACGCTTTACTGTGCGCATGGACAAAAAAAAATTCACTCTAACTTTGTGGAAAAAACCCCACGCGCGCAGTACCGTTCCAATTCAAATTAGACCCGAACCCATTCCCTTTCCTGTTCCTAAAGCGGAGCCGATCGAACAAGCTCTAAAGCAGGAATTCAAATCCAGTAAAGTAACTCAATCTTTGAGTTTTGGATCGAGACTGTCCGATTTGAATCTGCAAAAATCTATTCCTGAAGTGAGCGCACACATTCCGATGACGACTTCGAAACCGAGACGATCTCAAGCGACGAATTCGAATCGGACGGTCTCCATCCAAAATCCAAAAATTGAGTTACTTTAGGGGATCCGGACCCTTCTGAAACGGTGGTTAGTGGCACGTGGTTTGCTGACGCTAAATTGTGACGTTAGCAGAGACCAGAAAGGGTTTTGTTTTATGACGTCATAAGCGTTTACCACCGTTTAAGTTGGTTCTGTGAGAATGGCAATACAATGACAGATGATCTGTCACTTTGATATCTTATTCTTTTCAAATTCCATGGATATTATTAACTTCTCTTTTGAAGGAGAAAGTGGTATGAAAGCAAATTTGGTAGGCAATTCATGGTCCAATATATGTTTATTATATGTTGAATTTGACTAATTAATGGTATGATCAGAGTCTGTCCTGAAAATTTTGAGATCCCGGGCGCGGAAGAAAAGTTTATGCTCTTTATATATACAATTTTTTTTATTGTATGTCAATAAATCATAACTATTTATAGAAAAGTTTGAGCTATTTATATATACAAATTAAATACAAAGTTTGGGTTCTAATATTTTATTTATTTTTAATATATACAGATTAATTTTTTTTAATATACAAACTAAATTTTTTATTTTTTTGGGCACCCTTGAATCTTGAGGCTTGGTGATATGTCAAATTTTTGGTCTCAGCTCCACACCAAGAAAATCAACAAAACCATAAACAAATAATTAATAAATAAAAGAAGATCAGAACAGAAAACGTGGGGGCCTATTAGTTGTACACAAAGTTGCTACTACTTTCTACTTTCTTAAGGATTTTCGGCAATTTACAAAATTGCATTGAGTTTAAAATTAAATATAATCACCTTCAAAACATTATAATGGGAAATTTAAATATTGGAACTGATTTCTTTGCATGAAAATTGCAAAATATGAAACTCAATTTTCAAATTAACATTGAAGAAATTATAATATTATATTGATAAACTTAATATTTAATATGTTGTATATGTTTTCTTTTATTAGATAATGTTGTACTTCAAATATATCTAAGTGATATCAAAAATTTATCGTACATAAAAGCATAAATGTGTATTTATATTTGCATCAACAAGCCCATTTTTTTAATACATGATGTCAATTGCAACCTAAATTTAATTTTTAAATGAGATATTAATGAAGACTATTTTACTTTCTTTTTTTAAGCAATGAAAAAACCTCACACACCCAACGTCTTCATATTGTCCTTAAATAGAGTTTGAATCCACAATTTTTTAAATTCATTTATTTTAATATCTCATTATTTGAAGTTAGAGCACGGCATATGACGACACTACGAACTCCACCACCGGTTGACTAGCTAGTTCGGTTTTGTTGATGAAAATTTCTCTAAATAAATTGCTTTAGAATTAATTTAAAATACTGTATTCAATTCAAAGCTCAAGATCTTTCTAACTCTTTTAGAATACACATTTCAAAATTCTAACTAGTTCAAGATGGAGCTAGGGAGCAAGAATCATAAAGCGTTGAACCTATGGAGTAGAATGAGGTAAAAAAGCAACGTGAAGAAGATCCATCTTTATGTTTGCAACCGAATTTACATAAATTAATAGGTTAAAAACCTATGAAATAAATACTTTCATGCGGTGATTCACTGTGTGGGAACAATATATTTTATTATTATTTTGAAGGGTTTTTATGTTCTTAATTTTTATAAGATTTTAAAGCAGGGCGGAACTAGAAAATCTTGATAGAGGTGGCTGAAATTTAAATGAAATGCACAATTTGATGAGTGAGATTTAAACTCAAGTCACCTCAATCACAAAATAAATCTGTAACCACTAAACTACAAGTAACCATTTCATATTCTATGAGAGATGCTAGGCTATATAAAAAGTTCTACAAAAATAAAATTCTATTAAATTTTAATATATATAATTAAAAATTAAAAATTATAAAGGTCATTTAGTCCCTCTAACAATGAACCTACATCTGCCTCCGTTTTAAAGCCAATGACATGTTGCATTTGCAATATGTTGTGTGTTCTTGTCTGAAAATTCATATTATGAAAATATAATTCTAAAGGTTTTTGATTTGATTATTTGAAAAAATAATTTAAACTAATTACTTATCTGAGCAAGTTTTACAAAAAATTAAATCTAAAGAATAGTTGACATTCAAATATGCATGCACTGGAACCAATTAAATGCTCAACACCAACGACCAATATAAATGTAAATAAAAAATAGAATGGATTCTAAATTAATGTTATTTTAAAATTAGTCATCAAAATTGACTTTGAAACAAATGACCTAACAAAAAGTTTATGTTAATAACCTTAATGAAATTTGTTTAATCAACAGTCAACAAGGATCTAACAATGCAGAACTAAATTGACTAGAGACAAAACGTGTTAGTAATCATGCTACCGTAAAAGAAAAATAATAGGAAAAATAATAGGAAAAAAAAAACAAGGATCATTGTAAGGAGTAAATTCTTTTGCCTCTTGTTACTATTTTTTGCTTTGGGGTCCTCATTTTTAAATACAAATGCACAACCCTCATATTAATAAAAAAAATTACAGAAAATTTTGGGAGAATTTTCGTACAATTTTTTTAACTAGTTGGATGAATTCCTGCTCGGCATATAATCTGAAAACCCGCTACATAAAAAATATCGATTTTTCTTTGTTATTATATTTATATTTAATTCAGAAAGGTATTTGAGTCAACATTTGAAACGGCAATTAACTGACAGAGAGAATTGTATATTGATGTAAAAAGGTCGTAGGCAATTGCATCAGCTTCATGACATCGATCCTTACCTTCAAACAAACAACATCAGGCTTCCCACTTGTTCAAATTGTCAATTAATTAAGAACATGTCGGTGGGGCAGGGGGGTCCGGATCCCCTAGAGTAACCCAATCTTTGGGTTTTGGATCGAGACTGTCCGATTCGAATTCGTCGCTCGGAATCATCTCGGGATTGGAATTCGTCGTCGGGATGTATGCACTCACTTCGGAGATGGATTTTCGCAGATTCGAATCGGACGGTCTCGATCCAAAACTCAAAGATTGGGTTACTTCACTGGATTCAAATTCAGGGCAGGGCGGACCTACATGGATCAGGAGCAACTGTTCTCTCTGAATTTTAAATTCTTATGGATATCTATCGGTCCCAACCTTTTTGTCCCGCTCTAGAATTCTGATTTGTAATTCGAGTTAAAATTAAAACAAATTTGTTAAATTATGATTGGTAATTAGAATTATAAGTTAGAGCATAAAAAATTATAAGTTAGAGCATTGAAAATTATAAGTTAAAACATTGTTTTTTTATCTAGTACCCGATTAGTTAATGGTTTTGAACTTGATTCGTTATTTTTTTGACCCGTGACAAAAATTCTGAATCCGTTCCTAGATGAAGATACATATATTTTTTTAAGTTATATTAATCCTGACAATTATCTTTGTCAATTAAATACATATATAAATAAAAGGTTATTGTAAGTATATATCATATTGAGCAACTCGAATCATATTGAGTTATAAAAATCGAGATCTAAGAGCAAAGTAATGAGGTTTTTTTTTTTTTTTTTTGGGCTTTGTATAACACCATAGTTAAACTTTACTTTATTTTATTTTGAATATTAAGTACCAATTATTATTGGTCAATATACCATTCAAAATGATAATTATAATTAAAGAACTAAAAGTATTCTATAATATCTTTTGGCTCTGAAAATGGACTAAACTGCTACAAATAGTTAGCAATATTGGTTATTTGTTGCTGAATATTTAGCATTAATAATTCAAACCTATTGTTATAATTAATATTTGGGTGTGTATATTGTGTTGATGTATATTCATTGGCATCAATAATTAACTTGTCTTTGCAACCTTCTTCATTTCTGCCTCAACATTAATTTCCATAATCGATAAAAATATTTCTAATGAGACAGCCGAATAATCTAATTAACAATTTCAGTATATCTAAACCTTGGGATATATATGGTTGAGTGCTAAATAATATTTCAATTTATTGTTAAAGTGATCACAACTTTTGAATATAATAATTGTGATGCAATGATCAATATACCATGATATTATGAGCACATGAAAAAGTGATTATTCTTCTTCCGAATAATAGAAATTTTGAGTAAAATATATCATTTCCAGTAAGGAATTCATGGGGAATAAAGTCTGTCTTTTTCAAAAGATAGAAATTAAGAAAAAAAGTATCAAATCCCCAAATATTCTACAACAAACTATTTATGCATCGCCAAATTCTCCTCATTTTCTGTTCTCTGTTTGTTAATAGTATTTTATTACTTGCGAGAATTTTAAGTTAATTATCAACGTAACTATATTTATTAATCTAAATTATGCAAAGAATAAGTATGAATTTGGTTAAATGCACATTCTCAATAAATTAACCAATCTTTGAATGCCTCTAATTCAAAGTACTTAATTAATTACAGGTAATATTGGACAATTCCCTAGCTAGGTAAGTTTGGTAATTATGATTTTTTCAAAATATGGTGATCATTTCTTTGACAAAGTATATTTCTCCTATAATATTAATGATCACTAAGTTTATAAATTCGATCTGATCAGATTTTGACAGAAATACAACTGCAACTGGGTTTGCTTAAACTTTCAGTAACGTATGAGTTTTACCAGAAACATGCACGTCATCCTTTCAAGTCAATCATTATTTGCTTGTCCCACTACAAATTAGAATTATATTCCTGTTTTTTCTTAATTAATTATAATCACTCTTTTTTAATATTGACTCTTGACTTCTCTATTGAAATTTTAAATTTTTACCAAAAGAAGTTATGGGCGGAGCTAGAGGGGTAAAAACGTGCCGTGCCGTGACTTTGATCTCTTACCATGCATGTTGTGCCGTGATTAAGTGAACAGTCATACGTGCCGTAACTAAAATGTCGAAGGTAGTCACGGCACGCGAGTCACGCCGTGCCCAAACGTGTTGTGCTCCAAAAGTGTCGTGTTCAAACGTGACTGGTTACGTTTGTCACATTTGGTCACGTTTAACTATTTTTTTTCATAATTTAGGTTAGTTTATTCAATATTCACCATGATCACATTTGGCCACGTGCCGTGCCGTGACCAAATCTTTCTTATGACGTGCCGTGTCGTGCTAAATTTTTAAAAGATAACCACGGTACGCAAATGATCACGGTACACGACACACAAGTCACGGCACGTGCCGTGCCGTAACCGTGACAGAGCCGGCTCCGCCGTACCATTTTTCTCACTCTAGACGGAGCCACATTATGCAGGAGTAGATGAGTGTATACTCCTAAATTTTTTTTTTGACAAAGTATACTCCTGAATTTTAAAATTCAAGCTTCTGGTATTAAAAATTAAGCATATAGACTCGTATGTATGTAGTTTTATGTCTATTTCAGAATTCAATTTTTACCAATATACGCAGTCCAGTCTTCTCTAAACCTCTTTCTCCTGCGCAAAATAGCCCGGTTCTTTTTAGCCACCCCCCCCCCCCCCCCCCCCCCCCCCCCCCTTTCTTAACTCTCTTAATAAAATTCTCTTGGCTTCGCACCTCCGCTTCGTCTAGTTTTTTTATTGGGCTACCCCTGATTAATTTCTGGCTACGCCCCTGAAAAAGTCCTTTTTTTTTTAAATCATTGACAGATGCTGTCGACAAAAGTCCTTTTTGGTGTGCCAATCTCATGATTTTTCGGATTAAGATTTAAGAACAATGTTATAACCAAGAGTCTGTGTTTATTCAGTAGCAAAAGCACATGACTTCCATGTGAGAAGTAATGAGTTCGAAACCTATAAATTAAATAAACAAATTATCTGTATATACACTTAGAATTTGAAAGTGTGTTGGATAATTTAATCCCACAGGATTTAAAAAAGAACAATGTCGTAACCATTGCAGCCGGTACATATGGTGATGAGAACAACTATATATATTTCAATTTCATAGTTGTTAACCAAACAGTCTTGGACTGCTCAGCTGGTATCACTACTGACTGCACCTGATCCATTATGCAGATCTACAGAGAGAGAGACAGACCGACCGTGTGCACATGGAAAAAGAGATATTTCTGCACGTGAAAGAGAGGTTTGCTTAAACTTTCAGTAACGTATGAGTTTTACCAGAAACATGCAGGTCATCCTTAATTTCAAGTCAATCAATATTTGCTTGTCCCACTACAAATTAGAATTATATTCCTGCTTTTTCTTAATTAATTATAATCACTCTTTTTTAATTTGACTCTTGACTTCTCTATTGAAAGTTTACAATTTTACCAAAAGAAGTTATGGGCGGAGCTAGAGTGGTAACCGTGCCGTGCCGGTTAACCGTGCCGTTTCTTGATAGAGTCGGCTTCGCCGTACCATTTTTCCCACTCTAGACGGAGCCACATTGTGCAGGAGTAGATGAGCATATACAACTGAATTTTAAAATTCAAGTTTCTGGTATTGAAAATTAAGCATATAGACTCATATGTACATAGTTTTATGTCTATTTCAGAATTCAATTTTTACCAACGCAAAATAGCCCGGTTCTTTTTTGCCTTCACTAATTTGCCCCCCTCTTCTTTCTCTCTTATTAATAAAACTTTCTCTTGGCTTCGCACCTCCGCTTCGTCTAATTTTTTTATTGGGCTACCCCTGATTAATTTCTGGCTACGCCCCTGAAAAAGTCCCTTTTTTTTTTAAATCATTGACAGATGCTGTCGAAAAAAGTCCTTTTTGGTGTGCCAATCTTATGATTTTCCGGATTAAGATTTAAGAACAATGGCCTTTAGCAAGAGTCTGTCTTTGTTCTAGTGGCAAAGACACATGATTCTCAGATTCGAAACTGTAATGCCATGTATTTTGAGGTACGGTCTAATTGTTAAATTTCATTTTAAGAACAATATAACCGATTATATAACGTTATGTATTTGAAATACTAAATTAATGTACAATATATATGTATATATATTTTTTTTCTTCTTTCATTACATATATTACTTTAATAAGTAACTCAAAATAACTACCTTGAATAGAAATTACTGTGGTCCGATTTACATCAGTAATTGAAATAGTCTATACATTTATAAGTTACCCAAAACACAAAATACGGTTTTGCATATTATTTCCAACAGCCCACAATCCATAATATTTTAATTACTCAAATTAGAAACGTAACTTTCCAAAAATAACTACCCTGCCAATGACGCCTCTTCCCTCAGTTAATATGATTTATATCAAACCCCTCTGCCGACTCTCTCTATCATTTCGTTTCCTTCACAGAAATTAGAAAGGAGCCCATATTTAATTCATCTTTCCTTCGTAGCACCCATACGAGACCCAAGCCACATTCCTTGCAAAATCAAATTCTGAGATTAAGGTATTCCAATTTTACATTTAATTTGTGGTTAGTAAGTAAATAAATAATTTATTGTATTCATTTACTTGATAAGTTTTCTCAAAATTACTTATCAGAATTCTTAAAATTTATATGATTGTTCAATTAGTTAAACTATTTCTTGAATAACGACTATAAATTAATTGATTATCAAATAGTTCTTTAGTACTATATAATCTGAATTTACGTTTGTAAAAACCCTCGAATTCAATTTCAATAAACTTGATTTATTTCATGAAGATCAATTCTTCTAATTTTATTGTAAAAGATTATGTTTATTCATTATCGAATTTCTGCATTATGTTTGTATTATATTTATAAGTATTTTTATTAGCATCTCTTACATGTTATATATTTTTAGCACCTGTTCTAAAGAAAATTATGAATTAAACAAGTTATTCCCAAATAATTTATCTAGTGTCGTAATACGTTGATTATACAATTTTATGAACACTATGAGGTTTATATATGTATCATTTGCAGAATTCGTGGAACTTTATATGTTCGGTGAGAATAATTACTTCAATTGTCAAATTCTCTGAATAGTATACATTAGTTTATTAAATGGTAATTTTTCACCGAAGACCCTGAAAGTTTATTCACCGATAACCCTAAAATTATTTTATTACAAATACGTCTATTCTAAAAACTTTAGTAACAACTATATTTCTTTTTAGATCTTATAAATGACATTCGGATTATGTACTGAACAAAAATTAGTAGTAGTAACAGACCTATCTAAATAGAAATATGTATAAATATTAATTTAGAAATCATGTTTCGTGGTCTAGATCCGACTGACGAAATAAGGAGAGAAGTAGAGACAACAGTAAACTGCTCCACGACAACAGGTGCGGGTTCCTGGTCTTTTTACAAATAATACAAAAATGCATGGATTGAGGTAAGAAATCATTTTTCAAATCTGGTAGATAAACTGCATGTTGTGGATGTCGAACATTCGTTTGATTTTGTTTAGAATTGCATGATAGGAGTTCTTGATGCATGGAATTGAAATGACAGGAATTGCGAATGTGAATTGGGAATGGGGAATGTGAATGAATTGTTTTCTTTAAATTAGGGCCGTCCGTGCGAGGCGGCTCAGCATGTGTTTTGAAAATCAGGCTGTCCGTGTGTGGCAGACCCCAGAGTGTGAAGTGTGAACAGAACGGGTCGTCCTTGTGTGGCGGTTCGCCGGATGGGTCCCCGCAATGGCCCATCTAGAGTGTGATTGAACGGGTCGTCCTTGTGTGGCGATTCGCCGGATTTTCATGTACGGGCATGGATTTCCAGAGTGTGGAATTTAAAAACCTTAAATGTGAATTTAAAAAGGGGCGGGAATGAAGGTTGTTTTTTAAACGATTGCATATCCGAATTGATAGGAAATTTGGGGGAAAATTTTGAAAACTTTACTTTTATGTTATTTGGGATATTAAATGCATTGATTTGTAAAAACACCGGGCTGGAACTAAATCCCGTACTGAGAGATAGTTCGATCTCTCACCGTACCACCTTTTATGTGGGTTCCAGGAAATGAAGAAGGAGACATAGAGGAAGGCCGCGAGTGAGGAATTAGCGGAAGTTATTAAAGTAGCCACTATTTGTTTTTAATTTGCATTTGTATGAACAATACATTGTGTAGTCATGGCGGTAACAGTTTGACTAGCCATGTCTGACATGTTTTCCCTTTATATTTGTTTGTGGACCCTATTTAATTTTTAATATAGTGGCTTGTTGGTTGTGTTATCGATAATGTATGTGATGTGCTTAACGCCTTACGTCTGAATGCGCGGCGGGTTGTCCGGGGGTGTGACAGAAACCTACAAATTAAATAGAAAAATTCTCTATATATACACAAAAATTTAAAAGTGTGTTGGATAATTTGACTCACAACTCATGATTAAAAAAAGGACAATGTTGTAACCATTGCAACCGGTACATATGGTGATGAGAACAACTATACATATTTCAATTTCATAGTTGTTAATCAAACAGTCTTGCACCGCTCTGCTGGTATCACTACTGACTGCACCTGATCCATTATGCAGATCTATAGAGAGAGAGAGACAGACATACCGACCGACCGCGTGTGCACATGGAAAAAGAGATATTTCTGCACGTGAAAGAGAGGTTTGTGCTTTGCTTCACAGCTACTGGTACAGTAGCAGCACCTTTCAGAGAGTTCTTTTCACTGGTACAAGGGCAAGGATGATCAAATGTTGATGTTGCTGCTATTTTTGACACTGTAGTTTACTTTTCCAACTTCCGTCCCTTTTGTTTTGTTCTTATGAGCATTAATTGATTATTGTATACTTACACCTTTTGCTTTGTTATTATGAGCATTAATTGATTCTTGTATACTTACACGGTTACACCTTTTTTTTGTTCTTATGAGCATTAATTGATTCTTGTATACTTGGTACATTTTTTGTCTCATGTCATGCTTCATTGCATGTTAATACTTAATAATATATACTCATAAAATTAGACGAATAGATACTGTACGGCCAGCTGTTAGGATTTTCTTAACTAATTAATTAAGACAAAGGACTATATATTAATCAAATGTTAAGAAATCAGTACTCTCAAAGCATACATTTAATTGAAGAAATTAAAAGAGAAAATCTTGCAAATTTAATTTCATATTAATTAAGATGAAAATTCTACGACTCATCGCTCCTCTCCGCTCCACAGTAGTCCTCTTTCTTGACCTGCTGCTGCTGCTCAGTGATTTTAGTACCTTCTCCTTGCATGAAATCTTCTAACCTGAAGGTGGGCCTCCATGGCACCTCTTCATGTCTCGTCGTTCTTTCATTATCGACCTTCATTTTCTTGCTATTCGCATTACCTCCACTGGTGCCTACCCATGTATGTCTGATGGCCTTGATGTTTTCGAGCAAGGCGTAAAATTTCTCCATTTGTTCGTCGACCTCTTTCTCACTTTCTGGTTTGATTTCTCTGCTTGGTTTTGGTGTAGTAGTTGCTGGTTCTTCTGAGAGAACGAAGGATTTTCTTTTTGTTGAAACAGTTCTCTTTTCTTGATCCATTGATGCAAATTAATGGTCTCCAATTGTTTGATCTTTCGTAAATTAAGCTCTTGGGTTCAATTGAACTGTGAGAGCTTATATATAGTTGTGCATGCAAAGCGAGCTTTGATTCTCTATATATTTATTTCCCTGCCAAACGAACAGCTGTAACCAAAGTCCTTAATTTGGGTCAATTTTAAATAAAAAATTAAAAATGAATATGACTTTAATTTCTCTTAAAAAATATTGAATTGAATGTAGTCAAAACAGAACGCACATATTGGATATTTTAATATTTTTAATTAGTCTAATTAATAGCTCTTATGATGTTTGATTGATATTGATTTTTTGAAATCATCATTATCATGATAATTATATATTATTATGAATAAATTAGACTTAGAAAATATATAATCCAAAGAACCATTACAAACTCAGTTAATAGGTTGAATATATATATATGTCGCTTCTATAATTAACTAGTTAATTACTTAACTATATATTGATAGACTTGTTCTATGTGGCAATAAGTATTGGGATGGGAATATGTCCGAATGGCTTTGGACAGAATTCATCTCCAAAGCGTTTCTCTACCATTTGATCTGATTTCGTTAAAAATCTTGTTATTTAATACCGACAGAAGTTAAAATATCTCCGTTAGACAAATAAGGAAATTGCTTATTTCTTTCTTTACTGTCAGACAAAGCAAGGAAATGATTTCTCTCTTCCTGCTTGCTTGATTCGGATCAAATTTCTTCAAGAAAAGAGGAATAGATGAACAACTCTTATATTCTTTCTCCATCTCCTTGTGCCCTCCTGAGACACCTCTTATGACCTCAGTGGGTGAGTCTATTCTCAAAATTACTGCTAGCGATTTTGATTCTAACGCGTGGTAAGAGATTAAAGAGGAAAATGAAATTGGTAAGTAAGGCGCCTTTCACCATTGATAGTGTATTCAGCGATTTGATTTCAAATTAGAGTTGAGAGAGAAAAATAATTTCCTTTTTTGTCTAACGGAGCAAATATAACTTCCGTCAGCATTTAATGACAAATCTTAATGATATTTTGATAAAATTAAATCAAATGGTAAAGAAAGGCTTTGGAGAGAAATTCTGTCCAAAGCCATTCGGACAAGTTCCCATCCCATAAGTATTAGCCAAATGATACCTAAGGTTTCAATTCTCATCAAATTAAAATCTTGGAAATTTTTAAATGGTTTTAATACATTTAAATTGGCACACATCTCTGCAAATTGGACGTTTCCATTTGTAAAATGAATTGGAGAAAATTAAAAATATGTGCTGTAAAGTAGAGGTTTTTTCCTAATATTAGTTTGTACATGGCATGTCTACCACTTATTAGTCAAATTCAAAATTATTTCATGAAAAAACATGTTAGGTGCAGCAAATCTGTGTCCCCAACGCACGTTAATTTGTGTTGTGATGTTGACATAATTAATTAGAGGTAACAACTAAAAAGTACAGTGAAAATTGTATAAAACTATATATGAAATCAAATATATAGTTGCAAGTACAGTGACAAATGAATTATTCGGGTTCAGTTCAGCGAGGTTAAAAATTTTTGATTCGGAAATAATTCGTGTATAATTCGTAAATGATTCAGAATTATCCGGATCAGAGATCTCAGTTCTACAAGGAAGCAAAAAAAATATTCTGGGAAAATACAAGAATAATTCATAAAATTCGGAAAAAGTTCGTAAAATTTGCGAATTATTCGGAAATACTTCGGTCAAAGTTCGGTCAACTGAATAATTCGCCGTTCGCTTCGTCATCACCAAAAAACAAATTATTACCGAATAATTCACAAATCTTGTGACTATGATTGCAAATGTCCATGTATACACACAAGGAGAATGAAATGCTAGTAACCATCAAAAGAAGATAATTTGAATTAGACTAGTGGGGAAGGAGATGTGTGGGAATTTTTTTCATAAACCATAATTTGAAAATAATTTTATGAAAGCAACATTATTACTTTTTTTTTTACAAAAATCGTAAGAACTGAAATGTCATTTATGTCTGCTATTTTTTTTTCCATACCAGTATGTACTGGTTTCATAAGTTTTCAGAAAAAATAGGTGTAGTCGTTGGTGTAACACCCATGGACCGAGATGCCATTTTGGTCCAGAGTTTTTGTAGTCAGGACTGAAATGGCATTTCGGTCCGAATTTTTTTTTTTTTAGGATTTGTTGTCGAGTTGGAAAAAAAAATTGAGCGGGACCGAAATGCTATTTAGCATTTCGGTCCGGTCCCCTTTTTGGATTTTCTGTGGCGGCTAATTTGAAAACTTGTGATATCAGTACGGACCAAAATGTCATTTCGATCCGGAGTAAAAAATAAATAACGGACCGAAATACTTATGATTTTTGTAAAAAAAAAAAAATAATGTTGGTTTCATAGAAATATTTTTTTAATTATGGTTTATAAAAAAAATTCGATGTGTGGAAGTCTTGTCTAAGAAATTTACTTTGTAGGGAGACTTTAAAGACTTGGGTCAATGGTTAAAACTTAAGATCAATCTAAGCCGTGCAGATTTAATCGGACAGCTATACCGGCTAAAGCAGGGAAAACGGTGGTTAGTGGCGAGGCGGGTGGCACGTGGTTTGCGTACGCCAAATCTTGACGTCAGCCGAGGCCAGAAAGGGATTTGCTTTATGACGTCATTAGCGTGATCTCTGCAGTGAATGATGAATCCCGTGATAGAGGCAGCGAGCTTTGTGTGAGTGGGACCCAACTTTCCAAGTCTTACGAGTTCTGGTCTTACTTTTCGTTTTTTATTAAAGGGTCTGGTATGCATCAAGACAATTGAATCTGTTGATTTTTATTATTATTTTTTTTTTAAATGAGGACTCGTACTTTTCTAGATAGAAAATATTTTGTTCCCTCAGATGAAGTGTATTGAAACGGGTAACGGTCGGGTCGGTCCGGTTCAAACCCGTCCGGTTTCCGGGTTAACTCGGGCACGAATTAGCCCGGGTTAACAGTTTGAGTCAGGTAGAGGTGGTCGGATAAAATCAATACACTACTCAGAGGATATTGACTCAACTTTAATAAAAATTCATAGCCATGAATTGGATTAAAATTGTGCTTATTGAACCCCATACTTTTCTATTGATCAAATTGTTTATATCAAATAAAATATCTTTATTGAATCAGATATGATTTGCACTAATGAATTATATATGATCATACATTCATACGGTTCGTAATAACGATGAACAGATATTTATTTTGACATTGGATGCGAACTTTAGTTGTGAAGATTTTGTAGTTGCAGTTAGAATTTCAATTTGTAAACCCATCTAAATTTTATACTTTTGCCTCCGCCAGCATGAATTCCACTTTCATCCAAAGCAAAAACCATAAATAATTAATGACAATATGTGAATCTAGTCTATCGATAACATTATGTAATGTGCTAAAAAATTCGGAATAAAGAATAAAGTAACATGTTTTACACATTATTGAACAAATTAGTACAAATAAAGAATCAAACTTTGATTTAAAGCAGCAATTATGAAATATATATTCTCCTTTCTCAAGTATTCAAAATACAATTGAGATTTCTCTCATATACTTTTTTCTTTTCTTAACAATTAGCAGGATAATTGCATCTTCTTGTCAATTTATTGTTTTATATACTTCATTACACAAAATCTCCATTTCATTATTAAGCACGTTGGGTATCCGATCCGTCAACGGCTATGATTGAAAGATGAAATTTTGGATTTAATCTTAGCCCTCCAATCAAATAAATTGTCTTCTTTTGATTAAATGCATCTTTTTTAAGTGTAGAAGTCTATATTTAGTTAAAAACATATTCGCTACACGTATAGTTACACAATATATTACAATTAAAATTTAATACACTGCCTTGTCGCGACATTTTTTTTATTTCCTTATTTCTTCTATGTTTAGCAATTTCTTCGTTTCCTTATTTTTGGTTTCCTATATCTCCTTTGTTTCTATACAAATTATCACGACAGGAATAAAAATCAATTTTTTTCTTTGTTTTCATAATTCTCTTGGTTTGTTTCTATGTAGATCACAACGGCAGAATAAAAAAACCTAGAATATATTTTATTCGAGTTGTTTATATTCAAATCACCCCAATGGTTTCCTATATTTTAGTATTTTATTAGATCAATATGTGGATCACGAAGGAGGGTCCACTTAATCTATTATATTCGCATTCATATTTATTGGATCCGATTTCAAATTCTTTATTGATCTGATAATAATATTTATGAAAAAATTCTCTACTTTTTTAAATAGTAAATAATTGTTGTAATTTATTATAAATTCTATCTTGTCATTTCATACAACTTAGTTGCATTACAGTTGTTTTCTTAATTAGTACTTTTATATTGTAACACGTCATTAATTCTTTGTTACTTTATATATATTCATACAAAATTCGAAATATAATTTGAATCTAACTCGAAATATATTTATACAAGTCCGAATTGATAACTGAGTTCGTGTAAATAAACAAAAAAAAATCATCTCTATAGTAATAGTTCAAAGTGCCATAGGAAACAAATACATAAAGAGTTACAAGTTATTTATTCTTTTGGTAACCGGAACTTTGCTAAAACGGGAGGAAATTGATGCCCCGGAGTGCATACAAAAAATATAGTCTACCGGGAGGTCTTGAGTGAGGAATAAAGTATGAACCATATTAATTTAGCATTTCTAATTTTATTATATTTTTTCAATTGGAGCAATTATAATCTACTTTTCATATTTTTTTTTTGTTCACTTTGAGAAACGTTGGACTACATCAAAGAGAATCACACTGGCAATCATTGATACTTCAAGAATTTTTTTCATTTGCTGTAGTTTCTTTTAATGTTATTTATTATTTATCTCTCCATTTTTTTGTCATTTTTTTTTATTTTCATTTATATATTTTTTCTTAATTCTAGGTGAAATGCTAATAAAAAAGTCTCTATATCTATTCAATCTTATAATGTCCCGTTGCAAAGCACAGGCACGATACTAGTTATACATATATATACTCTTTAATTGATAACTCACCAATTTAATTTGGATCATGTTTAAACAGTGACAAATTGAATGCGCCATCTTGAATTTTTTTCTCTCCTCCAAACAAACACCGACATTTTTATTAATATCCAAAGTTTAATACAAATTATTAATTATACCCAGAACTCAACTCAATATCGAAATATACCCAAGCCGGCCATTTTCTGGCCGGCTATGTTCCCTCCCTAAGCCGGCCATAAAATGGCCGGCTATGTATCTTTTTTTTTCTTTTTTTTTTTAGAGAGAGACACTATGAAGATCAAAATATTGAAATCTAACTCTGAAAATTTGAAATTTTTGTTTAAATTATTTGTTATATTACTTCTTTGATGTATAATTAGCATATTTATACTAAAATACGATAGATTAATTGAAATTATGTTGAATAACACTAAATTATGTTAAATTACGTTAAATTACATTAAATTACGTTAAAATACGGTAAATTACGCTAAAATACGATATGAATAGGGACGATATCTTCACTGAAAAGGAGAAAAACGATGATGAAACTTCAAACGGTCATAAAACGACGCTCGAGTGTCCGATTTCAGCAAATGACCACTTTTCGGAAAGCTTGCGAAAATGCGCATACGTCCGTACCAGCTATGCTGGATTCCGAAATTCAGAATCGCCAAAAAACAAAGGGAAGAGCCTCAAAACTTGAGTTGAAGTTTCCGATTAAAATTTTCATTTCTATCATTCAATCCAAGTAGCTCAGTAAATTAGTTACATAATGAACTTGCAGATTACCAATATTTACTATTTTTGGAATTTTTTTACTATTTTTTATGATTCATGAAAGATGAGCAAAATCAGTCTACTATAGCGTAATTTTGTGTAGTTTAGTGTTTTTTTTTACTGTATTTCAGCATAATTAGCGAAGTTATTGTAATTTAACGTAATTTAGTATAATTGAACATAATTTATTGAAATATAGTGTAATTCAACATAATTTCAAGTATTCTAGCGTATTTTAGTATAAATATGCTAATTATACATCAAAAGAAGTAGAGGAGGGATCAAGTTACAACAACCATTTTTTTCATTTTCAAAGTCCAAATCGTCGATCCAAACCGTTCAACATGATTATCTAAATAAAATGTGCTTGCAGATCAAATTTTACATTTTTTTACTATTTATTAAGATGGGTACAAAATTCAATGGTCTGAATATGACTATTTTTTGTAAAATACTTAATAAATAGTAAACAAATTCAAAAAATGTAAAATTTGATCTGCAAGCACAGTTTATTGTGGAAATCATGTTGAACGGTTTGGATTGACGATTTGGACTTTGAAAATAAAAAAAAATAATTGTTGTAATTTGATCCCTCCTCATAGAAATAATATAACTAATAATTTAAACAAAAATTTCAAATTTTCAGAGTTAGATTTCAATATTTTGATCTTCATAGTGTCTCTTAAAAAAAAAAAAAAAAAAAAAAAGGTACATAGCCGGCCATTTTATGGCCGGCTTAGGGAGGGAACATAGCCGGCCAGAAAATGGCCGGCTTGGGTATATTTCGATATTGAGTTGAGTTCTGGGTATAATTAATAATTTGTATTAAACTTTGGATATTAATAAAAATGTCGGAAACAAACACCTATCAGTCTATCACGCTTTAATAATGCAATAAAGAAAGTTTTTTTGATTCTCTGCCCTTTATTGAGTGTTACGTCATCTAAGCTACGTCAGCACATTATATGTGGGACTGTGGGTCACACTAAAATGACCTCAATTATTTATGTAACGACTCGCCAGGTCTGATAATCATATTAATTTAATTCAAATTTGCAATCAAAGTACATCACAAAGTTGCTTCAAAAGATCAATTGATTTCATATGTATTATCATTTGGAAGGATAGAAATTAAGTTTCATATCTTCACAAAATTAATGGAGTTTTAGAGTGTGCTTCATAATTGGAGGGTAAACCCCTCATTAAAGTTTTAATAAAAGCAAGGGGATGGCGACGAGGAGGCGAACTTTCCGAACAGTAAAACCTACACTTTGATTTGGGGGTGACATATTTCGCTACATTCTACGTGGCGTTCTCCTCTGAACAGTACTCGCTCCCTTCCGTTCCCTTCCGCTCCCTCTCCGATTCTTCCCTTCTAGAGCAGGTGAGCTTGTCTGGTTAACCCTGATTCCGCGAGCTCTCACCTCCACACAGTGAATTTGTCGTTCCCTCCCTCCGCGTCCCCCGTCTGAAGGACAGTCTTAGCGTATACAGTCATAAATATTTCGTAATAAAGAGTAAGAAAAGAATCAGGCCAATTAATCTCACTAATAAAAATTTCCAAATAATCTTTTTTGGTTTCTCAATAAACAATATTAAGTACTTGTAAATTATACACTTCTGATTAAGGTAGACCCATATTGAACCACGAGGGAGGGGGCAACTGTTCCCCAGGATTTTTAACTTTTATGAAGATCTATCGGTCCCGACCGACTTTATCTCCCTCTGAATTTATTTTTCCCCCTCTGAAATTCTAATTTATAATTTGGGTTAAATTTTGAGTTAATATTAAAATAAATTTCTTGAATTATGATGGTAATTAGAATTATATGTTTGAACATCAGAAATTACAAGTGAGAGCAATGAAAATTATAAGTTAAAACATTGTTTATTTATTTAGTACCCGATTAGTCAATGAGTTTGGACCCGATTTGCTTTTTTTTTTGCCTCCCTCCCCCCAACGAAAATCTTATATCCGCCCCTGCTTTTGACCTCTGTTTAGGAAAGCGATGGAGTTAAAAAAAATTGAGATTAAAGACCGGAAAATCTAGTGTAATGTAATTTTATTTATAAAAGAACCTAAAAAGTATATTACAAAATTTAATAAATAAAATGACAAGTTTTTAATTTATAGAAGGGCAAAAGACGGAGAATAAGCGGAATAGGAGGCATGAATCAATTTATACTTAGTCTCCGGCATTGTTCCATTCGCCGGCCTTTTGTTCCTCCCAATGAGGTTACAAAATCAAGTAGACTA
Organism: Carex myosuroides; assembly: GCA_028015225.1. Classification (NCBI taxonomy): domain Eukaryota; kingdom Viridiplantae; phylum Streptophyta; class Magnoliopsida; order Poales; family Cyperaceae; genus Carex; species Carex myosuroides. Next base: position 3,419,294 of record CM051466.1, read on the forward strand.
ATTAACATGCGATAGAAGAAAGCGCAATTAAGAACCTTTAAAGACAATGAATAAGAGGAGGAAGAAGAGAGAGAAAGACTCCGCAACGAATTCACATCACCTCATCAGGTTATATGACTCAAGTAAATTATGAATTAGGCAAACCAAAATTATAATTCGGTTTAAAAAATAAAATCGAACCGAACTGATTTAGCATTGTAACCGAACCGAACCGAACCGAACCAAAGTTTTATTTCGGTTTGTTCGGTTCAAACCGAAATATATACATTTTTTTATTTAAAGCAATTGATTTATAATAAATCGAGGTATTAAGAAATAAATCGGGATATTAAAAAATAAACCGGGATATTAAGAAATAAACCGAAGTATTTAAAGCAATTGATTAAGAAATAAACTGGGGTATTAAAAAATAAACCGGGGCGGTCCGGACCAAATTCATAATATATAAAATTTCGATCGGTTCGGTTATTTCGGTTTTCAAATTTTTCAAACTGAACCGAAATTATAATTCGATTTTAAAAAACAAACCGAACCGAACCATTAAACCGAAAAAACCGAACGGTTTAGTCCAAACTAATTCGGCTCGATCGGTTCAAAACCGACTAAATCGGACCCAATGAACACCCCTAATTATGATCGGACGGTTATTTTAACATGGCACGAATTTCAAAACAGAGCCCCTATAGTCTCTATAGACACCAGATTGAGTTTGACTCAGATAGAATTAATCTGAGCCGTTCGTTTCAATTTGCTTGAGTCAGGTACGTGGGAGGATACGGATCCCTCCGCAACACCGTCTTGCGGACTAATATTCTTAATGCGCTCCGATGTTATGACTGGTCGAAGCTCGAAACTGATAAGCGGTCAAGTTTGAACCTAACCAGTATAGTTTTTTTTCTTTTTGAGAAGAAACCCGTATTGTTACCTCCGGTCCGGTCGAATGTTATGGTTTGTCTGACTCTGACAGACTTGATATTCTTCATGTGTTCATCCCGTGGGTCACTACCTAACAACTTGTTTGGACATTGGATCAAATTCGGTCCGATTTCAGATTAGAGCTGTCTGATTTGTATTAATAATAGGATTGACAACCTTACAATTTGTGCATGTCAAGATCACACGGATCTTGATGCAATCAGACCGCTCAGACTGTGCATGTTGCGACTTTTGCCGTACTCTCTCTCTTGCACCATTTGTGAATGCAGTGACTCCCTCACATTTTCTGACACCAGGGATTTCTTAAAACTTCAATCCCATCTAGCAAAAGCAAGAATTTCTTTTAGAAACCATAAATAAATAAATAAAAATTACCAAATCAACTTAATTGCTTTGGTTTTTACAAAACCATAAGAACCGAGATGTCATTTCGGTCAGAAGTTTCTTTTTTTCGAACCGAATTGTTATTTCGGTCCGAGGTATTTTCACAAATTTTACCTCAACAAGTACATTATTTTTTTTCGAAATCTGTGAAAATGGTTCGAACCGAAATGACAATTCGGTCCGGAAAAAAAAAACTTCGGACCGAAATGGCATCTCGGTTCTTATGATTTTTGTAAAAACCAAAGCAATCAAGTTGGTTTAGTAAAAAAAAATTTTAATTTATGGTTTCTGAAAAAATTTCCAAAAACAGACTAATTTATGGAATTATCCAGGAATTAATCCTTGTCTATATAGAATTTTATCATTTGAACTAATAATCAAGTAGGATTGTACCAGTTGCAATGAAATTTTGAAACTTTTTACAGAAATTCAGGCTGGCAAACAATTTCAATAAATCTTGAAGCAAATAATTAAAATTGTCTCTCTTTCCAGGATGGTACCAAAATCAATATATGGCAGGATAAATCCACAGCTTACCATAGACCGTATATAGAAAGTTGCCGTCTCAAATGCATAAGAAAAGGAAAAAGAAAATGATAACGAACAAAATATTATATGACTAAAAGTTTAACAGCAAATACATCTCATGATCACCTGAAATGATATGATAAGCTACAATAGTACATGAGGATTTTTAAACCAAAAAAGATCATGTCTTGGTTTCAAGTGGGTCCCAATTTTTCAAAGTTTTTTTTTTTTAAAATAGGCAAAAATGCCCTTCCATTTATATAAAAGACTTACAAGACCAGAAACGTAAGAAAAACAAAACTGATCTAAAAATCGAAAACCTGACAAGTACCAGCAAAAGGAAAAAAATGCAGAAGGACCCCTAAAAACCCATAAATGCCGTAAAATGGTCTCAGGATCACCTAACAGCATCATAAATCAGATATTGAATTCTGAGAAGAGAGCAGTATCAAAAATTTTCAGCTGTATTTATTAAATGCATCACTGACCAGGCAAAACACAAAAGTTTTAGGGAGAAAAAAAAGTAATCAGAAATGTAATTCACCATGAAAAATGTTAATTAATCGAAATTCATCAACATTTATTCACTAGATGCTTACTATAACAGGGGACATTTAGTAAATAGATTAAAAAAAAGGCATTTAGATCATAATAGTCAAATCTGGATTATTGTATGCATCGAAATAATATATGCATGATAATGTAGCAAAGAGTACTGATCGAAATCAATGATTATAATTCAAATTCTCATACCGGGATATAAACAAATTATAAAGCGGATGAGAATCGCACCTCTTCCGAAAAGAAAAAAAGTGGCTAGTCATAACAAAAATGTAACTCAATTAAATAAGATTTCCAAAATTCCATCACATTTGTCATTTATCACTTTATATTATTATCCCGGTTTTTTTTTTTTCTTACCATCTTCTTAAAAATAAATAAACATAATTAATAGAGTTTTTGTAAAAAAAAAAAAATTATCAGGAGAGAAAATTTAATTTGCGTCTCACCCTAAACAGGGACATAGACTAGATCTGCACTGCCCCTGAAGACAGCACAGTTTCTTGCTATTTCTTCCTAAAAGACAGTGCATATTTAATTTGCGTCTTTGTTCTGAGTGGGATGCAAATTAGATTTGCATCCCTGATAAAAATAAAATTTTCACAAAAATCATGTCAATTATGTTTAATCTTTTTGAGAAGATAGTAAGCAAAAATAATCGACTTCTCCACGGATCCGTATCCTCCTAGGTACCTGACTGAAACTGACTGAAGCAGACTTCCCAGATTTACTCTCTGTAGTGACTACTCGGGATGACGCAGGGGCAGTATTATTTGTGCTTGAGATTCATGCCAATTTAAATATATGGGTTGAGAGTAAATCTGAGCCGTCCGTTTCAGTCAAGTTCAGTCAGGTACCTGGGAGGATGCGAATTCCTTTGCCAATATTCAAAATACAATTGAGATTTCTCTCAAATACTTTTTTCTTTTCTTAACAATTAGCGGGATAATTGCATCTTCTTGTCAATTTATTGTTTTATATACTTCGTTACACAATTATATACTCTTTAATTGACAACTCACCAATTTAATGTTTAAACAGTGACAAATTGAATGCGCCATCTTGAATTTTTTATTTCCTCCAAACAAACACCTATCAGTCTATCACCCGACATTTTTATTAATATCCAAAGTTTAATACAAATTATTAATTATACCCAGAACTCAACTCAATATCGAAATATACCCAAGCCGGCCATTTTCTGGCCGGCTATGTTCCCTCCCTAAGCCGGCCATTTTATGACCGGCTATGTACCTTTTTTTTTTTTTTTTTTTAAGATTTAGAGAGAGACACTATGAAGATCAAAATATTGAAATCTAATTCTGAAAATTTGAAATTTTTGTTTAAATTATTTGTTATATTACTTCTTTGATGTATAATTAGCATATTTATACTAAAATACGATAGATTACGCTAAAATACGATATGAATAGGGACGATATCTTCACTGAAAAGGCGAAAAACGACGATGAAACGTCAAACGGTCATAAAACGGCGCTCGAGTGTCCGATTTCAGCAAATGACCACTTTTCGGAAAGCTGGCGAAAATACGCATGCGTCCGTGCCCGCTATGCCGGATTCCGAAATTCAGAATCGCCAAAAAACAAAGGGAAGAGCCTCAAAACTTGAGTTGAAGTTTCCGATTAAGATTTTCATTTCTATCATTCAATCCAAGTAGCTCAGTAAATTAGTTACATAATGAACTTGCAGATTTACCAATTTTTACTATTTTTGGAATTTTTTTACTATTTTTTATGATTCATGAAAGATGAGCAAAATCAGTCTACTATAGCGTAATTTTGTGTAGTTTAGTGTTTTTTTTTACTGTATTTCAGCATAATTAGCGAAGTTATTGTAATTTAACGTAATTTAGTATAATTGAACATAATTTATTGTAATATAGTGTAATTCAACATAATTTCAAGTATTCTAGCATATTTTAGTATAAATATGCTAATTATACATCAAAAGAAGTAGAGGAGGGATCAAGTTACAACAACCATTTTTTTCATTTTCAAAGTCCAAATCGTCGATCCAAACCGTTCAACATGATTATCTAAATAAAATGTGCTTGCAGATCAAATTTTACATTTTTTTGAATTTTTTTACTATTTATTAAGATGGGTACAAAATTCAATGGTCTGAATATGACTATTTTTTGTAAAATACTTAATAAATAGTAAACAAATTCAAAAAATGTAAAATTTGATCTGCAAGAACAGTTTATTGTGGAAATCATGTTGAACGATTTGGATGGACGATTTGGACTTTGAAAATAAAAAAAATAATTGTTGTAATTTGATCCCTCCTCATAGAAGTAATATAACAAATAATTTAAACAAAAATTTCAAATTTTCAGAGTTAGATTTCAATATTTTAATCTTCATAGTGTCTCTTAAAAAAAAAAAAAAAAAAAAAGGTACATAGCCGGCCATTTTATGGCCGGCTTAGAGAGGGAACATAGCCGGCCAGAAAATGGCCGGCTTGGGTATATTTCGATATTGAGTTGAGTTCTGGGTATAATTAATAATTTGTATTAAACTTTGGATATTAATAAAAATATCGGGTCTATCACCTATCACGCTTTAATAATACAATAAAGAAAGCTTTTTTTATTCTCTACCATATATTGAGTGTTACGTCATCTAAACTACGTTATCACATGTGACTATCAAAACCTTTTCGGATTTTTTCACAAATTGTATACTTGTGGCTAGGGCGGTAAATGAGCTGAGTTTGAGCGAGTTACCTCCAATTTGAACTCAGCTCATTAAATAAATGAGCGAGTCAACTCGAATTGGGATGGTAATAATGAGTTGTAGAGCCAACTCGAATTCAACTCGTTATCAACTCGAGTTGGCTCACAACTCGTTTAACGAGTTAATTATATACTACTAGTAAAAGAATTTATCAGTATCCAACAATTTTTCATACAACAATAGTACATAATCACTATTTTTCATACATCAACTTAGTACATAAGCACCAGCAATTTTTCATAAAGCAGCTTAACAAAAATAATTTCTGGAATTTATTGTGACCAATGCTATGTAACTCGAGTTATAAATGAGCGAGTTGGGATAAGCTCAAACTCAGCTCATTTATTAAACGAGTCAGCCAACTCGAGTTGGAACTGACTCGAGTTGTAAATGAGCGAATTAAAGCGAGTTGTAAATGAGCGAGTTACGAGTTTAAGCAATTTTGCCCAGCCCTACTTCTGGCCCCTATTTCTTGTGTAGGGAAAATTTTCTAGTATGCTCATCTCAACTTTTAAAATAGCCAATTCAATTTCTCCATAAAAACACCATAATATTCAAAATCTCCACAAAAATTTGACATTCTTTCTTTTATCCCTTTTAATTATGTAATATTTTATTTAATTATTTTAAAAATTGAATTGACCAATATACCCCTTAATTTTAAATGGAGATGACTTCTAATTGTCTTCTTCCTCTCATCTCTTCATCTCTTCATCTTTTCATGGCTATAGTGTACGAAGCAAATTAGTTGAATAAAATTTACAAATTTGAATGTATCCGTTAAATAATTAAAGATAAATGCAAATTTGAGAGATGAAAGTGTTTCTTAGCATAGATACACTATTGCGTTCATGTATCATGCTGTTACAGAATTGGATGACTGTGTACTCTGAAAGGGGCATATCAATCAATTTAATTTTTTAAATAATTAAATGATTAAATGACAATAGAAAAAAAATATTAAGTTTTTGTGAGAATATTGAATATTATGGTGTTTTATGGAAAATTGACTATTTTAAAAGTTTAGATGAACACACTAGAAATTTCCCCCCTATTGAGTATGTTTACATGCATTATGAAGTATGAACAAATATATTATCTTTTTTTTTATATGAAGTCTTTTTGTAAAGAAATAAGGTTTCACATCTCAAGATATCATAATTTCTCTTTATTATATATGTTATGCTCTACTGGTCTCCAATGCTGATTTGAAATAAAATCCCTATCACCGTAAATATGTTGGCGTGTGGGCCGTTTTTTCTTTTAATTTCAAAGAAAAATAATAGGCCGAGCTTTGTTTTCAAAGGAGAAAAGGTAAACGGAGAAACTTGAGCCAGTTCGAATCGGATTACGGCCTTTTTGGGCTCTTAAGTTCCCATTTCAGCCTGTCAACTGTCATCCTAATTCTTGATTGGGCCGAGTTTGGATGATTTTTTGACGGCCCGTTTAGCAGGTCGAACTGTTGTCAATTGAGAATCTGGCCGAACCATCTCAGCCTGTCAACATTCACCTCCCGCTCTCTACTCTACCCCGCTCCTCTCTCTACTCCGACTCTGCATAGAGTGAGAAAAATGATATGCCGGAGCCAGTTCTATCATAGAATGGTATAGCATGTGTGTCGTTTATGTATCGTGACTCACATGTTATGTGCCGTTATCTTTTTTTTTTTAATTTGGCACGACACACAAAAGATCTGATCACGGCACGACACGTGGTTACATGAGTCACGTGTAATTAGAACCGTTAGATCTAGATCAAATGGTGAATCTTGAATAACAATTTCTAAATTTTGGAAATTTTAGAAATTTCTAAAAATATTTTTTATCTTTTTAAATTCGTTGTACTTTTGTAGATAGGTAGAAAAGAGGAGAGTTCCAACAACTCATGTTTTTCATACCTCATCAGAGGCGGAGGCAAGCTCAAGTTTGAAATGTTATATATAGTTTATAGTAAAATGCTATGGATACTGTAAACTTTCATCAGAGGCGAAGGCAAGCTCAAGTTTGAAATTTCATCAGAGGCGGAGACCAAATTTACAGTATCCATAGCATTAAGAAGGGAAATCTAATACCCACACTCCTTTATAAAAAGCAGGATTCCATCCATGTGCGCATTCAAGTTTTTCACATAGCGCCTATAGAAGTTGGAATATTAATTAGGGTAATTATATTTTTTCTCATCTATTCTTCCCCCATTTTATCCCTCAATTAACTAACTTTCTCTTCTAACTATAATTATAAATTCTAACTACCTAATGATTTCTACAAATTAATTAGTAAATTTTCTCTCTTTATTTCTTTACTCTCTCCCTCCCTCTCCCACCTCCGCCTCCGCCTTCCATTTCCGCCTCCACCCGTCTCTCCCACCTCTCCCTCTCCACATTCGCCTCCCTCTCCCACCTCTCCCTCTCCGCCTCCGCCTCCTTCTCCCACCTTCGCCTCCGTCACTCCATCCCAATCAAGCACACCGCCGCTTAAAGACATTTAGATCATAATAGTCAAATCTGGATTATCGTATGCATGAAAATAATATATGCATGATAATGTAGAATAGAGTACCGATCGAAATCAATGATTATAATTCAAATTCTCATACCAGGATTAAAAAAAATTTATAAAGCGGATGAGAATCGCACCTCTTCCGAAAAGAACAAAAGTGCAAGTCATAACAACAAATGTAACTCAATTAAATAAGATTTCCAAAATTCCATCACATTTACGATGTATTTCACATTATATTATTATCCCGGTTTTTTTTTTCTTACCATCTTCTTAAAAATAAATAAACATAATTAATAGAGTTTTCGTGAAAAACAATTTTTATCAGAGGAGAAAATTTAATTTGCGTCTCACTCTGAACAGGGACGTAGACTAGATTTGCACTCCCCCTAAAGACAGCACAGTTTCTTGCTAGGTACCTGACTGAAACTGACTGAAACAGACGGCTCAGGTTTACTCTCAGTCAGTGACTACTCGAGATGGCACAGGGCAGTATTATTTGTGCTGTGAGATTCGTGTCAATTTAAACATATGGGCTAAGAGTAAATTTGAGCCTTCCGTTTCAGTCAGATTCAGTTAGGTACCTCGGAGGACGCGAATTCCTTCTCCAGTCTTCAAAATACAATTGAGATTTCTCTCAAATACTTTTTTCTTTTCTTAACAATTAGCGGGATAATTGCATCTTCTTGTCAATTTATTGTTTTATATACTTCATTACACAATTATATACTCGTTAATTGACAACTCACCAATTTAATTTGGATCATGTTTAAACAGTGACAAATTGAATGCGCCGTCTTGAATTTTTTATTTCCTCCAAACAAACACCTATCACGCTTTAATAATGCAATAAAGAAAGCTTTTTTGATTCTCTGCCCTTCATTGAGTGTTACGTCATCTAAGCTACGTCATCACATGTGACTATCAAACCTTTTCGGATTTTTTCGCAAATTGTATACTTCTGGCTCCTATTTCTAGTGTAGGGAAAATTTCTAGTATGCTCATCTCAACTTTTAAAATAGCCAATTCAATTTCTCCATGAAAACATCATAATATTCAAAATCTCCACAAAAATGAGTGAGGCTATGGTGCTATGCATAGCACGGATGGCTAGTGTACTACGGCTCAATATGGTACTTTTTAAAATCCTAACGGTCGATCCGAACCGTTCAATGTGATAACCATATGAATATGTACTTGCAAATTAAATTTTATATTTTTTTGAATTTTTTTACTATTTTTTCAGATAGGTAGAATTTTGATGGTCCAGAATTTTCAGAAAACACTGATTTTTCTACCTATCTAAAAAGATAGTAAAAAAATTCAAAAAAATATAAAATTTAGTTTGCAAGTACATATTCATATCGATATCACATTGAACGGTTCAGATCGACTGTTAGGATTTTAAAAAGTACCATATTGAGCCATAGTACACTAGCCATCCGTGCTATGCATATCACCATAGCCTCACATAATATTCAAAATCTCCACAAAAATTTAACATTCTTTCTTCTATTTCTTTTAATTATTTAATATTTTATTTAATTATTTTAAAAATTGAATTGACCAATATACCCCTTAATTTTAAATGGAGATGACTTCTAATTGTCTTCTTCCTCTCATCTCTTCATCTCTTCATCTTTTCATGGCTATAGTGTACGAAGCAAATTAGTTGAATAAAATTTGCAAATTTGAATGTATCGGTTAAATAATTAATGATAAATGTAAATTTGAGAGATGAAAGTGTTTCTTAGCATAGATACACTATTGCGTTCATGTATCCTGCTGTTACAGAATTGGATGACTCAAGACTGTGTACTCTGAAAGGGGCATATTAATCAATTTAATTTTTTAAATAATTAAATAAAAAATTAAATGATTAAAAGACGATAGAAAAAAAAATATTAAGTTTTTGTGAGAATATTGAATATTATGGTGTTTTATGGAAAATTGACTATTTTAAAAGTTTAGATGAACACACTAGAAATTTTCCCCCTATTGAGTATGTCTACATGTAACTTAGTTAACTAACGGACAGGTGTATAAGAAAAAATAAGATATTATCTTTTTTTTTATGTGAAGTCTTTTTTAAAAGAAATAAGGTTTCACACTTTCACATCTCAAGATATCATAATTTTTCTTTATTATATATGTTATGCTCTACTGGTCACCAATGCTGATTTGAAATAAAATCCCTGATCACCATAAAATATGTTTGCGTCTGGGCCGTTTTTTTTTTTAATTTCAACGAAAATAATAAGCCGAGCTTTGTTTCAAAGGAGAAAAGGTAAACGGAGAATATTGAGCCAGTTCGAATCGGATTACGGCCTTTTTGGGCTCTTAAGTTCCCATTTCAGCCTGTCAACTGTCATCTTAATTCTTAACTGGGCCGAGTTTGGATGATTTTTTGACGGCCCGTTTAGCAGGTCGAACTGTTGTCAATTGAGAATCTGGCCGATCCTTAATCTCAGCCTGTTAACATTCACCTCCCGCTCTCTACTCTACCCCGCCCCTCTCTCTACTCCGACTCTACTTAGAGTGAGAAAAATGATATGGCGGAGCCGGCTCTATCATAGAACGGTACATCATGTGTGTCAGTTACGTATCGTGATTCATATGTTCTGTGTTGTAAATTTTTTTTTAAATTTGGTACGACACACAAAAGATCTGATCACGGCACGACACGTGGTTCCACGAGTCACGTATAATTAGAACCGTTAGATCTTGATCAAATGGTGAATCTTGAATAAACTAACTTAAATTATGAAAAATAATAATTAAACGTGACTAGTCACGTTTATACACGACATGACTCATATGACTCATGCGGTGTGACCATTCGTGTGCCGCGACCACTCCTTGACATTTTAATTACGGCACGGCACGACATGTAAAAAATTAATTTGATCACGGCACGATACGTTTTTCTCGCTCTATATCTACCCCCGTCAATTGTATCTCTCTCCCTCCCTCTTCACCGCCTCTCTCACCTCTCCGTGTGCCGCCTCTCCTCTAGGTAAACGGGTCCGGATCCGCTAAAGTAATCCAACTTTTGGGTTCTCAATCGGGATCGTCCGATTCGATTCTGTCGCTCGAGATCATCTAGGGATTCGAATCCGTCGTCGAAATGTGTGCGCTCCACTTCGGAATGAATGGTCTCAGATTTGAATCGGGCGGTCCCGATTTAAAATCCAAAAATTGAGTTAGTTCACTGGATCTGAATTCTAAGTAAACTCTTATCTCTCTATTTTTTTCAACTTTTTGTCGTAAAAACAAAAGTAAATGCAGGGCTGGGGGTAGGGCTGCAAATGAACCGAACCGAATCGAACTTATCCCCAGTTTGAATTTGGTTTGAATTAATTTCGAACGAATTCAATTTCGAATCAAATTTTTTACGAACTCAATTTCGAACTTTTACGAACTTTGTTACGACTTAAGAGTTATGACTTATGGCTGGGCCATAGTTCGAAATTACAGCACTTCAATAAAAACTCAGGCATTCTGAATTCTAATTACACAGTTACACCAAAGTTTATATCAAAGTTCATTACAAATACCAAAATTTATATCAAACACTAAAGTTTAGTATAATTAATCAAAGTTCAGTACAATCACATAATCCAAAGTTTTTCAAATAGCCAATAGGAGCAACATCACCAAAGTTTTCAAATATCCAAAGTATTCAAAGTACAATTTAAATATCAATAGAAGTACAGAACAATCACGAAAGTCTTAGAATTATTACAAACCCAAATATTATCCTAAATAAAACATTAAAGTTCATTATCAGTGAAAATTAACGGTTCACGTTTGAGTTAATTTCGAACTAAGTTTGGTTGCAAACTTATTTCGAACGAACTAGGTCCAGTTTGAGTTTGATTTGAATTAATTTCGAACTAAATTTGTTTGAATTAATTTCGAACGAACTCAATTTCGAATCGAATTTTTTACGAACTTTTTTGAATCAAACTTAAATCGAATTACGAACTACGAATTTTTTGTGCAGCCCTAGCTGGAGGAGAGTTTGAGGGAAATGTCATGATTGCAGGAAATTGTTAATGGCGTCTTCTCTTTTCTTTTAAAGGATGTTTATTTTGCCTCATTTTTATGCCGCTGAACCGACTTCCGATGCATCCATCCTATTGGAACAAGTATCCTCTTCATTACTGTAAAAGATTTCCTTCATTTTACGGTTTGAAATTAACTCTCAGCCGCTTTGAGATTTGGACTAATGTAGAGCAGTATTATTGGACTTTGAGATTCAAGCCAAGTTAAAAAGAACGGTCCAGATCCAATAATTGTAAAAGATTCCCTATTACGGTACCAGGGAGGATGGGAATTCTCCTTATTGTATCTATGGAGTTAAGTATCAGATCAAGTGAACGTAATACAAACAAGTTTATTTTAACCACCACTAAGTGTTGCTTGAACCGTTTAATTAGAGAAGCATATTAATTATATTTTCCTGTTATTTGTAAATATTCTAGTAAATAAAAAGATTTCTAAATGTTGGAAATTTTAGAAATTTCTAAAAATATTTTTTATCTTTTTAAATTCGTTGTATTTTTATAATTCTCTCTAGTTTTTCATAATTTATTTTTAATTTTCTTAAACTATTAATTATTGTAGTTTTGTGTAACTTCCAAAAAATATGTTGTTGAACTAAAAAAATAAATAATTTATTAAAATATGTTGTTGAACTATTAATTATTGTAGTTTATGTGTATGTATATATGTATGGAAAATAATTATACGTGATAAAGATATTTTAAAAAAAAAATTGAACCCTCCCTTGAATAACTTTATGCTATTTTTGAATTACAGGAATGCATCTGACCTATGGATTTTCCGGTAGCTTTGGGATCATTAAAAGGTTTATTTAAGTATGACAGTAAAAAATAACCGGTTCTTGATCTAATAGCAAATGATAACATTTCCTGTGTAAAAGGTTGTGGGTTTAAAATTCGAATAAAAGGTCTTTTAGAGACATTACATGTACAACATCAATTTTTTTTTTTAAATCAATATTGTTCATGAAATTATTTTACTATTTTTTAGGAGGGTTCCAATTACTCATGTTCATCATACCTCATCATATACCTCACATATTATATCTTTATTTTCAAAGTCCAAATTGTCGATCTGAACAGCACAACATGATATCCATATTAAAATATGCTTGGAGACCAAATTTTATAATTTTGAAAAAAAAAATACTATTTTTTTAGATAGGTAGAAAAGAGGAGAGTTCCAACAACTCATGTTTTTCATACCTCATCAGAGGCGGAGGCAAGCTCAAGTTTGAAATTTTATATATAGTTTATAGTAAAATGCTATGGATACTGAAAATTTCATCAGAGGCGAAGGCAAGCTCAAATTTGAAATTTCATCCGAGGCGGAGACCAATTTTACAGTATTCATAGCATTAAGAAGGGAAATATAATACCCACACTCCTTTATAAAAAGCAGGATTCCATCCATGTGCGCATTCAAGTTTTTCACATGGCGCCTATAGAAGTTGGAATATTAATTAGGGTAATTATATTTTTCCCCATCTATTTTTCCCCCATTTTGTCCCCCAACTAACTAACTTTCACTTCTAACTATAAGTATAAATTCTAACTACCTAATGGTCCCTACAAATTAATTAGCAAATTTTCTCCCTTTATTTCTTTCCTCTCTCTCCCTCCCTCTCCCACCTCCGCCTCCACCCGTCTCTCCCACCTCTCCCTCTCCGCCTCCGCCTCCCTCTCTCACCTCTCTCACCTCTCCCTCTCCCACCTCCGCCTCCTCCCTCTCCTACCTCCGCCTCCGTCACTTCATCCCAATCAAGCACACCTCCGCCGGGTCAGATCCATCGTGTCTATGTTCCTCTTCCTCATGCAGTAGCGAGTTATTTGTAAAGAACAAAGCTTCATTAATGGTGAATTAGGCCAGTGCGTACTAAGTACTAAGAAATGACAGAAAAAACAAATTTTGAAAAAATTAGAGGTGTATGAATGAATACTTCAACGTGTATGAATAAATACTTGATATCTTAGGTATAAATACTTTAACGTATATGTATGAATACTTGATATCTTATGGATGAATACTTTAATGTATATGTATGAATACTTCAATGAAATATGTTTTGTTTCTTTTAAATATTGTTTTTTTGTAACATTTCAATTATATAATCTGTAAAATTTGATAGATTATTTTTGTTTCGACAGTGAAACATCTGAAACTATTTTTATTTCTAAAAAATAAAATTGAACTAGAAAGCAATAATGCAATGTTCAATACTATTCGGCTGCTCTTGTAAATTAATCGAGGTATGCACATATGCTTGTAATACTCTTGATACATTAAGTATTTATACTTACACGACGAGGTATGAATACTTGTGCAACGGACAACTCGAAAGTATGTCATCATGGATCTCATTTAATTTGAAAGAGAAAATTGTGTAGAAGACGTTCGTAGTTTTAGATTTGCAAAATTCCTCACAGATCGTCAGAAATATTGGTTAAATTGAACGGAGAAAAAAAAAACCATCTCTAAATACTTGTAAAATATGGGTGAGTGATGTGTCCAGTTGAATAAAATTTGCAAATGAGTGATGTGAGTGATGAGTTAGATTGAACGGAGATGACTTCTAATTGTCTTCTTCCTCTCATCTCTTCATCTCTTCATCTCTTCATCTTTTCATGGCTATAGTGTACGAAGCAAATTAGTTGAATAAAATTTGCAAATTTGAATGTATCGGTTAAATAATTAAAGATAAATGCAGGAGAGAATTGGATGACTGTGTACTCTGAAAGGGGCATATCAATCAATTTAATTTTTTAAATAATTAAATAAAAAATTAAATTATTAAAAGACGATAGAAAAAAAATATTAAGTTTTTGTGAGAATATTGAATATTATGGTGTTTTATGGAAAATTGACTATTTTAAAAGTTTAGATGAACACACTAGGAATTTCACCCTATTGAGTATGTTTACATGTAACTTAGTTAACTAACGGACAGGTGTATAAGAAAAAAGAATATATTATCTTTTTTTTTATATGAAGTCTTTTTTTAAAGAAATAAGGTTTCACATCTCAAGATATCATAATTTCTCTTTATTATATATGTTATGCTCTACTGATCACCATAAATATGTTTGCGTGTGGGCCGTTTTTTTTTAATTTCAAAGAAAATAATAAGCCGAGCTTTGTTTTCAAAGGAGAAAAGGTAAACGGAGAATATTGAGCCAGTTCGAACCGGATTACGGCCTTTTTGGGCTCTTAAGTTCCTATATCAGCCTGTCAACTGTCATCTTAATTCTTTATTGGGCCGAGTTTGGATGATTTTTTTACGGCCCGTTTAGTAGGTAAAACTGTTGTCAATTGAGAATCTGGCAGATCCATCTCAGCCTGTTAACATTTACCTCCCGCTCTCCACTCTACCCCGCCCCTCTCTCTACTCCGACTCTGCTTAGAGTGAGAAAAATGATATGGCAGAACCAGCTCTATCATGGAACGGTACATGTCGGTTACGTATCGTGACTTACATGTTTTGTGCCGTGAACTTTTTTTTTTAAATTTGGCACGACACAAAAGATCTGATCACACACGACACGTGGTACACGAGTCACGTGTAATAGAACCGTTAGATCTTGATCAAATGGTGAATCTTGAATAACGATTTCTAAATTTTGGAAATTTTAGAAATTTCTAAAAATATTTTTTATCTTTTTAAATTCGTTGTAGTTTTATAATTCTCTCTAGTTTTTCATAATTTATTTTTTAATTTTCTTAAACTATTAATTATTGTAGTTTTGTGTAACTTCCAAAAAATATTTTGTTGAACTAAAAAATAAATAATTTATTAAAATATGTTGTTGAACTATTAATTATTGTAGTTTATGTGTATGTATATATGTATGGAAAATAATTATAAATCACATTTCATGATTTTAATATTTCCGTGCTTAATAGCTTTTATCATTAAGTATTTAAAAAATAGACGTGATAAAGATATATAAAAAAAAAATTGAACCCTCCCTTGAATAACCTTATGATATTTCTGAATTACAGGAATGCATCTGACCTATGGATTTTCCGGTACCTTTGGGATCATTAAAAAGTTTATTTAAGTATGAGAGTAAAAAAAGAATCGGTTTTTGATCTAATTGCAAATGATAACATTTTCTGTGTAAAAGTTTGTGGGTTTAAAATCCGAATAAAAGGTCTTTTAGAGACATTACATGTACAACATCAATTTTTTTTAAAATCAATATTGTTCATGAAATTATTTTACTATTTTTTAGGAGGGTTCCAATACTCATGTTCTTCATACCTCATCATACCTCACATATTATATCTTCGTTTTCAAAATCCAAATTGTCGATCTGAACTGCTCAACATGTATCCATATTAAAATATGCTTGGAGATCAAATTTTATAATTTTGAAAAAAAATTACTATTTTTTTAGATAGGTAGAAAAGAGGAGAGTTCCAATAACTCATTTTTTTCATACCTCATCAGGGGCGGAGGCAAGCTCAAGGAATGGGGGTCAATTGACTCCCATTTATTTTCAAATTTTTGTTTATACACGATTTTATGTATAGTTTATAGTAAAATGCTATGGATATTGTAAAATTGATTCTCATTCGCCGTATTAAATTTATTTATAATTGACTCTCATTTATGTTTGACACCTATAGCTTGAAAGTTTGGCTTCGCCCCTGTACCTCATCATGTCTCACATATTATATCTTCATTTTCAAAGTCTAAACTGTTACTAGGTTGTTCTTTACACATTGACAAATTACTTGATTTCGTCTGCTATAACAATCTCAGAGCATGCCAAAACAATATTGTGTTGAACAAAAGAAGTTTAAAATTTTCATACAAGAGTTCAAATATAACAAAATTTGTTTGAAAAATAAAACAAAAGGATATCCGACTCAAAATTTCTTCTTTAAATTCCTATAATACAAATGAGCAATTCATATCACAAATTCCTACAAGCATTAGCTAGCAATTCATGTAGTCGTAGGTTAATTGTTATGAAAATGTTTTTTTTTATGTACACCACTACTAGAATCTGAGTTTGTTGCAAGGGTAAAAATCTTTGTTGCAAGGGTAAGTAGTGTCCATGCAACAAATATTGGCATTTCTGACACAGTCAAACTTGTTGCATGGGTGTCCCATGCAACAGTTACCCTTGCAATAAGTCTGATGGTTACCCTTGCAACTGCATCTTATTTACCCATGCAACAAATATTTGATGACCCGTGACCCGCCAGCAAAGATAGAAAGTATATTTTAATGAATGTCCATGCAACAACTCATCTCATACCCTTGCAACAAGTCTCCCGAATTGAGACTAAACAGTTGCATGGGTAACCCATGCAACAAGTATTTGAGAACTATTTGTTGCATGGGCTTACCCTTGCAACAAATCTTCAGAATCTAGACTAAACAGTTGCAAGGGTAACCCATGCAACAAGTTTGGAGGATTATTTGAGAATATTTGTTGCATGGGTAACCCATGCAACAAGTTTTGACGAGTTTTGAGAACTATTTGTTGCATGGGCCTACCCTTGCAACAAGTATTGAACTTCTGGACAGTTACTTCTATTATATATTTGATCTCTCCATTCAAATTGAATATATATTGTTGTAAATTACAGCAAGGGATACATTACAGCAGTATATTAATTTGTTCACATCCTACTTAATATTGTTCAAATTTAGAAGGAAATTTGATCTCTCCTTTCAAATTGAATATATTTTGTAAATCATAGCAAAAGGAATTAGAGCAGTATATTACAAAATAAATGAGATACACAAATAATTCGGAAACTTAAATTGTAGAATCTTGAAATTTTGGTCTTGAGAATAAACATTAGAAAGTTATTGAGAGGACGAGCAAGCGATAAGTAGAGCCTTCATTAATTGCCTTCGCTCCTTCATTAATTGCCTTCTCCTATGAGAATTTCAAATAATAGCCATCTTAATCAATTTGTTATTATTTTCAACCATGCAGTTATGCTTTAACAAGTCCCATATCCAATATATATATATATATATTATTGTGTTTATTATAATTATACAAACAAACTTTATATGGTTGGCAAATTCTCATGCAACACATGACACAAAGAATTACCAATTAATAACCATCTTCATCGAATTGATCTTCAAGGTTTAGGCCGTAACCAAGTCCTTCCTCAATTTCTTGCATGTCATACTCTTCCTTAATAACCATCTTAATCAATTTGCTATTCTTTTCAACCATGCAGTTTTGCTTTAACAAGTTCCATATCAAATATATATATATATATATATATATAGAGAGAGAGAGAGAGAGAGAGAGATGGGCTATGGTGCATTGGACCATAAATCACCGATTCAAAGTCCAAATGACCGATCCAAACCGTTCATCTTATTCTCCATATTAATATGTACTTGGAGACCAAATTTTACATTTTTTGGAATTTTTTTACTATTTATTAAGCCACTTTGAAAATCACCGATCCAGTGGTCTAGAAATTTTTACTGTTTTTTTACTGTTCACCCGGATTTTCAGATTTTCAATAAATCTAAAGATGGTTGATACCAGCTTCGTACCGATATGTTTGCAAAAACTGCTAAAGATTGTTCTCAAGGCATTGGTTGCATTTTTTACAATAGTTATTCATGTATGAAAGTGCATTAGGTAGTTTGATTTCGTGCTGCTGACATAATACAAATTGCAGTGCTCATCGGAATACAAATAATTGGAGTACACCTTTCATTTTTCCTTCAGATATACCCAAATCTGCAATGAGAAAAACCCTTAGAAAATTTCAGATAAAACAATGCTTCATTTGCAATAATTAAGTTGCATTCATACTAACTAAACAAAGCAAATCATATCTTAACATACCCTTAGAAAATTTTTCCTGCTTTCTTGCAACTATCGGCCATAATTGAAACAATCCAGCATTGGTTGTTAATTTTTCAGATTACACAAGAAGGGCACTTTAATTAGACTAATCAAACATTGCTATCAATATACAAATCAAGCCAATCCTTCACTTAACAGAAGATGCAAAGAAGACGGCACAATTTCAAGCTTATATATTGGACCGTATCACAGGACAAGAATAGAACATCTAATTCACCTTCAGAAATAACATTTACCAAAAGCTCCTGAAAATAATATGTACCTCTTGAGGCAGCTGCACAAAAATATTCACTTTAGTCCATGGTTTCTATTTATCTAGATTTATGCATTGTTGTTACCTCTTTTGTACCAGCAAGGTCACAAGGAGGATTCAAGTCCTCTTAGGCTGTTCATAGCCTTGCAGATAACTGGTTCTAGGACATTTTACAAAGGGAACCTTGTTTTTATTTCTATTTACATATTTTTATAATAAATCAATACTTTAATACTTTAACAATATGTTGAATTAGTGAAAATCATAGGGCATCCTTATGAGCTCATGAATTCAAGAATTTCAGGGTAATGACATCACTGTCATGCCCTCATTTCACAATTTTGCACATAGGTCTTTATGACTCTACTTTATTTACAGGACATGACCAACCATATATAACTATCAAAATCAGATGAGAAAGAAAAAAAGAATACCAATTAAGCTCAGAGATTAGGCTCAGGCACTTCGACTCAAATTTTACTCAATTAAAAACTTAATTATTTGTTTAAAAAGTAAGAAGTTGTTGACACTTCGACTCCATATTTACAGCTGCATAGAAAAAGTAGGAAAAAACACAACTTTTATTGGTTAAAATTTACTGAATTGCAAACAAAATCATGTAAACTTATAATTGAAGAATTGAATAACTGTCAGCTTCAATCACTGCCTCCATTGCCTTTTCTTCTGGATTTACCACCAATTATAGTTGGTGGTGCATCATGGTTAACTAAAAGATCAAAAGTTTAAATAATTAAATAACTAGCACCCAAATATAACATAGCCTGCAAGTTGTTAGAGTAAATGCCTCACTGAAAATTCATCTAACAAGAAATGTTCTAGTAAATGCACCATCTTAATTACAGTTTCTCAAATGTATTACGTGCCTATTCAGGTGCTGGCCTATTCGTGTTGATAAAATTTTAGAATAACATACAAAGTCGGTTAATGTGAAAGGAGTTTACCTTGGCTTCGATTGGTGTGACAGCAAGACGCCTTGGCTCTCAAAGGACCGACTGGTTATTTGGTGCGGGTCATTTCAACAAACACCTTGTATGCACGACAAGATAAAACTATCAACCGTTATGAAACTATCAACTACTTAATGGATTGACTTTGAATTTAGCATCTAGCAGCAACTGACCAAATGAAACAGACGATTAACAAAAAAAATGGGGAAAAATCACTTTTTAAAGATGGTAATTTCCACAACTGACTTTGGTCGTGTTAAGTGTTCTTCCCATTTAGGCTTTTCCACAAATACCTTCTGTGCAGATTGGGTGCTCGGTCTTAGAGAGAGAGAGAGAGAGCGGTGGGACTCAAGTGTGGGTGCCCGGGCTTAGAAAGCGAGAGATAGAGAGCGGTGGGGGGAGGGTTTGGGGGTTGCGGATCAGAATCACAATTTGCGAGATGGAGAGGGCAGGTACTGAAAAGGGATTGAGGCTAAGATGTAATTTGAGAGGGGGAGAGGGATTGGGGAAGTGGGCTACGGCTGAGGGGCGGGGAGAGAGATTTAGGGAAACCGGTAGTTTGGAGGGAACACCGAAAATCTTGGAGGGAGAAATGAATTTGCCGAAAATCTTTGGAGGGAACACCAAAAAATTGATGATCTTATTAAAGAAGGGAAATATAATTCAGCAACTGAAACTCAATTTTCATTTTGGTTTGTAAGGAATTGCGGCTGGAAATAGAGCAAAATTAACATAGACAGAGAGATAGAAGATAGGAACTCAGAGAAGATTTGTTATGATATATTTAGTATTTACAAGTCATTATATTTTTAGTCAATTAAGTGTATTAAATAAGATAAAATTTGTTACAATCATTCAATTACCTACGTACGGACAATGTGAACATAAATATATTTAGATTTAGTAGTAATTTTTTTTATTAAGTTTTCATTTCTTGTCATTGATGTAATTATTTTCAATAATATTTCAAAAATAATGCATGTACAACAAATAATATGAAAAATATATAAAAAAAAATGGAAATAAGATTAGCATATGTGATTTTCAAGTTATTATATATTTACAAGTCATGATAATGAGTATGGCTACGGTGCTATAGAGCCTAGAGGGCCTCTATGCAACGGCTCAATGTTTGAGTTTTCAAAATTCAAACGATCGATCCGAACCGTTCAATATGATCAAAATATGAATATGTACTTGCAAATCAAATTTTTCATTTTTTAGAATTTTTTTACTACTTTTTTAGATAGGTAGAAATCAAATATCTGAATGGTGCAGAATTTAAAAAAAAAATTGATACTAAATAAAATAAATTAAGTTGACTGACATTTTATAAAATAAATTTTCTATTTTGGAGAAAAATAGTGAAAATACAATTATAACTTGTATAATGAAACTAATTATAATTTTACAAATAATATGAAAAAATTCAAAAAATACATTCAATTTCATATTATTTACGGTTTTTATGACCAAATGGGAGAATATGTGGCCAGTGTTGCAAATTCTACTTTAATTTAAAAAAATATTTTTGTGAAGAAAATTATATTAATGAAATTTATACAATAATTAATATTATAACATGTTTATTGCTTAATTAAATGATTTTGACACATTAAATTATATAGCATTAATTACAAGAATGTCACATGTATGACTCATATCTTCCATGTATGAACATGAAACATAAACTCTCGTTTTGTGAATTAATGAAGACACATGGAAATATGTCGTTAGTTGGTCGATCGGAACCGTTTAAATTAAAGAGCATTGTATTTATTGTCTTGCACCCAAGTTTGATCAAATTTTGTTTTTATTTACCCATCAATCAAGTTGATCGAAAATTGGAGCATCGTATGGCCATAAACACTTCGTGTTGGATCAAAACTCATATATAATAAAACTTCTGAACTTTTATATTGGTTACGTTCAATGTTCTTCCTTGATCATTTTAAAATAGATTTGGAATGATTTCACTGCAGATCGACCGTTGATTTTCCGCTTGAAAATGAACGGTCCGAAAATGTTTTCTAAATTTGAGGGGAAATATAATGATGAGTGTATATAAAAATGACAACAATAAGTATTATTTGGCTATATAAGATGGAAATAATTAAAATTTATTTTATTTTGAATTTTTTTAATATTATTTGTTGTACATATATTATCCAATTATGAAATATCAAACTCTGAGCCGTTCGATAAATAATGAATGGTCTTGATGTCTTCATTTTAAAGACTGTGGGTAAGAAGTCCCTAATCTCTGAGGTAATATAATATTTCTTTTTAGATGCAGTTTTAGATGATACACAAGATGTTTTAATATTCGTGCAAAACTCTTCTTAGACGATCCTGATTTAAACAAAAATATTATGTTACCTTGGAGTATATTACGATACAGAGCCTCTTCTATTTTTCTTCTCTGTTATGAACTTGGGAGACTTAGGGTTTATTTTCATCTCTCCAAACATTCATTTCGGCGCCTTCCTAATTTTCATTTCCCTCCTCAAAATTCAGATTCCCTCCTTATTACGGTAAAATCTATCTAAAAGCTCTCCGCCAAATACGCGCTCACGGCCCCCTCTTTCATTGCCTCCCCCCGCACACATGTAATCCAACCACGAAACCCTCGTGCGAGGCTGGAGGCGGCTTAGGTGGTGCGATCGCTGGCCTGGTGCGGACGTGCAGCGTGTGCTCAGGCGAGGCGAGATTTGGGCGTGCGGGGCTGGTCAGTTGACGAGGTGCGGGGCTGACGAGCACAGCCTTCTTTATGTGCTGAGGTATTTCTCCAATTACTATTTATTTTGCTAAATTAGGTTAACAATAGTACAATAACAAAGGTGCCCCAATAATAGTTTTCTAATTTCAATATTCAAGTAGATTGACAACAATACAAATTTCAAAATTTAGGCTCCCCAGCAAGCTACTCCCAAATTTTTGCATGCGCTAAGGTATCTCTATCTCATTCCTATTTAAGTCAAGGAATTTGGTTAAGAACAGTAATGATTGTGCCTTAACAATAGGATTTCTCATTCAATAATGAATTTGATTAAGAGTTATAATTATATTTCAATATTTACTATAGCCTAATTATAGGTGTAACAACTGGAGTTCTTCACTCAGTAATACTCAAGTACCAAATTGAGTATTTCTGAGCTGACAATCCAGAGCCAGCTAATTCAATGCAACCGAGGCATGCAATTTAGCTTCTCTTCTCTTATAGGGCCAGGAATTCCCTTTTGTATATGTGCCTTCACAATTTTACCCCAGAAATATTGCACTACTGGAAGGTGTCTTTTAATTGCTATTAATATTATAAACATTCTAAACAGATGGAGTAAATTAGTACTTAGCAAGGGTTATAGTGTGAAATTGAAGACATTAGTCACAGCTTTATTTATTTTCAATGTATAATTTCTGTATTTAATACCTCTCCTCAAGGAAGCAGTTTAACCTCGATCTCGCTTTCAGTCATGGTGCTAATCAAGATTAATTATCCCATCTATGTTTCTTTGACTAAATCATTTAGGTTTGGTTTACCTATCTACTTATACCATTTGGTGTCATTGAACAAATACATTAGTCAAGTCAGCAACCCAATGAGACTTTTGCCAGTAGCAAAAAGTTATTGTTTATTCAGGTCTTCATTTCTTGATTACTATATATGCTTAATTTAATAACATTTTACTGTTTTATCTTTCAGCAGCAGTATTTGCTGAGAAATTGTCTGTTGCATGTATCAGTGCTGGACATGTACAATGTATGCATCTTTGCATATGAGCAAACTGATATTTTAGATTACTTGCCCACAAAAAAAATACAGGACATCACATATACAACAACATCTTTGATCCATGAAGATGAAGTGTAAATAGTATAGCATATAAATGTGTCTGCTTAAAAATTGAACCATTTAGATTGTATATGCTAAATGTTCATGAAGCTTTCATTAGATGCAAATGATTTTATATCTAAAACAAGATGGATGGAGTGCTTTTATAGTATTTTATATATATATATATATATATATATATATATATATATATATATTTTGTTCATATGCATTGTATTTTTTATATTTTGTATCAATCAACAACTCATAAGCTTATCACAATTAACATGCCAACATGCCGAAGCAAAGCGAGGCATTTCTCTAGTTGCTTCTGATTTATGTCTTTTCATGCTAAATTTGTAGGTCACCGAGAGGCCTCCTGTTGTTGTCACCAATGTCTTAGAGAATTGAGGTATTCACTATAAGAAGAATGAGGTACATGTTGTTTCTGTAAGCACATGAGGGTATTCATGTTGTTTCTATAAGCACTATAAGAAGAATGATGTACATGTTGTTTCTAAAAAAATGACCTTTTTACTGATGTAGATGGGGTGCAGGAGATATCTCCAAGTTTGTAGGGTTTTTTTTCTGTCATTCTGAGGGAAAATAGAGTTGTGCAATGTACGAAAATAAGTTTGATTTCGTCATAATCTTTCATCATTTGGTTACCGCCTGAGATTGATCTTCAATTAACGGTGAGGATTTTCCCTTTAAAATTCAGTAGTAACATACCAATTCGTGAAAATTGTAATACCATAAATATGAAGCACTTGCAGCTTTCCAAAGAAGAGCTTTGCTTTATTGCTCAATTATGTATCCATAGCTATGTCTTCATATACCATTTCAGAGAACATGTAGTTTGGGTAAGAGCATCTCTTTCCACACCACATAGTATGTTTTATGAGAACTTGAATCCCAAAGGTAATGTACATTATTTCTAAATTTAAAAATTCGAGCTTGAAATTTACCATGCAATTTAGTCAAGAATAGTTTATTCCCACTTTTTTTTTTCAATTTTTTAATTAATTTCTTATATTCTTAGATGTATGTATTGTGGGTGTTGCACCCACGCCAATTAGTGCCTTGCTCAATTCTACGTCTTCTCTCTTAGCAACTAATTTTGTGGCTCAGTTGCAATTAGAAGTGAGATAAGTTCTATTTTTATTTTTATATCAATTGTGATGGTTCTTGCCTCTAGAAAAAGAAGTTAGAAGTGTATATGTCATATAAGTTGTTTACTTTTGGAAATTCTAAACTAACAGTGTGTGTGAGAACTGCGGATTTAGGCCGCGGTTCAATTCTCTAAAAGATGCTGCGATGTACCGGGGCCTAATATAAAAAAACAATAAAGTGTGTGTGCGCAGCTCCATCCAACTTTTTTTTTTGAATTAGTAGGTCAAATGCCTAGCATCCGCTCATTATTAATGACAAAGAGTATAATGTTAAGATAAATGAAAAAAAAATAAAGAAAAATCCTAATCTGAGGAGAACCCAAACCCTAACCGAAGTACCAAAATGGTAAATATAACATGTACCATATGGCTTAGAGTGGTATCATCCTTAAATATGCTGACAAGTCTTTTATTTTAAAATTTTATTTTGATTTAATATATTTTCATTTCTTTCAAGTCTTCCAGCTGCTAATCTTGAGAGGCCTAACGTTGATCTGACAGGCCGACACTGGTACAAGAGGTCTATTTTGGTAATGTGTTCAATGCTAATTATTTGCATGCATGAATTTGTTATTTTTTTTTTACTTTTGTTCATGCTATCATTTGTTGTCAGTGGAAGAATTCCCAAACACATATCGAATTTGGTTAATTTAAGCACTTGTATAGTCTATACTGAAATATTGATAACTTGGGTATTCTTTTGTATAAACGCTATTTTCTAATTGGTTAAAACTTGGGTATTATTCTGTATAAGCACTTATTGAACTTGGGTTAGATTGATGTATTGTTAATTCATCAATATCCAGATTGCTATTAAGAGATTTAACTTCATAGTAAGCTGCCAACAACTCCGACTGAATCCAGCAAAATCTGGTACAGAACTAACTCACAACATCTTCTTTTGTTGCAATTTCAAACAAATACTTCCACAATTTTAATCTATACATAGTACGGTCATGGACATCCCAATTCAATTAACAGCTGTGTACTAAACAGTAGCAGTCATACTAATAAGGGACCTTATTTTTATTTGGATTGTAAAATCTGATTGTAAAAACCTGTGTATATAATATTGTTAATTTTTGAAAGTCAAGGGACTAATTGTAAAAATTGTGTATATAGTTACATAGTAGCTGGAGGAAGGGTTTTAACAGTTGGTGGTTTGTTCATCGACAATTCAAAAGACCTACCTCCATCTACCTCAATGACTGTTGCCGAAGCAATGCGAGGCATACGTCTAGTGTTTTTGTAAAGGTTGTTCATAGTATGTAAGTTGGTAATGACCTAGCTTCTTGAAGGCACATTTCAGGTATTTCTCCCTCCATGCCTCTCTCTGTAGATTTGTATATTCAATTATTCGCAACTTTTAATCAAGTATGCTATATTACTTTGCAGGGTCCATTAATATCAATGAAGCCGCGACATGTGTTGAATTCTTTTTTTTTCCTCATAGTATTTGAAATGAGCTGAAAAAATTTGGCATGTGTTGCATGTTAATTTTTATATTTTACTTCTTAATTTCTTAACATCAATTGAAAATTCTCTTAATGCATAGTACTTCATGACTGACCTTCAGATTTGTTCAGTCCAATGTTAAACCATATATTTTGGATATATGTACAAGTTTATTATATTAATGTGATTGTAATACTTTTTGGTTTTTGCTACAATGTATGCTTGATAACATTATGTTGATTAATGCTTATTGCAATGTGTTGTTATTAATGCTTATTTAATTTGAAATGTAAATTATTAATGCCATTGGGTTGGTACCAAATCGGTACAGGTACCAAATTGGTATGGGGGAACTATACAAATATGGGGCCCAGACAATATCCTTGCAAATAACCTGGTGGGGCCCATCTTCTTTACCCATGCAACTAATAGGTTAATTATCCATGCAACTAATCATGTGGGACCCACGTTATTTACCCTTGCAACTACTCACTCCTCTATCGTTGCAACTAATCCATGGGACCCACACACTTTACCCTTGCAACTACTCGATCCTCTATCGTTGCAAATAGTCCATGGGACCCACGCACTTTATCCTTGCAACTACTCAATGCTATATCCTTGCAACTACTTCCTGCATTAGCTTTGTTGCATGGGTACTTATTGCAAGGGCTTACCCTTGCAACAAGTATTCCATAAGTTGTTGCAAGGGTAAGCCCTTGCAACAAGTCGGAAATTGAGTAGTTGCAACGGGGGTTGTTGCATGGGTACTTGTTGCAAGGGTAGCCCATGCAACTGACATTTTTTGGGGTTGTTGCAAGGGTAAGCCCATGCAACAAGCCAAATTTTACCCTTGCAAAAAACCAGAATTCTAGTAGTGCACTAGGGCTGCCGACATTTTTATTAATATCCAAAGTTTAATACAAATTATTAATTATACCCAGAACTCAACTCAATATCGAAATATACCCAAGCCGGCCATTTTCTGGCCGGCTATGTTCCCTCTCTAAACCGGCCATAAAATGGCCGGCTATGTACCTTTTTTTTTTTTTTTTTTTTTAAGAGACACTATGAAGATCAAAATATTGAAATCTAACTCTGAAAATTTGAAATTTTTGTTTAAATTATTTGTTATATTACTTCTATGAGGAGGGATCAAATTACAACAATTAATTTTTTTATTTTCAAAGTCCAAATCTTCAATCCAAACCGTTCAACATGATTTCCACAATAAACTGTGCTTGCAGATCAAATTTTACATTTTTTGAATTTGTTTACTATTTATTAAGTATTTTACAACAAATAGTCATATTCAGACCATTGAATTTTGTACCCATCTTAATAAATAGTAAAAAAATTCAAAAAAATGTAAAATTTGATCTGCAAGCACATTTTATTTAGATAATCATGTTGAAAGGTTTGGATCGACGATTTGGACTTTGAAAATGAAAAAAATGGTTGTTGTAACTTGATCCCTCCTCTACTTCTTTTGATGTATAATTAGCATATTTATACTAAAATACGCTAGAATACTTGAAATTATGTTGAATTACACTATATTACAATAAATTATGTTCAATTATACTAAATTACGTTAAATTACAATAACTTCGCTAATTATGCTGAAATACAGTAAAAAAAACACTAAACTACACAAAATTACGCTATAGTAGACTGATTTTGCTCATCTTTCATGAATCATAAAAAATAGTAAAAAAATTCCAAAAATAGTAAAAATTGGTAATCTGCAAGTTCATTATGTAACTAATTTACTGAGCTACTTGGATTGAATGATAGAAATGAAAATCTTAATCGGAAACTTCAACTCAAGTTTTGAGGCTCTTCCCTTTGTTTTTTTGGCGATTCTGAATTTCGGAATCCGGCATAGCGGGCACGGACGCATGCGTATTTTCGCCAGCTTTCCGAAAAGTGGTCATTTGCTGAAATCGGACACTCGAGCGCCGTTTTATGACCGTTTGACGTTTCATCGTCGTTTTTTCGCCTTTTCAGTGAAGATATCGTCCCTATTCATATCGTATTTTAGCGTAATCTATCGTATTTTAGTATAAATATGCTAATTATACATCAAAGAAGTAATATAACAAATAATTTAAATAAAAATTTCAAATTTTCAGAATTAGATTTCAATATTTTGATCTTCATAGTGTCTCTCTCTAAATCTTAAAAAAAAAAAAAAAAAAAAAAAAAAAGGTACGCTTAGGGAGGGAACATAGCCTGCCAGAAAATGGCCGGCTTGGGTATATTTCGATATTGAGTTGAGTTCTGGGTATAATTAATAATTTGTATTAAACTTTGGATATTAATAAAAATGTCGGCTAGGGCTGTGTTTTGGATTTTGTTCCGAAAATGAAAATATATGTTAGAAAATGAGTTCAATTTTACGAATAATTAAAATTAATTAACTCTTTATTGAGATTTGACAAAAATATAGACTATATTAAATATAAATCACTATTAAACTGACCAAATAATATAGTTCAAAGAATCTATTTCCACCTAGAAACGGTCAGGGTACAAAAAAATTGGTGTTATCAAGGGTTCAATACACAGTGAGAAAATAATAATTCAAAAATATTTTTTTGGATATATATATCAACTCAAACTTCTTATAAAATTAGCCATCAAATACCTTTTTGTCTGATCTATTTGGCTTGAAAAGAATAAATATTCTTTATGAGGGTTTTTTTTTTATTAAAGGGCTCTGTATATTTTTCTGGGCCAAGGGGGGCTAGGGCCCAGGCTGGCCAGGCTGGCCAGGCCCTGGTTCCGCCCCTGGTTGCAGCCTTGCAGGTGCTGGTACAAGTACAACTTCCAATACCGGATCCTGAGTTTGGAGTTTGGACGAGAGAAGGTTGTGTCTGATGGGTTCCTGGACCGTCCGATCTACTTTAAGATCCGTGTGCATGAATCTTAAAGCAGATCAGACGGTCATCGAACCCATTGAATTCACTTTGAGTCCGATGGGCATCGGACCCAAATTGACCTCGAGTTTGGACACCTCAGTGAAGCAACTGGCGCTAAAAGGACAATATTTGTTCTTCTGCTTGTATCTTTCTTAGAAATTGATATTTGCTTTGAAATACTGTTTTGTTATATGTTTGGTCTGTAATATATATGAGGAGGGATCCGATTACAACACTTTTGAGTTACCACAATCATTTTTTATATTTTTAAAGTTCAAATCTTCAATCCAAACCGTTCAAATAATCTCCACAATAAAATGTGCTTGCAGATCAAATTTTACATTTTTTTTAATTTTTTTACTATTTATTAAGATGGGTACAAAATTCAATAGTTTGACTTTGACTAGTTTTTGTAAAATACTTAATAAATAGTAAAAAAAATTCAAAAAAATGTAAAATTTGATCTGCAAACACATTTTATTGTGGAGATCATGTTAAATGGTTTGGATCGACAATTTGTACTTTGAATATGTAGAAAATGGTTGTGGTAACTCAAAAATGTTGTAATCGGATCCCTCCTCATGTAATATATATAGTTGACACAGTTGTTCTTATGTTCAGGTTTGAAGCATTGTGACTCTTTAATTAGTATATAGAACTTTTAAAATCATAGTCTGTATATAATAGTTTTAAAGATTCTTGGAGTTATATATGATACCAGTCACCAGATGGATTGGAATCATATACTCTTGTAAACTCTTTAATTAGGTTAATTTCTTAATGAACTCGATCGGCGGGGTCTCCTACATGATCGGCGGGGTCTCCAATTTGGGACAATCCTTGATCATGTGCCAGACGAGTGTGTATCCTCTGAGATATCTCATATTTTCCTTGACCGACGTGCCCGGTGCCTATTCGGGGATAGCCCAGGGGGCAGTATTATTTGTGCTTTGAGATTTGTCCAGAACATATTTGAACAGTTGCAATTTTCCAGAAAAACACTCAAAATATGAGATAGCTCAGAGAATGTGAATCTGTGCCAGACCACCACAATAGGTCAACCCTGGACTCCATTTGCTTTTGTAAACCTGCTCATCTTCTTCCATTGGGTCGTTCAATTCGATCTGCTGCTAGCACAGGCGGTATCCTCTGCTTTGCCTCTTGCAACAGATGCTTCAAATCCAACAGGGTCATTTCTGTGCACATAGTTTTTTATCTCAGCCGGCAATCCGACATGTCATAGTAGTTTATGACATGCTGGATACACCTATGATAGCACCATAACAATGAAATTTCATACAATTTAAACATTGTTTGATGATGCATCAATGAACTTTAATTTCGGACCGTCAAATTTTCAATTCACTCAAGAGTTTGAAGGAGGCATATCTACCTTTAATACAAAAATTCAACAAAAGGTTAGCCGGATGGGCAGCAAAAAAATTATCCATTGCGGAGAGAATTGTACTCATCAATCCGGTATCAACGTTACTGATATATAAATACAGTTATATGGGAACTAATTGGTCTTTTCAGATTTTTAATACAAACAATACTTAAGAACTGATTCGTACAATTTTGACTTAAATAAATTAAATAAATATTGTTGGTGCTGCTTCGAGCATAAATTATATAACTTGTACTGGTATCACTGTCCTATCAATCCTTGCTTGGCTGGCTAGGGTTATACATGACTTGTGTTTGTTGTGGGTACGTTGTGGATTTGGATTGGAAGTTTGTATTTTTTTTCTTGGCAGAAGTGTAACACTGTCAAGGCTTGTTATGTTATGGGTTGTGATTTTACTCTAAGAATTATGTTTTAAGAATGTTGTAACTGGATTGTTTTTGTAACTTTTAAATTTAAGCATACTGCGTTGTTTAAGCATACTGGATTGTTTTATGGTTAAATTGAAATTCATTTCCCTTTCAAGTCATATGATTTCTGCAGGGCCTCTACCACATAAAATAACACCAGTCTTTCTTTCCTCTCTATAAGAGCAAAATAGTCATAGTAACCTCCGTTGTGGAGCAAGTAACTCTCTATGCACTTGTGGAGCAAATAGAAGTACACCAGTCTCTCTACCACATAGAAGTACACCAGTCTTTCTTTCCTCTCTATCCAAATTTACACCTCAGGTTTCCTTTCCTCTCTATGCACTTGTGGAGCAAGTAACTCTTATGAAAATTCTTTCCTCCCTCAACCTCCCATTTCCTTCCACCCACACCCACTACCTCCCCTTCCTTCCCTTTCTATTTGAGTTTGTGGAGCACATAGGCTTATCTCTAGTAAAAGAAGGATAAGAGCTAGAAAGAGGAGCTTCAGTGGAGAACCTGTGGCCTGTGTGCCCCCTTTTCTTTTTTAAATCATGAGAATATCCGCATGTAGTTTGATTAAATAATTTCTTAAATATATCATGAGACCATTATGCTTCTCTCTCGTTTATATTTCTCTCCTTCTCGCTCTGTGCTTGCTTAATTTCTAGCTTCTGATTTTATACTTTTTACAGATGATTCTTCTACTCCACATAGAAATATATCCTTCTGTTTTTGTAAGCTCGTTTGTAATTTCCCCCCTCCTGAATTGAGCAAATCTTCACTAAAACCCTCCATTATTTCAATCATGCATCAATTCCACCGTTAACCAAGACCCCAATTCATGTAAAATGAATTACGCAACCTCTCTCTCTCTCCTCTTAATATTTGGGGCTCCTCTTTTGTCATTCTATTTCATGGTCCCAGCTCTTGCTGCCAACTCCACTTCCAATTCCACTCACATCCTACTAAGTTGTGGGACATCAGAAACCAGCTTAGATGATGTTAACAACCTCATATGGATTGGAGACAGTAAAACAAATTACATCTCTCAAAAAGCAAGTCAAACTTCAGCTATCCTACACAGAAACCCATTGGTACCGACAATACCGTACAATACTTGCCGTATCTTCACCTCAAATTATACCTACACTTTCCCTCTCTCTCCCGGCCGCTACTTCCTCCGCCTCTACTTCTATCCTACCAACTATTCGAACCTCATCGCATCCGACTCGTATTTCGCTGTCACTGCCGGCCCCTACACTCTTCTCTCCAACTTCAGTGCTTGGATAACCGTGACCACGTTGAACTACAAATATGATTACCTTGTTCGGGAGTTCTCAATCAATGTCACCTCAACAACATTAAATTTAACATTTGCACCATCAACGAAGCAACCAAAGGCATATGCATTTATAAATGGAATTGAGATCATGTCGTCTCCTGATATTTTTGGCACTTCAACAGCATACTACGCTGATGGTTCTAATACCGTGTTTCCATATGACCCAGGTATGGCTTTTCAAACAATGTACAGGCTCAATGTGGGCGGCCAATCCTTAAACCCTTTTGAAGACTCGGGCTTGTACCGCTCGTGGGATGACGACAAAAACTATATATTCGGTGTTGATTTTGGTGTCTCCCTTCAGAAGGACTCTAATGTGACAATTATATATCCACCAACTATGTCACAATATATTGCACCAGTTGTAGTGTACGAGACAGCACGATCAATGAATCCGAACCCAAAACACAACTTGAATTACAATCTCACTTGGATCCTAAACGTAGATGCTGGGTTCAATTACCTCCTCAGATTCCATTTTTGCGAGATACAGTACCCGATAACCAAGGTTAACCAGCGGGTATTCATTATTTACATTAATAACCAAACGGCACAAAGCCAATTCGATGTTATAGAATGGAGTGGAGGAATCGGTATACCTGGATACATGGATTATGTGGTTATAACTGTTGGGTCGGGTCAAATTTATATGTGGGTCGCACTTCACCCGGATCTTTCGACAAATCCTGAGTATTTTGATGCAATATTGAACGGTCTTGAGGTGTTTAAGATTAGCATGGTCGAAAACAATAACCTTGCAGATTTGAACCCGGTACCCCCACCACAAAACATAGTGGATCCAACCCGGGCTTTTAACAACAAGCATAAAGAATCAAAAGGAAAGGTCACTGCGATTATTGCGGGTGCAGTTAGCAGTGTTTTGCTCCTCTCTTTCATTGTTTGTATTTGCCTGTTTATGTTTTACAAACAGCAGAAAAAGAAGGATAAGGTGTCTCAAGTGGGAAAGGTAAGTGGGAAAGATGTCTCGTTAAAACATTTTTCTTTTAACGAGATTTTGGCAGCCACGAATAGATTCGACGAAGCCTTAGTACTCGGTGTTGGAGGGTTTGGAAAAGTTTACCGGGGAGAAATTGATAATGGATCGACCAAGGTTGCAATTAAGCGGGGCAACCTGTTATCCGAGCAAGGGGTACACGAATTTCAAAACGAGATTGAGTTGTTGTCCAAGCTTCGTCATCGCCACCTTGTCTCACTTATTGGTTACTGCGAAGAGAAAAATGAAATGATATTAGTATACGACTATATGGCCCATGGAACGCTCCGGGAGCACCTCTATAAAACCCGAAATGCACCACTTACATGGAAACAGAGGCTCGAAATTTGCATAGGTGCTGCCCGTGGGCTGCACTACCTCCATACAGGTGTAAAACATACTGTAATTCACCGTGATGTGAAAACTACCAATATTCTTTTAGATGAAAAATGGGTCGCGAAGGTGTCAGATTTTGGATTGTCAAAAACAGGAGCCACAATAGACCACACGCATGTGAGCACAGTAGTCAAAGGGAGCATCGGGTACCTAGATCCCGAGTACTTCAGAAGGCAACAGTTGTCCAAAAAATCTGATGTGTACTCCTTCGGTGTGGTTTTGTTTGAAGTATTGTGTGCAAGGCCACCGATAATAAACAATGATGTACCGGAAGAACAGGTGAACCTGGCAGAGTGGGTCCTGTTTTGTCAGAGCAAAGGTGTTCTAGAAGAGATCATAGACCCATACCTGAGAGGCAAAATTGCACAACAATGCTTTGAAAAATATGCCGAGACAGCCGAAAAGTGTTTAGCTGATCAAGGTATTGACCGGCCAACCATCGGAGATGTACTTTGGGATTTAGAATTTGCACTGCAATTGCAAATGAATGCCGAAGAAAGCGGGAGTGCAGTTGGCGAGACCTCCTCTGGAGAGGAGACGCCAGTTGTCATTCTCAGAAAGAAAGAGCTAGCTGATGAACCTACTTCCGAATCGACTAGCACTTCAAACACTACTATAAGCATGGGAGGGAGGAGCATTGCGAGTATAGATGCTGACAAGGCTGTTTTCTCAGAGATCATGAACACGAAGGGACGGTGATATTTATTGTTTGCATGTTTATTTTGTACAGAATTTAGTAAATATGTACTGATTATCAAATAATTCTTCTCTTAATTTTGTAATGAACTGCATCAGCAAATGGTGGAAGATCGGCCATGCATGATTTGCACCTAGTGCTTAATTAAGGTGGCTAGTTTTGTTTTTGTTCTTTTTTATATTCAATCAGTTACTTTTGTTATTTCTAAGTTAGATTACGAAGAACTTGATATTTAGTCTGTTGCCGATTGGTTTAAGTGGTTGGTAATGAAGTTGCAATCAATATGTTGCTCCTCAATTAAATTTTTCCGTGTGCATAATCTGGATGTGTTTCTTTTGAGGTTTCCATGTTTCCTCTTTTCTTTACTATATATATATATATATATATATATATATATATATATATATATATATATTGCAAATTGGATAGAAGAAGTTGCACAATTATTGTAGTGTGATTTTGAGTTTTTGATATTGTTTTAAATTTTTTTTTTCTATTTGTTTGCGGTTGGCTTCGTCTATTGTGCAATCCTTATTGCAACTAAATAATTAATATATAAGTTATATAAATATAAATCTCAATTTGCAAGTGTTTACACTTAATATATAAATAAATGAGTAGAACTAGGGTGCTCTCGAGTTCACCAAGGACTTGGTGAACTCAAGTCCAAAACTCATCGGATCGGCTTCAAACGATGAATCCGACCGTTGAAACCCGTCTACCTTACGAGTGATGCGTCTACATGCAAAAAATTTTAAATTTTGAAATTAATTTTGCATAGAGTCAAGTGGTCAAAATTAGAAGGTTAATAAATTAATTTTAATGCATTCATTTTTTGACGTTTTTTGACCACTTGACTCTATGCAAAATTAATTTCAAAATTTAAAATTTTTGTATGTAGACGCATCACTCGTAAAGTAGACGGGTTTCAACGGTCGGATTCGTCGTTTGAAGCCGATCCGATGAGTTTTGGACTTGAGTTCACCAAGGACTTGGTGAACTCGAGAGCACCCTAGTTCTACTCTAAATATATAATATCTTTCCTTTTTGAATAATTATAAATAAATTTAAGTAAAAGACTTTATTAAATAACATCAGGTATGTGCCATGAATTTTAAAATTTATCGGATATGGTTTAATGGATATGATTTAAACGACGAATCCAAATTGTTCAAACCGATTTATTTTGTAAGCGATATGTTTACATGCAAAGTTTATAATTTTTGAATTATTTTAGTATCAAGTCAAAGCAGTCAAAAAATAATGAAAAATTAATGCATTAAAATTGATTTCAAAAACTTCCAAATTTGACTGTTTGACTTGATACTAGAATATTGGCATTCAAGTCATAATGTTTTGCTAGGGACCGCTTATGATTTGTGTGCTGAAAATAATTATTTTAACTCACTGCCAAGTTGCCAATATTATATGAACCTATTGTTAGTGTTGGTGTCCTAGACCCAGATCATATGTATGATATGTTTAGTTTATTAGTGAATGATTTTATCATTTTGTACCTTGAGTATTCATATTAGTGGATCATTTGAGTTGATAACTTAAATTGTAGAACTTCACAATGAATAAATTTGTTTACTCTTAAATGTCTCTTATCTTGGCAATCAGCAAGGTACACTGGTTGACCATATAAGATAAGTGTAGTGATTAGATGATGGCCATGTTTTACAGGTTATACGATAAGGAGTTATCGATCTAATCACACATGTGCATACATGGAGATGTATGGCACTGGACAAACCTAAGAATGAAATATCATATGGATTGTGTTCTGTGTCATTGATATTTCATTGTGTCGAGAATTCTTTGATTGAGATATTTATTTTTCTTACATAAGGGATGTGTATTGTTGGTACTGTCCAACGCTCTATTTGACCAGGAGTTATAAAGGCAGTTACTGCAGTGCATATAACTTATGCAGAAGAACGATACGTATCAAGAAACCATTGTCCCTTATATGTTATATAAGCGATGATATCTCTGGGCCCCTTGATAAAGTTTGTATTATGTGCATGCAATATGATTATATGATAATCATATCATAATTAAACTTAAGAAAATCAAGAAAGAATAATTGGTAAGGATGACACATTCCTACCTTATGATTATTTGGATATCATGTGGCAAGGAATTGACACAATAACATTTTAATGTTACAGGGATCGTGATTTTGCATTGTGCTTTTTCATCCACATCATTTGGGTAATCAATATACCATGGCTAGTTGTATCATTGATTTATGGAATTAAAAAGTTTAATTCCATTGCCATAATGATGGGATCCCATAGGGTCACACCATATGAAAGATTAAAAGAAAATATATTAATAAAGCATATGTGATATGTATATAATATGTGCTATGTTAATTATAAGGAGTTATAATTAATTTGTACAAATTATATGTTATTAATATATGAACAATTTTATGACATAGAGATGTTGTAAAATAATTCTAGTAATATTTAAAGTATGTGTGACATATTTTAAATGACTTTTGACACATGAGATATGCATATAAATTAACATAGAATATTAATTTATATGTTGGCATTTTAATGTATGAGATTATGGACTTAATTAAATATTAATATGATTAGTATTTTTAAGCCCAAAGCCCAAATATATGCTGGAGAGAATTGATTAGTGATGGCATGATTTAAGGGATATTTAAATATGTCATTAAATCTAATCAATCTCATTAAAGAGGAAAGAAATTTCTGGACAGATTTTTTAGGTAACTTTGAACTGGAATTTGAAAGGTTAAACCTAACCATTTTGGATGTATGACCTATGTAATCTGTAGCCCTTGGAGTCTAGAATCCAACGGTGAAGATTTCAAGTCATTTGGAGTTACCTAGAAAAGATATAAGAGTTTTAATACCGAAAGGTCAGAATTTTTTCTGTGAGAAATATCTTGGCCGAAATTTGCTCTTTTCTCCTCTCCCATTTTTTCTCTCATGTGTTGAGATCTAGAAATCCTCTAAAAGTTTTCAGAAATTAAGAAGAGGGTTAAACTAGAATTAAGGTTCTACTTTGTTAATCTCTTACTAGCCTTAGAGATACAAGTATTTCTTTAATCTTTCGGTGGATACCTAAGGAGGCTCGTCATTTGAAGGGCTAAAGCACAACCACCGTTGAAAGAGAAAGGGAATAAGAAGTTGCTAAGCAAGACAACCCTTCTTGATTTGATTTAGAGATCAAATCCAAGGTATTATGTTATTCCCTTCCTCATTAGACTAATTAAGATTGTTTCTTGCACTT
Organism: Carex myosuroides; assembly: GCA_028015225.1. Classification (NCBI taxonomy): domain Eukaryota; kingdom Viridiplantae; phylum Streptophyta; class Magnoliopsida; order Poales; family Cyperaceae; genus Carex; species Carex myosuroides. Next base: position 3,457,012 of record CM051466.1, read on the forward strand.
ACAATAACTAGATCATTTGTTTTGAGTCGAATAAAATTTTTGTTTTATTCCTTGCTATCTAAGCATCAAAACTTTCACCTATAACGTCACACACAAGAACAGAATAGGTTAAAAACATATTTAAACCCATATGTTAATTTCTGATATATGTGTGAGATATATAAAATCTTTTACTTTAGTATAAGTGGGACATTGATGGAAATGTTAGACCAGAATATTATGGGTCGAAGTCAATAATTAATTTGTGAAATTAATATGGATTAACCAATTGGGCCGCATAATTATGGGCCGTAAGATCTGATATCTCTCTGGATAAACGTTTCTAAGTGCATATGAATGGTTCATCTAGCAGTGCAACTGAATTGGTGTGTTTGAATAGGTGCAGCCGAATGGTGCAACCAACTGATGCGAAGTATTATAAATATACATGCACAACTTAGTTATTCTGTTTTACACTATTTTAGAAACCGAGAAAAAGAAAGAGATAGTAAAGAAAGGGTTGTCGGTTCTAGCACTCTGACTCGCAATTGTTTGTTAATCTGTTCGTGTGGATACCGATAGTGTCATGGTTGTTGTTGCGTAGATCAAACCCGAGATCTATGAAGTAAAAAAGATTACTGCTAGGCTTTAAGTCTCTACTGCACGTTTAGTGATAAACTCTATCTTAAATTTAATTTACACTTAGATTCTATTTGAATAATAATCAATTGACTGAATTGAATTAAATTGTTGCGCATTGCCCAAAGTTTGTGAATTTTGATTCGTTGAAGAAAAGGCTTGGTTTTGAATCTGTACCAAATTGTTTGAGGTGAAACAATCTAAGTCAAACACTACATCTAATGACAAAAGTTGTCCTTTAAACTTTTTTTTATCAATATTAATCTTTATTTTTTATTGATTAAATTAAGAAATGGACAAATTAATAAAATGAAAGAGTTTAGATGGAAAAATAACTAATCTTGAAGTTCTGATAGGAAAAAATCTAAATTAAAAAGTTATGATGGACATATATCTAAATTTTTCATCATTTTAATACAATTGTTGGTGAGCGTCAAGCTCACTGACCTTTTAAAAATAAATTGATGGTATCCTATAAGATAATAACGGGAAAGATACGGATAAAGATCATTTCTTATTGGTTATTCTATATGACATATGAAACAATAAAGTTTTATATTTTACTAAAAAAAATTATAATACAAATTAGTTTTATTCATTATTGTTTTTTCTTCTTTTTTTTTGTTTGGAAAAATATTTTATCGAAAACACAAATCGAGATGTCAAATGCACTTTTTTATTCGTTTATCTGACCCGCACCATATTCAATAAAATGGATAAGGGTATAAAAAATTTAAGTTTACATATCCCTTGTTAACGGAACAATTTGGGTCTGATGTTTTAGTCTCATGGGTTTTGCGTCTGTCCGATCCGCTTTAAAATATGTGTGCGTCACTTAAATATTTCGTGCGTATCTATTTTAATATTTACACGTACAGATTTTTTATTTTGAGTTCGATGAGCATCCGATCTAAATTATTCCACTTGTTTAACTCGAGACAGGTGTATAAAGAAAAAAAAACAAAAAAAAAGTTGCTCTTGGGTTTGAGCACACTCTCGTTTTTCATAGTTTCGTTATATTGGAGTCACATAAGCATATCATTCATATTTTTTTCTGAAATTATAAACTGAACATATTATCATAATTTCTCTTTATTCTCTATCTTATCTCTTAGGGTGTGTTCCAGAGAGGGAGATAACTCCTTCATTAAAGAGAAGGAAGGGAACTCCGTACAACAACGGTCTGCCCACGTCGTTCATCTGCTCCGGAAGAAGGTAATCGGAGAGGGAAAGGAAGGAACGCGAGTACTGTAGTGAGGGGAACGCGAGGGAACGGGCAATACAAAGTTCCAAAATCCGTACCCCTCAAATCAGAGTATAGGTTTCACTGTAGCAAGAAGAACTGCTCCTTCCTTTCTCTTCCTTCTCCTTCCTCTCCGTACTGGTATTGTGGAGCACAGTCTTATGCTCTTTAAATTGTAATTCCTACAATTTTCAACGCTACTTATATCACGCAGGATTCAATTTATTTTTCTCCAACTTAATCACGGGGTTACCATGATTTCCAGAGAACATATTGCTGCAGGAGTAGAACTAGGGTGGTCTTAAGCTTACCAAGTCTCTTTGTGATCTTAATTCGAAAAGCTATTGACTTGACTTCAAAAGATGCATCCAAATTGTTCAAACCGATCTACTTACAAATTTATAAATTTTGAACTAATTTAGTATAAAGTCAAGCGGCCAAAAAGAGATGGTTAATAAGTTAATTTTAATGTGTTCATTTTTCATCATTTTTTGACCGCTTGACTTTATATTAAATTAGTTTAAAAATTTAAATACTTGACATGTAAACTCATTACTCGTGTAGTAGATTGCTTTCAACGGTTTCGATGCATCACTTGAAACCAATTCAATGAATTTTTGAATTAAACTCACAAAGAAGCTTGGTGAGCTTAAGAACACCCTAGTTCTTGCTGCAGTGATCAAACTAGTCTCCAATGCGGATTTGAAATAAAATCCCTAATCACCACAAAATGTATTTGCTTGTGGGCTGCTATCGGGCTTATGTTAATTTCAAAACGAAATGTTTCCGAAGGAGAGAAGGTTAAACGGAGAATTTTGGGCCAGCTCGAATCGGATTTCGGCCTTTTAAGCAATTAAGGTAAATTTTGGATTGTGCAAATTTTTGTCAAGTTTCATTTCTCAGGTTGATTAGAGCTTGGGCCATAAATGACTTTAATTAAAAAATTTATAAGAACAAAATTTGATTGTATGTGAGAAAGTCAGAGATATGGTGAAACAAATAACTCGGTGTTGAGAATGATTATTCAATCTGTAATAGACATTTATTTTCTACTAATGGAGTTTGCATTTAATTAATTATTCATCTATGTCCTCTTGTTTATGACTGCGGAGTAGGTCCGATACCCAT